>QNUK01000481.1:0-430000 GCA_013621035.1 Clarias magur | reverse complement strand
GCACAGCTCAGTTGAGTTTAGTTCGCCAAGTTTTTTTTTTTTTTCCTAAATTCATTCCCTCTGAAAATCAAGCATGCACTAATGCATAGTCTGAGTTGTATTTCAGCTGCACAGTTATGACACATTCAAATTCTGCACATCTGTAATCTTATTCAAATAACTAAAGTTTAGGATTTACCCGAATGATTTATCTGTGTATGTATAAAATCTCTGTTTCCCCTGTGGTTCTATAAATAGAGTCTATGCTGGTTAATGTTGCTATAAAGAACGTGCCATAAGCTTGTCCGGAAATGCAGACACAAGTGTAAGCTGGTGATGCTGCTCTGTATGTTCATGCACAGAGGAAACAGGACACGGCTGCAGAATGAACAAATGCTATGACGCGTTTCTCTGAAGTACCTGCATCCTTTCTGCATCTAAACTCAGTTTGCATGTGTTTTACTAAAAGCACTGACTCCTGTTAACGCTGGTGTAATGGCAAAAGGGGGAAAAAACTGTTCATAATTTAATTAAAGCTCATTTAAATCTGACTTTTAAGAAGCAAGTTGAAACATTAAAGTTTTCCGTGTCTATGTTTAGACTTCTTAGGCATCACCTAGCATCGCCTGCTTCTAAACTGCATATGCAGGCGATTCATCTTTTTCCGTAGTTAATCCTTTTACTCAAACCACAGTCTCTATATTAAAGCCAATAGATTCACTTTATGAACAAGCACTTAAGCTCAGTGTCCAACTTATTGTCTGCACTTGCATATTTATACTCTCCGACACAGCGGGTGGCAGTGTGCGCCTATTTGGTTTGTGAGAGGGCAATAAACATAAAATGAAGAATTTTACAAGTCAACCAACACAATGCGCCTCTGTTACTGATATATTGGGGGAAAAACATGAGCACCCCTCTCTCGTGCGTACCTACTTCATCAGCTGTGCATCAGTGTATTGTAGAGGATGATATTTGAACACATTTTGAACCGCGTATTCATATTTATTGCCTGAGTAAATCATATCGCAGTTATGAGACCATTTTAAGTGGACTCGAGGACGGTACCCTGATCTGTACCCAGGAGCAGTATGGAGTGTTCACTTTACACAAACATACTGAACTTTGGGGCCAAGTTTGGTTCAAGCCCATGTCCTCAGTGTGAAGGCATCCTCAGAGTGAGTTCTGCGTTGGCAAAGCGTGAGCTGATGTACTTCCGTTTCAGCTTTATTTATTAGCAAACGGCTTCTTGGCTACATTTAATCATGTTAAACTGAACAACAACCACTAAAAAAAGATGCAAAAATAATGTGGTTGGCTAAATGATTTTGCAGGAAGGATATTAAGGCTATATGTGTTGTACACGGTTGAGTTTATCAGCAGTGCATCATTATAGGGCGTATGGCCAGATGTGTGACAAAGACCACGACTGGCCAATCAACTGGCTCGGTATATGTTTTTACTGGTCCCAGACCATTGCTCATGTTGAACCCTGTTGTTAGTCTTTTGTTCCCAATGCTCCTGTTAAGGGGTCGCCACAGCGGACCAACAGATTTACACAGCAATTTGGCACAGATTTTACACCGGATGCCCTTGCTGATGCAATCCTTCCATTTTATCCGGGCTTGGAACCGGCACTGCGCTCCTGGGGTTTTGGGCATTGTCTGGGAATCGAACCCAGGCCTTCCGCATGGTAGGCGAGAAACCTACCACTGTGCCACCAATGCCCCTGCTATGTCAAACCCTGCTTATTTAAATAAAATTAAAAAATCCCTGTCCTCAATGGTGCAGAGATATTGTTTACAGTGGGTATAGAAAATAATCAACCCCCCCAACCCTCCCCCCCCTTTAAAATAATACAGACACAGTTTTTATTTTATCCAGCTGTATTTACTCAGTGCAACTTTTAACATCATGTGAAGGATACAATACCAACATGTCGGACAAAATTGAAAATAAAACGATCACTGCTTAAAAATTGCCCATAGAGTGAGAGTGAGTGTGAGAGTTTGTGTGTACGCTTGTGTGCCCCGCGATGGATTGGCACCCTGCACGGGGTGTTCCCCGCCTCATGCCCCTCGAGATAAGCTACAGGATATGTGCTATAGAGAGTTTCGCTCAGATTCTGTCTTCACACCTTTTTCCACACACGCGAGGCGTCATAAATCTATTCTGTTACAGTTGCTCTTTACCTGAAGAGGACGTCTCATGTTCGTCAGTAATCGTAGGTGTGCTCTGTAAGGGAAGTGTTCATTTTAACCTGTTTTAGATATGCGTGAATTAGAGGAAGTGTGATTTAATGGAAGTACACTCTGGCAGTTAGGCGGGGGAAGAGAAGAGAACTCATGAAATCCCCCCACAGACACAAACAAACACACAACCATCATCATGTCCCTCAAGAGAGGAACATGCCTAAACGCAGCAGACCCACTTGTCTCAAGAGCTCTTGTTTATCAGAGCTCTATCCTTTCTTCTCACACTTTTATGAAGAAGTGGGACCAAGGGAGGAGAAATGAGCGTAGTCTGGGGGTTTTTCCTCGTTACTTTGACCTAGTTTAGCACTCACTGTTTACTCTCACTGCTTTTCCTTCATGCGCATTTGTATATTGTTGCTAAATATCGCTTGCATTTGTTGACCCGCAGGAGCCTGGTGAAGAAGTACTGCCCTAAGCGCTCCAAAGATGATGAGCCCAGGTATGTTTGTTTCCCCTCACACCTCTTTTACACACTGCTACACTCATTCACTCACACCCTGCAGCATTAGAACGTTAAATCATTATTTTAGCAGACACACACATTCCTGCCAGTCCCTGTAAAACCAAATGTTCCAGTTATTAAGGTCTTGGCTGTGACCGACATATTTTCTCCAAATGTAGATTTGAGTTCCTGTGCGCAGGAATGTTGAGTTCCCCCGTTATACCCCATCGTTACCTGTTTACCACCAACGACGTGGACACGAAAGGCCTCCGTGCCACCCCACGGCCTGTGCGAGAGCTCCGCGCTCAGCTGTAGACGGGGCAGGGAGTATCGGCTAGACGTCGCTACAGAAGCCTCCCTTTCGCGCTAATGAATTCCTTTAGACGAGCATCATTAACCGTGGAGCGCTCCTGTCTTTAGAACATTCCATCCCGAGCTACTGGAGCGAGAGAGAGAGATATGAAGAAGACTCGATTCAGATGAAACATACAAGCGCCCTCAGGAACGTTTTCCTCCCTGCAGGACTGTATGTGTTTGTGTGTAGGAGGTTTAATAAAGTGAGCAGGTCACGCTAGTCTGTCTGGCGGTCAGTCAGCATCAACAAATTTCAGTCCTTGAGAGCTTATGCTGCAGTAAACTGTGTGCGCGTGCGCATGTCTGTATCTGCATGTCTGTAGATGTCGATGATTTTCATCAGTCTGTGAGAGCACATGGCCATATGTGTCTGTGTGTCTGTCTTTCTGTTTGTGTTGTGGTATGCTGCATTGTCAAATTCTGTCTGTCTATGTTTTGGAGTCTGTGTTTCTTTGCATGTCCATCTGTGCGTGATGGTGTGTTCCGTCTAGCCGGGTGTCTGCGCGCACACATTCCCGTCTGTCGGTCTGTGTTTGTGTCCGTCTGCCTGTGAAACCAGTCCTAGCCGGAGCATAAGGAATCTGCATCTGATTGTTAATGAGTATGTTGTGTTTAAGCCCTGATTAGTGAAGTGATTGTGCGTCTCTATAGCAGAGTGTGGAGATTCTGCTTTTTTGAAGTTCCTCTTATTGTTAGACGCTCGTTTACTGGAAAGCTCCCCGTGGTCTCTGCAGTCGTGTTGTAAAGAACTAGAGTAACCCTTGTGCTCCTTTTAATACGCCTGATTGCTGAATAATAGAAAGCTACAGTATGTGCAGTGTGTAATGAAATGCCACATGCTCTCAGTATCTTTTAAATCAGAAATGCTGAGTGTGTGACCGAGTGTGTGGTAACTGGTTTACAGGTTTACGTCATGCCTGTCGTTCTACTCCATCTTGAACGAGCTGAACGACTACGCGGGTCAGCGAGAGGTCGTTGCCGAGGAGATGGGCCACAGGGTGTACGGCGAGCTGCTGAGGTACTCGCAGGACCTGAAAGCCGAGAGGAAACACGTGAGTACTGTTGGTTATGCTATCTAGCAGAGGCTAGTTTGTTGCATATGTCATATTTGCTTTAGCTTATACACTCCAGCACTTCTAGGGAGAACTGATGTGATGTCCGTGCTTTAGCGACGTGGACCAGACCAAGGGATCATAAGGACACAGACAGTCCAGTGCTGAACTACAGTAACAGGACCAAAACAACAGTAGGCCTCATGAGTAGGAGGCACCAAAATGGGATTTTAGAAGCAGGACAAATGTTTACCCTTTCTACAGAACGATTTTAAAGAAGCAAGTCTGAGGATGTGTGCACATTTAAAGGCTTTGAAAACAGGTAGTGACGCACTCATGACCAGGAGGGAACTGGGAGGTTTCTGATTTCCCAGTAGCCAGTAGTAAAGATCTGTTTGAACCACTCTCCAACTAGTAACTCCTACTTGCAGAGTCTCATTTGTTTCCATTAATATAAATTAAAACCATTAATGTGTAAGTGGGCAGAACGGTGCTTACAGCCCCCCCCCCCCCAAAAAAAAAACCTCTTCCCAGTTGTGTTGTACTAATGGCACTTAGTTATTGACCTAGTTAACCCAGTGTAAGTATCTGGATAGTCATAAGAGCGTCTGCCCAATGCCTAAATGTTAATGTAAATGTAAATGCCTGGCTGTTGCTTGGAACAGGCCTGCTAAGCTCAGTTGCAGGCTAACGTTAATTCATGTGCCTAGGCTAATTTACATTTGATTGAACTCGTTGTCATTCTTACCCTACGTGTCAGCCCGCATCAAGCTGGTTAAAATGATGCATTTAATACAGCTAGCGATTTGACACGTGCAGTGGAAATTGGCCACACCCCTAATTATGGATACTTTTATGGCTTATAATAATTGTATCTGATGAGTTTATGTCTGTCATGCATGGTACTTAGGAACTCGTGACTCAACACTGTTACTTGTACTAACCTGCGCCATGTTTATTTCCATTGTGAAGTTGGACACTTGGATATGCCGCACTCTGGGGATTTTGGAGCCAACTAGTTTGGAAGCCGTCACTAGTGGGTTTTGAGGAACCGCATATTTTTCAGAACCGGAAGTTGCCCCTTGTTCCTGACACTATCCAGGCTTAGGACTGGCACTGCATCCAGTGTCTTGGTTTGGGCATTGGCAGGGAATCAAACCCGGGCCTTTCGCATGGCGGGCGAGAAGCCCAGCACTGAGCCACCGATGCACAGATCGCTTCATGCTGTGTGAAGCTTGACATGGTTTCATATCATTTTCGGTGAATTTTCACATCCACCTTAATAGTCAAGCCAGCACTAACCAAGCAACTCTTAAATTGCCGTTATTGTAGAGAGCTCACTGAGAGTCTTTGTTGTATTTCCAAAGAGTCTTCAGATGACAGAACTGGAAATAACAAAAGAAATCTAGTGTTTATCAATCCTTTTTTTTCCCCTCCCCTTCTGCTAAACCATGTACAAGTTACTCACTGAGTTTTGCACATCCATCAGCCTCAGAATGTCTTATTTGAGACATGTTGAAGGTTTACACGGTTACTAATATTGTAATTAATAGATTATTAAAAGGATGTTAACCCACTTATGATGGGAATTTCAGTCGAAATGGCCTCAAGTAATTTATTCTGTTCTGGTGGAGGTGTTTACATGAACCTTTTTTATAACCATTGACGTACCAGCAGATTCTTAGAGAGTAGTTTGAGTGCGTTTCATCCTTGTACCTTAGGACAAAGTGTGTCACGGTGTCCTGTGAGACTTTCTAAGAAGAATTTTAAACATGATTAACGATTCAAAACCAAACGCTACTTTAGCATAGATACTGCATTTGAAATGTTTTTCTTGTACATTGTGTCTGGTTGCTTTCCCTGCTGGATGAAGTCACGGCTGCGTTGGTTTTAAACAGCGTGTTGTGTGTGATGTGTTGTGCAGCACCTCCAGGAGGGACGGAAGGCGCAGCAGTATTTGGAGCAATGCTGGAAACAGATGGACAACGTGAGTGTTACAGAATAGCTCTGTCTGTCTGTCTGTCTGTGTGTGTGTGTGTGTGTGTGTGTGTGTGTGTGTGTGTGTGTGTGTGTGTGTGTGTGTGTGTGTGTGAGTGTGAGTGACTAACCTGCAGATTGTCCACCAGCTGGGATGGGGTGTGTGTGTGTCTCTCTCTCCCTCTCTCTCTCTTGAATTCATGTGTCTCATTTGTTTTTAATTGAAAATAATATTTTTTTGTCTATGTAAAGTCCAGTTATGATGTATTGTGCGCATTTCTAAACCAAATCACAGCATCCATGAGTCTCACTTCCGTATCGTCATCCCCGACACTCATGCTGTGTAGAGAATCTGTGTATCCTGCTTTCAGTGCTGTTAATGCTTAATATGTTAAAGCCACATCCATAAAAGCCCTGTGCACCTGACGAACCTGATTTAAATAATCACCATGGTTTTCAGGTAAAGAAAAAAAAAATGGAATAATAAAAAAATAAATAAATAAATAAAATTTTTGTATTTTAAACTGAAAAAAGCTTTATCATCAGTTTTTTTCCCCTTTTATTAGTTTTGCCAAAATATATTAAATAAAATCAGTGGTTTTCTTCACCGGATGGTTTTATAATTAGGAAAAAACGAATGAACAAGTGATAAATGGATAAGTGGAGCAGTTAATGTATGCTGTAGTCAAACTGGATTGTTTTAGTGCGAGTGCACGCCAGCAGCAGCTGAATCTCACATCCAGTGTGACCATGTTGTAATGCCTTAGGTATTCTTCTGTTGCACTGTCACCAAATTAAACGCAGATGTTCTGACAAACTCCGAACATCTAATTTCTTTACCACTTTTCCTCCTGCGCTTGTCTGAGTATTTACTGATGTCTTGTATATCCATCAAAGCGTTACTCTGGATTCTTGATTGCTGTCCTCCGAGAGGGAGAAGCTGCTGATGTGAAAAGCAGCGAGCTGACTGCAGGCATCAGTGAGCAGTGATTATTACTGCCTGTGGGATTGAATCACATTCACTAACCTGAAGGCTGTGTGTGTTTGTGTGTGTGTGTTTGTGTGTACGCATATGGATTGTCTGGGGTGAATGCGGCAGAGCAAGAAGAAGTTTGAGCGGGAGTGCAAAGAAGCGGAGAAATCCCAGATGCTCTTTGAGAGGTTAGACAATGACATCAATGCCACAAAGTCGGAAGTGGAAAAGGTAAGCAAACAGCTGGCAGTCGTCTGCGCAATGTTTTTGTTACAAACACTTTCTTGTTCTCTCACTAGTTGTAAAAATGGATTACAAGCATTTTGTTGTTCCTTAAGGTTTTGTTATTATTATTATTATTATTTATGTATTTTCTTTTCTTTTTTTTTTTACATTTTACAGGATCTATATTTATTTGAGTTATTATTCTTGCACAGTATAAATGGCACATATTACACAAAATTTACCTAGGGGTCATTTTGGACAATCACGTTTGGTTTGGAGAAGACCCGATTTTAAAGGGGTGCGGGAAAGTTTTGTTTTTCTCCGTAAATGTCCTAGAACACCCTGTTCAAGTTTCCTGCCTGGTGTGACAACATTCCAGACAAGAAGAGGCAAAAACACGGGAGAGGAACAATGTGCATAGGCCCTCATGAGCACCATTTCCATGCCGGTCCTGTTTCCTGCATTCTGATTGGCTAGGAAAATGCACTTTCACAAAGGGCTGCAGGGGACAGTAGCTTATTGGCATGTAAAACACAAATCATTTAAAAATGAGTGAAATTGAAGGAAATACAGGGAGACAGAATTCATGATCTGAGAGTTATTTCACCTGGAAACATTAAGAGATGCATTTCGGACATTTATGTTAATTTCTTGAAGTGGAATATACTATGACGCCTTTAAAGAAAATTTTTTTTTTCCCTCCCCCCCACAGGCCAAGTCCCAGCTTTACCTTCGAACCCACATGGCAGATGAGAGTAAGAATGAGTACGCAGCTCAACTGCAAAACTTCAATGCAGAACAGTGGAAGCACTTCAATGTGGCCATCCCACAGATCTTCAAGGTTAATTTCACTCTCCTGCTCTTAAAAAAAAAATAAAGAAAAGAAAAGAAAAGGGTAGCTTGGGCATCGTCATTGGGTTGACTGATTTAGGTCCGCATATGTTTCACTTATTTGCGCTTGCTTTTGCAGAGTCTACAGGACATGGACGGGCGTCGGACGGTGAAACTGGGAGAGACGTACCGGAGCTTTGCCGAGGTGGAAAGGAAAGTCATCCCGATCATTTCCAAGTGCTTAGAGGGCATGGTGACCGCCGCCAAAAATGTTGACGAGCGCAAGGTGTGCAGTGATACACAAATGAACAGATTTTTCTTTGTGTTCAAATGATACACACACATTCTTTAGTTTAAAAGGGAAAACAAATATAACTGAGTCAAAGGACATTTTCAACAAATCCTGTTTAAAAATTATACATTATACTTTGAACAGACTGAGCATTAGCATTTTCACATAAACCAAAGACTGAAAGAATATTTCAGGTTTTCTTTGCATGCTTATCCACAGTAGTGTACCGATCCTTCTCATCACCTACTGTACATGAAGATGAGTCATGGAATAATCCTGTTTCTTTTCATTTGTTCTTTTGCACATGGGTGTTATGCACTGTAAGTCTATGTAAGTCTATAGGGTTTAGGTTAGTGTACTGCTTCTGAAATTCAATTAGATTTTATTTGCTTCACACACATACTATATATGTAGTGGCATCTATATAATATTTATTACTCGTATTACATTTGAAGGTCTTGTACAGTACATGAGCACTGTGTGTGTGGCTACAGTATATTGTTTAAGCAGTAGCACACTCAAGCTTGTGCTGTAACGTAGTCATAAGCACTATTTATTATTAATAGGTTATTATTTGTATCAGTTCCACCAATACATATCGTTCTGCACCTGGTGGAACTACTCAACCTCGACTGACTGAGATGGTGACCAATCGTGTAAGAAATCCAGAGATTTACTTTTATTTCTACTTATTCCACTTTAGAACATCAGCTAACTTCTGAGGTCCAGGGTTGAATCCCAAATAAATATATATATAAATTGAAAGCTAGTGCACTATGTAGGATGCAAGTTAGAATCCCTTATTCCACAAACCAAATAGTGCCTCTGATTACAAGCTGGAGAAGGATTTGTGATTCAACCTTGTGTTAGTTAGCTTTTATCAAAACGGTATTGATGTTATCAGATGTGTTTACTTGCTGAAAGTGTTTCTGCGACTGGCTTTGAATTTGGCTTTTGGCAGGCAGCTGCTCTCTCCTCAGTACTGCGGACCGTATCGAACTGCGGACTTCCACCCACACTGGCAACCATCCAGTAGTGTTATTAATAGTAATTAGAACACCTTGGATGTGAAGTGATGCATGTAGTTAAACTTTCCATAAGTTGTTACCGTCTATCAGTACCACTTGTGGGAAGCTTCTCGTCCAGTCAGATTGCTCGGTTGGAACTAACCATAGTATAAAATGGCATTATAGAAAATTCTATATTCAGCTGTAGTATAACTTCCGTCACATGCATGACATTTAAATTGTATGTGCAGTAAATTAGAAAAAGTGTTTGTCAATAAAGTCAGCTATATTTAACCTGCATTTATTTAGACCTGGTTTTATTCTTGTTTATGAAAAGGTTTATGAAACTCTTAGGTAAATAGGTAAATATTATGACGACTCGAACAGTAAAGTTCATAATGGCAGCTTTTTGCTTCTTGAGTTGGAATGTGCTACTATATTGTCTGTGGCATTTGTTTATGTGTGTTTAAATTGCTGAGAATCTTTCATCTAGTCTTGGGTCATTTCTGGGAAGGAGTAGTCTAGGTATGATAAACACCGTCAGAAACGGAGAAGAGGTTGGGGGGGGGGAGCTCGGCATAGCCGCCAGGATTGCACAATACTTCCCATGATGCTCCTTAAGCAGTCTTCGGTTGCTCGTTCTGTTTTTAATTGGCTCCATTTTTGCTCTGACTCTATACTTCCACCCACAGACTGGACTGCTTTCTCGCTGTCCACGGAGGCACGTTAGAGTAACGATGACGTGTTTGTGTTTGTATTCATGAGAGGAGCACGTCCTCTCCCGAGGGCATTATTTTTTTTTGTTCTTGAGAAGGACTGCATTGATGATCATATCCTTTTACAGAAAACCACCCCTCTGTGAATGTGCACATGTCCAAGTGACTGATAAACAGCCGTTTGTTCACACTGTAACATGGAGCAGCGACTATTATACAGACCATATGTTCTTATATACACAGATTACATTATCTGTCGTCTTGAAACGTTTTTATTTTACCTTGATTGTTGTTTAACACAGGACTCATCAATTGTGGTAGAATCATTTAAATCTGGGTTCGAGCCACCGACTGACTTCCCCTTCGAGGACTTCAGTCAGAACATCCAGCGCACGGGGTCAGACGGCACCATCGGCACTCCCAAAACCGACCCGGGCAAACCTGACCCCAAACACTCGATGGGAAAAGCCAAGAACAAACTCTGGTTGTTTGGGAAAAAGCCCAAGGTGAGACTCACTCTCACCCACACACTTATACATACACACACACACACACACTCTACACAGAATCACATGGGCATGCTACCATGCATACCTGGCTAACCTGGAAAATCACTAATGGCCATGCAGCTGTCGACATGATGTTTTAAATCTGTTGCACCTGTTTTCAAAGCATGTTACGTAAGCAAAGTCTTACAAGCCAGGACAAGACTTTAACCTGCCAGGGCTATAAAAGCGTTTGACATGCAGTTAATCATTAACTTGCTGTTTGTGGTATTAGGACACACACGATAGCAAGCCTTTTGTAGTTTCATTCAACTAAGTGTTATTGCATGATCATGGTTTAATTTTATTGTCATGCTTTTTAAATTTATTTATTTATACTTACTTTCATAAACACTGATCCCCAGTCAGTTTAATCGTCTGTACATTCAGGACAGTATTTTAGTTTTGTTGCTGATGATCCATAAGGCATTTTAAATTTGATTAATTTTTGTTTGTTTGTTTGGTTGACAGTTGGTGTTTTTGTTGCCCCAGCTGCCCCCTCTTACCCCTCCCCCTCCCATTCCTAGTGTCTTTGCTGCCCATTTTCAGTCTCCTAAATTCCCCACTGAGCGAATATCATACTGTCTCAATGAAATGAGAACAGTTACGTCCAAGATCCACACATTCCGTGGTCTGAGGAGAGGGGTAAGAGGTGCTGGTTGTCTGTGTGTGCGTGTGTGTGCTTGTATGTGCATCTGTGTGTGTTTTCACAATGCTTTTGATTGTTGATTATTCCCATTCATAGGCTTCCTTTGTTGCAATATTAAGCTTGCGAGTCGTGCATTTTTGTGGCGAAGTTTTTGTTACACTTATTTTTAGGCACTTGACACACCAAGCTGACTGATGGCTGTGAGATGTTTGTTACCTGACCGCTCTCTGTAGTGTTTCGCAGGATGTCGCAGACCGCAGGCACGGGCCGTCTCTCATCAACTCTGACTACGTGTTGTGTTGACTGTAGAGTCTAGAAGATTAGTGCTGTAAAAGAGAAATCGGTCAGGCAGCAGATGCACTGCATTTCTGCTTGTTTGTCGAAGCAAACAAGCTAGGTATGTTTACAGCGTTTACATTTTAAGAATGTTTTAACACATTCACAGTGGCGTGAGCATAGCAGTTAGGCCTAGTTTTTCAAACAAGCTCAAAAAACTTTCCTTTTTTTTTTTTTTGGCATATCCAGATTGGAATCAGTTTGCTTTCATGTGTCTCCGTCTGGATGCTCAACCTGCTGGAATCAGATTTCAAACTGTCCATTTCGTCACTCGCAACCCATGTGGTATGGGACGAGGTTCCATGATGAAAACTCATTGAAAAATGAGCAGGGAGACCATGAAAATAAAAATTGAAATTTTGTGGGAAGTTAAGTCGTTATGCTTTAGGAGAGCTATTACCGCAGAGAATGTAAAAGGCGTGGCCTTTTCTGAATTTACTGTGTTTTCGGCAGAGTGGCTGGCTTTACCCGCAGTTTGGAAATGGAGAACCTGGACGTCTGATAGCATTGTTGGAGGATGTACCCGGCAAAATTATGGAAATGTACAGAAACAGAGAGATGTAGGGGAAGAGCGTACTACAGTACATGTCATCCTCCGGTGTCGTCACCACAGTAATTAATGCAGGCTGGTCTACAATGTGTCAGAATTGGCCTGCCAGTCTGAACTGAGCCAAATCCGATCTGATAATTTTCAAATGACATAATCAGCGTGCATAATCGGTCCTAGATTTCTCTGCAGTCCATACAAAGCCTAAGTCACTAATCAATACATTGCAGCACTTTAGGTGTACCCAGTGTATGATTTAATACATTAGTTTTCTGTTTGTGAGTCTAGTTATTTTTTTTTTTTCTTTTTTTTTTTTCTTTCTTCCCCTTGCGGTTGGTTTTTATTTCTTGGGCTAATTTTAGACTATTCGCTTCTGGTGAAGTATCTTTATCGCATATGTTTCACAGAGGACATGAAGCAGTGGTGAGGTGGCAGGAAATGATCATCAGTTGACCTTGGTAGTTCTTCAGTTTTGGCTTGGTGTGTCCGAGACCATTTAGAGCGCCGATATTAGATCTTCGAAAGGTGATACGAGACCTGGGAGCAAGACGCAGCTTAGGATGACGGTCTTGTTTACTGGGCTTTGGCTGCTTTTGTCCGTGTCTGCTTTCTTTTTTTAGTCAAGCTGGTGGATGTGCAGCACTGTGCCAAAGTTTTGAGTCACTCTTTCTTTCTTTATATTTTGCTTCCAAAGAGCCAGATCCTTTTGGATTTTTTTTAAAGTGTAGTTTTAAGGAGTATTTCTCCAGGCCTGCTCACATTTTGGCCACGTTTTCAGACCAGTGGAATTTTTTTTCTGTTTGATAATCCACACTGTGACCTATGAATGAAAAGAATTAATTTAAAAAAAAGCAGCATCTAACTTGAATGAGGTACAGATGATGACGGATGGTCGGGTATTTAGTTATTTAGTATAATGAATGCTGATTAGTGGAAACAAACAAGAGGGGAGTCAAGGTTGTTGCATAAACAAGCAACTTTTTTACAGCCTGTAGCTGTAAAATATTTGTTCTCATTTCTTTAATTTAATCTACATTATTTAATATGAAGACATGGCGGTGGCGTAAGACTTTTGCACAATACTGTATATTTGAAGATTGTTTTGCAGTGACTCCTGGCTGGTAGTTATAATGTTGTCTGAGTAAATATAAATTCTTAATCATTTGTAGATACAGACCATAAGCAGATTAGCAATTAGCATCCGGTTGCTGACAACAAACCGTCTTCATGACGCCCTGCTTAGCTTCGCGCTTGCACCATTTCAAGAGGACGCCAATCCGAAGCCTGCTGCTTAAAGAAGATTGATGAGGTCCATAAGGGTTTATGGACCAACGAGTGTGTATGGCCTACTGTTACAGTGCTAACAGTACTGTTCTGTCCTTGCTGTGTTAACTCCATCTCACCCAGGGGAACCTTTAAGGCATGATGTTTGTGCTGGGTTTCAACCCTGGTCTGATGTGTCAGCATGATGCAGTGCTGTTGGTTAAAGTCTAAAGCCCTTTGTGAAGCCACAGGATTGACCAGCCACTTGTGGTGTTGTGTGTTTTTGTGTATTTGTGAACGGCTCGGTCTAACCACACCTGCGCAGTGGTCAGTGAAGCTGGTGAGTAAGGCAGAGCTTCAGCGTGGAGTGCTGTAGACGTAGCTGTGACTTGGCTTCAGTGCACTTCCAGTTTTTGGTTTCCTGTTTCTCTCAGATGTCCTTCTTAAAGTTTTTCAGTTTAATAGAGGGCTGCACCTAATATTCATTAATTCATTCATTCATTCATTCATTTATTTAGTTATTTATTTATTTAGCCTAACCAATTACGTATTTCAGTTAGTTGTTTAGGCTACCTGTTTATTTTTATAGTTAATCTAGCAATAATTTTCAGGCTGGATGGAATCATTCTGTTAACTTCAGTGTTTAATCTTTTTAATGTTTCTTTCAATCTTAATCAAGAAAGACAAAGTATATATTAGAAAAATATTTCTTTTAATTTCTTTTAAAAAAAAGAGATCGTGAGAGATTTAAAAAAAAATCCCATGAAATAACTTCAGTTACAGTTTACGCGTTAAATCTCTGAATGTCAATCAACTGCATTCCTTTCAGAAAGGCTCACGCATTTATCAATTATTTTAATCAGAAATCTACATAGGAAGCAACCATTTAAAGCTTAAACACTAGGTCACTTATTTTCAGAAGTCAACACTTGATGTCATGATGCATAAACAAACTATTTACATTCACCGACACGCTGGAAAGAGCTGCCAGTGTCTCCTGGAGAATCTTCCGTTATGTTGTTGTCTGAAACACAACTGATAAGAGCGCATCGACTCCCAGACATCTCAACACTCGCTAAAATCGCTCTGATACACACATACTCACTTTCTGTCTAATCATTTTGAGGTCAGGGCGAACCGGTGTTTTCTTTGGAGATGCTCGTGATGTGTGGGTGTGTGCAAGCGCGCTGTGGTGCGACACTTCACTTTGAAACAGCACACAGAGCATCGTTTTATTATTATTATTTTTTAAGGAATTATCTCACAATGTACATCAACGTAACAATATTCCACCATGCGGCAGAAAAATTGTGGATGAATGTAAACACTGGAACGCCATAAAACTCAGTGTATTTATGTAATCGATTAAGTCGACGTCCCGGTGCAGCCCTAGTTACATAGGATGCGTCTAAAGAGCACAGCAGTTATAAATGACAGAAACAGTAGAAGGCCTGTAGAACTCTAACGAAGGACAGCTCTTCTGGGTTTTGTTTGCATTGCACAATGCTCGCAGAGACCGTACTTGCGTGAAGGTGTTCGAGCACATGTCTAAACATGTAAGCAGCTAACCACAGAGTTGTCTTCCTAGGCTCCAAACCTCGAGGATCTCAGCCACCTGCCTCCAGAACAGAGGCGCAAGAAACTTCAACAAAGGATCGACGAGCTCAGCAGGGAGCTGCAGAAAGAAATGGACCAAAGGTAAGACCTGCCGAATGAGCGAAAGGAAGGCCATCTGCTTTTATACCAGACGCTTGGCTTAACCGGTTTTCTGTTTCGGATCTGTCTTTATTATGGCCGTCACAATAGTGAAGTGTTGATAAGAGATGAGGGAGAATCTCGTGCGTGTTAGTTTGAGTAAATCATTTGTGTAAAAATTTCTCTCGCAGAGATGCATTAAATAAAATGAAGGATGTCTACGAGAAGAATCCTCAGATGGGTGATCCGGGGAGTCTCCAGCCCAAGATCTCCGAGACCATATGCAACATGGAGAAGCTGCGCTCCGAGATACACAAAAATGAGGTAATGTCCCCAGTGAACTGCATTGTTGCTGTGGTCATATAAGGAAATTCAGCCTACAAAGGCACATCTGGAGAAATGGCACTGCATTGGACGGCCCTGTGTGCTAGTGACACCTGGTGGAGCAAGTGTGTACACACAGTGCGTCTCTACATGTAAGGAACTCTGCACAATGTGCCTTGAGTGCCTTGAGGACTTCTAGTTACCAAGACATTTGTGTTTGAAATTGAATTTATGATTTATGATGGGTTTGATCATATCCGTGTCATTCTAATGGTTTATGTTTTGCAAATAATGCATTAAATGTAAGAGCAATTATTCAGAGTTTCCTTGTTTAAAGTGGAGCTATTATGCAAAAATTATTTTGTCCTCATTTCCAGATGTTTTAGATGCTGAAGTGTAAATGTACAAACATTTTTTTTTTTTTTTTACTTTTTTTCTGATTTTTTTTTTTAAGGGCTCAAACAACCCAATTAGATTTTCCACATCATATAATGACATCATATTGTCAAGAAGTTCCCCTCCCCTGGCTTATTGCTCAGCTTTGCTGTTCTCGTGTAGGGCGTGGCTTTTTGGAGGCACTTTGTGACTTTGTTAAAGGAATAGGAGAAATATAGGACCTTTACGACAATATTTTCAGTGAAACCTGCTTGTTTTGTTTCGCATCATGAAATTGTTTATTTCCTCTGAAAGTACACACAGTTCCCTTTTTCAGATTACACGAGCGATATGCTTGTCAAGGTTCAACAGCACTCCTCGTACATCTGATCACATTGTTCTGCTGCGCGAGCCTTTGTTCCAGCTGTTAACACTTGTGTCTGTTTGTAGACATGGCTGGCAGAAGTGGAGGGGAAACAGAGCTCCCGTAGTGAACGGCGACCCAGTTCAGATGTGAATCACCACGCACCTCATGGCAGAGAAAGGTATGCATTTAAATCTCAACATGACCTCACACACAGATTTCATAACAAGCTTGTAATAGGTTTGAACACACAGTAGTATTAAATGGAATCAAAAGTATCCAATCCTGAGGAGTTACCTTTATAGCTTGTCAGCCAAAACACAGTATTGGTGCTTTGTTTTTTTTTTTTTTTTTCTTTTCTTTTCATGATCTATGTATAATAGTATTATGCAACTTGGAAGTGAACAATCTTGCTTCCCTAAAAATTTCAAGTTGCTAACTTCAGCTGTTTTGGAGGTAGGATTTTATACGTGTCCCGAAAATGGCCATTTTTCAGCCTTATACTGTCTCACTTTAAATAACGATTTGAAATGCAAATTATTCATATTTCTTTGAGTATTGATACTAAAATTAGTGTAAGCTTCTAAAAGCGTATGACATGTAAAAATTGTTTCTTAAATTAAAGCATTCCGTGCAAAATGAAGTATTTTCCCCCTATAAAACTCTGTAGTGTCCGTAACCATTTCAAATTCATCTTGCAATAGCTCAGCAATTTAGCATTTAAAAAAAAAAACACTTTTCTTTTATGTCTTAATGCTGTGTGAAATTTAAATTGGCGAGGTTTCATCTGAATGACAATTGAGAAGTTTTTGACAAGATTTGAATTGATAAAAAGACATGAAATTGTCTTCAGCAAATGTTTCTTTTTAGCTGATACAAATATGAATGTGTACAAAAAAAACGAAGCATGATTCAAAAGATAGGAAACATTAAATATGAAAAAGGGTGTTATATGATACTATCTAAAAATTCACTTTTTCACCTTACCAGGTAAGACACTTTTTTTTTTTTTTTTTTTTTAGCAATAATGCCATGTTAGTACAGTAGGTATTCACAATGGGCCATCTGTCCTTTAGTAGGTCATTGAAATGGTTTAATGAAGTAATGAAGCCATATACACAATGATCACTTGACTCTGAAGCTCCGTTGATAGAGGTGCAGTTAAATGATTACGTAAAGTCTGTACATCTCCTACATGTAGTAGAAACTTGCCAATTGTCCTACATGGAGGTCAATACTAAGTTAAACCTGTGAGTCACTGTATTTCTTTTTGTTTTGCTTTAGTCCTGAAGGGAGCTACACCGATGATCGGAACCAGGAGCACCGAGCGCCCCCTCAACCCGAACAGCATGAGTTTGACGATGAATTTGAAGACGATGATCCGCTTCCTGCAATCGGGCACTGCAAAGCACTCTACTCTTTTGACGGTACACAGCTACTAAAGATCGAACCGGAAACACCTGCTCCGTCCACACACACAAACGTCATACTGTAGTAATGACAATGACCGATTCTCTCTGTGTGTTTACATATCTGTGTGTCCACAGGCTCCAACGAGGGCACATTAGTGATGAAGGAGGATGAGGTGATGTACGTCATTGAGCAGGATAAAGGCGACGGATGGACGCGAGTTCGTAAGCAGAGCGGCGAGGAGGGCTACGTGCCCACGTCCTACGTCGAGATCACGATGGAGAAGCAAAGCAAAGGTGCGGTCACCTACATTTGAGCTCATCTGAAGCATGGTCGCCCAGCCATGCATGTCATGTTGACTCTCAGCATTGGCAGCATCGCAGCCTGCGTCATACCCTGTTCACTGTGTGAGCCCATGGACAAAACCATAAACACACACATATGCACACACACTCACACATACACTGGGTAAAGAGACCCTGACTATGTTTACTTCAGAGGCAGGTTACTTTCCTATTCACATTTCAGATTTTATTCACTTTTTGACACGTCTTGCTTTCTCAGCTCGGATTTTAGCTTTATCTGTCATTTGAAGTGGCCTTTTTATGTCAGCAGTGCAGTAGGATAAAAAGATTGAATGGTTCTTAACGAACAATACCTTATTTTTAGTTACTGAAATGACTTTTACTGAAGCCTGTTCTTGTAAGTGTTTCAGGAGCCATCTTGCATACTGTGCTCACGTATAAGCCTTTAGAAGTCCAAATCATTGAAAGTAAAATTGTGTACGTCAGGTACACAGACTTTAGGCCTTTTTATAGGCTGTTTAACCTACACCAGCTTTACAGCAAATACTTCTCAGGCCTATCCTGTGATTTCCAGGCAAATTTGGATCTAATTCACATTCATGTGCTGCATCACTAATCCTCAGATGATTGTGATGCATCTCAGGACCTGCACTGTGTGTGTGTTCATCTCCACATGGGCCCTCAGTCCTCTCTAGCTGTGTTGTATGAGTGACGGTGCTCTCTTTCCTCTCTCTGTGGCTACAGGTTCCTGAGTGGATGAGTGGGGGCTCTGTGGTGTTGGTGGAAGGGACACGCTGCTCTGGGTCTGTTAGGAGGTAGTGCAAGGGGTTTCGCTGAAAGAAACAGGAAAGAGAGAGAGCAAGCAGATTTGCATGTTTGCATGCTGACTCTCATTTTCCATTAACATCATTTCGATTCAGCAGAAGCTTGTGACATAGATGGGGGGGTAGAAAAGGGAAGAGGGATAGCATGGGGGGTGTTAAGCGAGGAATCAGCTGCATGGTGTAGAATGAGTAGGAAACCCAAAGAGCTGATCTAACCTGACACATTTATCCTAGACTGTGCCTGACCCTAACATTTCGCCTTGTTGCACTCCATTCGAGCGCTGTCATGGGAATGCTTTCCTGTGCCATCCCTTTTGCTTGCCTTAACATGCATGATGTGAACATGTCACTCCCTCTCTCAGGGCTGCCCTGTCAGCAGCATCCTGACGATAGGATATAACCACTTCTAGTCCTTCATCACCCGATTTCTGTGATGCCTTGTTTTAATATCATCATTGCATATTTCTTTTCTCCATTTTGACTGCATCCATCGAGAATAACGCATCCATCATGAAAGTATACAGTAGAACGAATGAACCAGAGTAGACACAAGACTGGACCACAGCAGCCCTATCACCGATAACCAACATAAGACTAACTGCCAGTTTTCTCGATGTGTGCTGTGGATACCACGAAATACCACCTGGGACCAACAGAGGGCGACACGTCGTCATACAAAACGGACCGAAAGCCTGGATCTGTTAGAAATGCAGTGCAGTGAACACTCCAACCATTCTTTCAGCCAATCCTAACACCTTTTATTCTCTTCCAGCTCTAAATATCATGCTTGAAGAACTCCGATAAGCGTCCTCATTATCCGAAAGCGCCTGCGTTATCTTTCCGTGTGTATGTTTGTGAATGTGTCATGCATATATTAAAACTACGTGTATGCATATGTATATACCTAGTTAGGTTTTATTACTGATTTATAAGTATTAACAGCTTTTAATTTCATAATGAATGTGTTTTTACCATGTCTTTTTATAGGGTTTTTTAATCGTACGAATGATTTTCACCTCTTCGACTCTCTACGTGCTGTTTTCTGTTTGTAATTAGTGCTTCTTTTCATGTCTGAACACTATTCTGCATAGGACCCTGGTCTTAACCAATGCACCCCCCCCCCCCCCCCGATTTCATTTAAATTGAATTGAGTGAATGAATGAATGACGTTGGCTCTGACTGCTACTTTTTTGTATAAATATATTGTACAGTAAGACAACAGTGACCACTATCTACTGGGGTATTTGATCAAGAGCAAACAGGAAATAAATGATAAAGTCCCTTTGTCTCATTCTTTCTGTGTGTCTTTATGCATAAAATGAGAGATTTAAAAAAAATATTTGTGTATTAAAGAGATGATTTTTAATAGTCAATTTGATAACTGAGAATAATATGCTGACCAGGGATGAGCAGAATGATATTGGTATAAATATATATATTTTTTGTGTGTGTAATTGACTACTGTTTTATAAGGAGTACAAATCTGATCTGAATCATCTGACTGGAAATTTTTGTCTATGTAAGATGACACATGGATAATAATATTGATGTCTAAATACTGAATCTTTAACTTGTCAAAATGTACTGTTGTTTTCAGTGACTGAATATTTCTAATATAATATTTACCGTTTAAAAAATTGAGTAGCTTCACTGCCTGGTCAAAAAAGGCTTTTCAGATGTGAAATTACTGGCCTGCGTAAAGCAAGAAGAACATCTCAGGCGACCTGAAATAACTTGAATTGGGTTTAGAAATGTTTAAGCCTTATTAAAACCTGAAAGTAAAAGTAAAGATACCCTAGGTAAAATGTTACTCAAGTAGAAGTTCTTTGATCACACTCTCTATCTCTCAATTACACATAATAGTCAGCAGGTGGCGATGTTCACGCTTGAAACCATTCTCACCACTGTCTTTAACACGACACCATGCAGAAATGTATTGAAATACAAAGTACTGGTAATTGCTTTATGATGTAGTAGAGCGAAAGTAAATAGTACCCTGTAATAAAACTACTTGAGTAATGTGCAGATGTGTGACTTATGTACTTAAGTACAATAAAAAAGTAAGTGTACTTGGCACAGGAGTTGCCATGCATGATCTGTCAACTTAATTAAAAAAAAAAATAATCTGACAGGATTGGGACTGAACAGCAATACGTCTGTAAGATAACCATTAGTTAGTGAGACTAATAATAATAATAAAAAATCCTAGATAACCTAAAGGTTAGACTTTGGAGCCAGGGACAGAGGTCATGTGCTCTAATATGTTCAGTTTGACCCTATCCAGAGAGATGGGTGTGTCAGAAGGAAACTGCATGAAGCGATGCACCTTTCAAACATAGTATAAAAAGTCAGTTCAAAACCAGTTGTTCTAAAATAAGACGTTATTTCCTCACAGACAATGGTAGTGTGTGAGAGACGTGTTTTTTTTTTTTTTTTTGGGTGGAACAATGTATGTACCAATAAAGGCTATCAATGCAGGACATCCCCGGTAGTCTCTTTTAAAGACAATACATATCAAGGCGATACAAATACAGGCAAACAAACTTGCATTATTAGTATTTACTTGCATAAACAAATGCTTTATTAAGTCAAAAAGCATGCTTATGTGTGTGTTCTAATGAAAACACAATCTTACTAAAACACATGTCTTTAAGTTAGACATTTTATTTAGTTGTGTTTATCTACACATTTTATAGAAAGATATTAAAGTTGTTTGAGTATTTACATGACTGACAATTATGAATAAAACTATATTACAGATCATCATTCACACGTTTACCTTACTAGTAATTATATATACACTGTTTTGCAGGTTCACTTCTTTTTTTTTTTACATACTTGTTGAAATAATTTCATACTATACAAGACAGTTTTAGACTAAAACCAACATCTGGACAACTGTTTATGTATAAATACGAATTACACTTGTACGTAATGGTGGAATTCTCATCACTGTGGAACTTTGATTAATAGAGTTAACTGGTTAAATGTCCATCTTGTCAAACACTCAGATCCTTACACTTTGCCCATTTCTCCTGCTTCCAACACATCCACTTCAAGGTCTGATTGTTTGCTTCCTGGAAGGTTTCATTGTAATGAGATGTAATGTCCATGTTATTCACTTGTTCTTCACTGCAAATGTCAGTGGGTTAAATTTTTTTTTTTTGGCTAATCAGTGTATAGTCACTTCTTATGTTACACGAATTAATCCTTTTCTTCTCTTGCTGTACCTTTGTCTCTTTGGGACACTGTGCACATGCGATACTGTCCATAGAGAAGAAAAATACCATCTTGTATTAGTTTGATTATTTCAAAGTGTGTGTCGATAGTCTCTTGAGATACTTTGCACCAAAGCACTTGTAAAAGCACTCGTTCTTCACAGCAGTTTTATTGGCCCATGTGTGTTCTGCACTTAGAACATTTCCACATGGTGCCTTGAAGTGATCTGCGTCTCCTTTTCCCCTCAGAGTTCTGTGTGTTTAACCGGAGGCTCTAGTTTTCTGGACAGTGCAGTCAGGATAAGTTTGAACTTGTCGTGCCGTTCTGTCTGGTTTACCCCTGCTCCTCTGCTGCCCCAGAGTAGGCGTAACTGGAAGTCTGTCTTTAGGATCTCCAACATGTCACCATCAGGACAGAAGTCTAAAGACAAATAAATAAAGATATAATTATTAGGAAGAAAATGACTTGGCTTCTGAAGAAACCCCTGACCCCAATGGGTGGATAATGCCAGGGATCGTCAACTGTTGAGCTAGCAAGCATTCACAAAAGTACTGGAGTAGGACCCATTGTAGTTCAGTGGATATAGGTTTGTAAACATTGAAATGGTCTGGCTTCATCCAATCATATTTTTGTGTACTAGAGACATTCCAAACTGTGTGAGTGGGTGGGATTGGTCATAAATAAAATAACCATTAAAAAAAAAAAAAACTGGTGTCCATGGTGCTAGTAAAAATAATCGATAATATTAAGTGCCACCGTGGCGTCTTCTTTTTAGCCAAAAAGTTAAGAATTAAAAAGTAACTGTTGTTAATAATGTCACATTAGTTGCTTTACCAGACTTCCATAACGAAGGATCTGTCCCTTTACAAGATATAATTTAACACCCTTGGTCTGTTGTCTTACCTTGTAGGACCCGCTTTGCGTTATAGGAGTAGGTGTCTGCATTGCGTGCAACGGCTCGGGCCTCCTCCAGATGGCGCAACATAATCTCACAGCCCTGGTCGTTGCTTTCCCAGATCTCCATGCCCTCAAATGCAACTGCTGGTCTTTCCATCAGGATAAGCAGAGGCATCAACAGTGGCACAGTGGCACTGCTCAGTGGAATCTCTGCTGCGGAGTCCCGAAAGACTGTTATTATTAACCTAGTCCCATTAATCTCACCAACCAGCATCACGCTAACACAGTATAGATATAAAAACACTTTAAAATCTCAATCACAGGGTGGACTAGATGATGTGCAAATACTCACCACTGCCGTCATACAGGCCTTTGTAGAACGGTTTGAGAGATTTCTCATAAAGGATGGCAGTTTTTGTGTAATTTCTGCGCAAGTCAGTCCAGGTATGATCCAGTCTCGTAACCTGTGAGCAGAAAGAACATCAGAACATGTATTTGCTGTAGTTTGATTACAGGAATCTTTTATGTCCATTCAATGTCTAGCTTCTT
The DNA here is from genome assembly GCA_013621035.1 of Clarias magur. NCBI lineage: Eukaryota > Metazoa > Chordata > Actinopteri > Siluriformes > Clariidae > Clarias > Clarias magur. The sequence goes on along the minus strand of QNUK01000481.1, from coordinate 406,595 downwards.
TGAGGTACAGAGGCAGTGTTGAGTGGGTGACTGACCTGAGGCATGTCCAGTGCTTTCATGATGGATGAGAAGGCATAAAGGTCTCCCATGGAGTCTTTTAGCTCCTGAGCAACGAGAATGATTCGATTTAGAGTAGCTGATCTCTCCTCAAGGCTCCCTGTACAGCCCAGGATGTCCACAGCAACACCGATTGCCATGGTGTTATGCCTATGTGGAACAAGCGATCAGATGGTTGTATGACACTTCTAGCCTTTATTGTGTATGACATTAGCATGTGGAGTAACATTGTAGCGTTTACCTTTCCATGAGGTCCTGACGGAGTTGCCTCCCATGTGGTAAGGTTACCAGCTCCAGGCCGGAGGTCACGCCCATCTGACATTTTGTTTCGTCTGAGACATTCAGAATCCGGGCAACCTGACAAATATATACACAACATTTACATGGTAGGTCCTGTTTCCTGCACATAAAATTAGAATTTATTTAAAAGTACACAAAGGAGCCTTGTCCTTAGTCCTCCTTTAAAAAAAAAAAAAAAAAAAACACAAAAACAATTTCTGCATAATGAGTGGAAAGCCATGCAAACACTGTTTTTAATGCGATAGTGATTATATTCTTATTCTACATGTGCCATTGTCTTTCACAACTAAACACTTCAACCCCACCAGGCTGTCAGGAAGAACCGGTCTCTAAGGCTAATTAATGTCTAAAGCACCAAAATGTCAAGTGGAAGTGCGGCTTATGAACCTGTCACTACTGATTGTAATCAGGTTCTGGGTGTGGATGGGTGGGGGTTAACCTTTGGCAGTTTATGGGTAGTCCATGAAAAAATGGTTGGAAGTATGCCTGAGCTTCTCATTGAAAAAGTACGACTGTTTCTTAATAGACATTAACGGCATTTGGCAGATGCCCTAATCCTGATAGATCAACATAGGCTGCTTTCACGCTAGGCACGATATGCCTGGGTATGATCACTACCCCCTCTCCACTTCCTCACAGCGTTCAAGTAAAAGTAAAATGAATAAGTAAATTCCATATTCTCCACATTCTCCTATACAGCAGGAGGCAATATGCAACTAGTTGGTTTGTTTGCTGCCAATAAACACAGAGAACATACAAGGACGTCAAACTACATATTCCATGCCTAATAATATTGATATTTCAGAGGATGAGATTTGGAGGAGGTGGATGCGTTGAAGAAGTCCGGTTCTCAACATCAGTCCACATGTTCAGTTATGGTTGACTCTCATGTTTGACTTAAGCCGTGTACGAGTATACCCTATCGTGTTCAAGACCACCTTTACAAGTGGGTATGGAGTGTTTACATTACTCAAACACACCAACTTTTGAGGACAAGTGTGGCTCAGATTCAGGGCGGAGACTGGAATATGATAGCATTTGTCTCCTTTACACAAAACTGAGCAGTTGAGGGTTCATGGTCTTGCTCAGTGCGTCAACCATTGGCAGCCTGGAAAGCCTAGGATTTTCTGATCAATATGTCTTTATCACTGAGCTACAGTACCACTGAGCTCCATACTGTTCTCAACATATATACATATATATTGCTGACATGCAGTTGAAGGACCTGCTCATTCAGGATGTTGGATACAAACGTAAGCTTACCTCACAGTCAGCCTGCAGGATGTGTTTGGCGATAGTTTTGGGATCCTGACTGACCAGCAGTTCTTTGGCTCTCTTCAGCACAGACATTTCCAGTGGCTTATTCTCTTGCGGCAGTAACCTGAACTCTACCTCCCCTGGCCTGAATGCCGATAGCATCTCAAACACAGGCCTGCGGAAACCTCTGGCCTTTTTTGCAACAGAGGGTCGGACTTGTCTCTCCTCTTCTTCCTGCTCTTCGTCTTCCTCCTCGCTGCTGTCCTGCAGGGCTTCGATGGCATGATGATAAGAGCTGCGATCCAGTTTTGTGCTCACATTGCTGAGTCTTTTCTCCTCCACTTTCAGCCTATCCACATAACCGTTAGAGGCGCTAATCCTTTCCCACTCAGCAGGACTACATGGACTCAGCTCACAGTAGCTCACGTCAGGGCTAACTGGGCTGATTGCCTGCTGTGGAGTAGAAGGCCAGTGTTTCTGTGGCTTCACTGGAGGTACCGGAGCTACAAAGGGTGAGTGAGGATGCCTCGTGGAGGGTACTTTGCTGGGTTTGGGAGGTGGTTTGGGGCAAAGCTGACTATCAGACCCACAGATAGCCTCGCCTGCTTGTGTCTCAAAACCCATCTTGCGAGGGACCGTAGGGCTGAGGGCTGGCTCACTGCCTGTCCTGAATACAGGAGACTTTGGGCATGACTGCGCCTCCATATGGTGAGTCTGGGCCTGAAGCCTTGATCCTGGAAGCGGGAGACAGTACATGAATTATTTACGATATTGTATTATTTACATATTCATTATCTGGCAGCTTTAATGACAGATGGTTTGCACCAAATTGTGTCATTGATGTGCTCTGAGAAACTTGAATAGAAAATTCAAAAGGTATTTTCTACTCTCCAACCCTGTCAGCTCAAATGAAATGAACATGAAATTAGAATGTGTCTTTTCTGCATTCTGACTCACCCTGCATGAACTTCCTTCAGTTACTTAGCATTTTAATTATACATCTCACTTCACACGTTTGGCTTCTGACAACTGAGAGAGAGTTTCAAAGGCAGGACTCTACTCTGACTTTGAAAACGTCCTTCGCTGGTGTTGAGCGAGAACCAGCTATACGGAAAATGAGTAGTTTTCAAGGCTGTCAGAGCAGCGGGCCATCAAATGTGAAGTGTGTCATTGCATCAAACAAGGATGAAAGCAGAAGTGATCATGCTCACCGAGTGGAAGGAAACTCTCAGACTGATGGGTCTTCAACGGCCGTCTCCTCTCCTGAACGTGGTTTAGACAAGCTGGCTGGCTTCCGCACTTCTCCCTGTTGCTGTGAAGGAGAAACATGGGTCATTTAGTCTCACACTGCTCCCGTATAGAAGCGTCATTGAGATTGTCTGCTGTGCGCAACACTGGAGAAGAATTTTATATGCTCGGTGTGTGTGTGTGGATTTCTGCAGCGTAGAAGCTTGTAATTTTGCTCGGGTATTTTTTGTCATGGTTTGCCTTGGCATTTCACATCAAGCCGTTGCTTCTCTATTTAGCTACACATGTACATGCCTGGGTTATACCCTTCTTAGCCACAGGAAGGGTTTTCTTAGACGTGTACTTATCTTTGCTGGCTCCACATAAACTCACTGTTTCTGTAATAGATTTTAAACAGTCTATAAAGACTATATCCTACACTGTGGTCAGTGTAGTATTCTATATTTAGTATAGAGTTCTTTTGTCTGTGAATCATTCCACGTGATGTAGTAAGAAGTAAGAAGATTGTTCACCTTAAAAGGTTTCCACGGCTAAGGGTGTGATCTGGGACGTGACCATTCATGATGTTCAAGCTCAGTCGTTTGGTGCTTTGGTGCTTCTTCTCTTTGTTGACCGATTCCGCATGGACGGATCCGACTCCATACTTCTCCTCCAATGACCTCAGTGGCAGTGTCCTGTTGATGGGCTGGAAAATGATGGCGCCCACGACCTCGGACACAGGCTCACGGTTACCCACATAGTATCTGACAAGGGCGGGGATGCTGTCAAAGCCGTCTTTTTCAAACAGGTACTGCACTCGCGAGTAGGCTTCATTCATCACCACCACTCTTTTGTTTATTTTGAAGTGCTGAGGGCTGTTTTTCCACTGGCAGGTCAGGACGTAGTTTCCTGGACTCGACAGCGAGTCACGGATCAGGAAGTCACCGTCACGCTGGACCAGGTTCTCAGCCACCTAATGAACAGCAGAACATGGAAGGATTTATTAAGCATTTTTTAAATTGTATTGTTATTCTTTATTATTATTTGATTTTATTCACCATTTATATATTTTTATCTGTGGTTCAGAAATTAAATTATTTCGGACAAGTAAACATCCTCCAAAAAAACGTACCCTGTGCCAAAGCTTTGTGACATCTTTTTAAAGAAAGAATAAAAGAACAATGTTCGAATAGGAATAAGTGTTCAACATTGTACTTTTTTAGTAAACTTTAATGGTTTACTACTTTGAACCCTTTATAATGCTGAATTGCGATTGGATGGTTTTATACAGAAAATTATGTCACCCCGACTGACAGTGCTTAACTGTTTTAAAAAGATTGAATTATTAGAGAGTAGAATTGTTGTTATTCATTATTTTGATTAACAATTTGTAATTTAGGGCCTTCTGTATCCCTGGTATTTTGTTTGTGCAAAAAACCTTATGACAGGAGAGACATACAAGTTGTGTGTAGAATTGTGGGTTTCCTCCAGGGGGCTCCAGTTTCCTCCCACAATACAAAGAAATGCAAATGAGTAAAATTGGTTTCCCCAAAGTGTGTGCCCTGCGATGGAATGGCAGCTCATCCCCGCCTATTGCCCCAAGTCTCCTGGTATTGGCTCCAGGCCCCCCACGCCCCAGGATAAAGTGGAATAGAAGAAATATTAGTCAGTTAATAATAACTATTTGATGTGAAACTAGTTTTTTTCCCCGTCATCCTTGGGAGAGTGTTACTTATCAGAAGGGGCTGCGGGGCTGCCGATGATATGCCCTTGAGCAAGTCCCCTAACCCTATGATTCTGCAGGGGTGTCTTTATCATGGCTGTTCCTGCACTCTGACTCCAATTTTCAAACAAGCTGTTTGCTAAAATATGTGATACAAATAATTTCATTGTGCTATTCAGTGATTCAGAATATCAGAATGTGTACAGTAACTGTCCAATCATAAACAATAATACGCTGCCGCATTTCCCCTATAATAGTACAAACATGGCGGGTTGCCATGCCACAGGACAGGAATAAAAAAAATTTTATCCTATACCATCCATTACACTGTAACAGTCAGAAGTCTGTGGCTACATTGTATAATAATCTGCATGAACTGTAATACCAAATATTACCAGAAGGTGGCACTTCCTTTTTGTTTTGGTAGATTAAAGTCGACCGTGTGTACAGTACAGGAGAAGTTTTGCTAGGATAGCGCTCTAATTAGCTACCTCGCTGAACTTACTCTCCTCAGTACCGAGCGGTGTAGGGTATGATTACTATATTCATAGACTTGGCCTGTCCAGATCAGCACTACTCTGTAGTCTACTGTAAGAACACTGGGAATGAAAATTACCAGCCAAAAGTCTTGTGTTGTGCGAGAAATAAATAACCCAAAATTTTAGCATGTGCTTTCAAAACCTCCATCTTCCTCTTGCCACCATACCTAAAAAATGTTCTAGAGGAAACACTGATATGTATAATAGATTTGATGGATGTTTAACCACATTTTGACTACATTTATCAAGTTTTATGCAGAACTTAATACATATTCTGTGGGAAATTTAAATTTTATTAAGATTTTTAAAAGCTGGTGCTCTCTTATTCCATTCTTTTGGACTGAACTTACAGTAGTTGAATTTAGTTGAGAAGGGCAGCTGCAAAAGAACTTTGCAGCATTTACTGTACAAGTCTGAAAAGAACTTGTACATTATTGAGTATGATAATTACAGCTTATATGCTAGAATTAGGTGGAAAGTTGTACACACTGTCTGCATTGTCTAAATAGTAGTTTGTGGACGTTGTATAATAGGGTTTTTTTTTGTTGAAGTGTTGCCGTTTGACTCACTTTGCTTGCATCGCTGTTTATTGTCTATCAAAGGAAGCAACCTGTTTGGTTGAACAGTTTTATTTACACTACACTGGTTAGATAGTTCACTTTTCCAGGTTGTCTTGTACTACAGGTTAATACTTGCCCAGTGCTATCATAAACCTTGTTTCCTCTCCAGTATGAAGCTTTTATCACCCCCCCCCCACCTCGCCCAACAACCCACACCATCCCACACTTTGTGGACATTCCTGACAACAAGCAAAATCGATCACAGAAATCGAAACTGCTGTTTTTCTCTATTACAAATGGAGTGTCATTTGTCTAATCGCCTTCAGTTGAGCAGGTCTGACTTGTTTCAGTTTAAGGCTGCCTGGCTGAACATGATCTATGTTCACATTACCAGTCAGATTTTTTTTAACCCTAATGTGGCAGAAATCTGACTTTTTAGGGCTGTCTGAAAGCACAAATCTCAGATCGGATCTGGGTCATTTTCATGTGTGCTCCTGGATCCGATATATATATCCGGTACATGATGATATGACTTGAATGAGAACAGTCAGATCACAATTTCTGCGACTTTTTGCCTCTGTGCTGACGTAAGGTGATTTTTTAAAATAAAAATACATTTGTCGTTTGACATGAATGAGTGGTTGCACAAAACTCATTACGTGTTTTAAATAGGATGGCACAAGCAAATCCGCACCAATGTGCAAAAGTGTGCTGTTTCAGAGGACAGACGCATCCAGATAAAAGTCACTTAGTAATTATGAATGTAAATCGTCATGACATGCAAATTCAATTTGATTGAAAATTGTAATTGAAATTGAACAATGTGGCTTGAAATGTGCACACATCCTATAGTTCGGATTATTGGCCGCCATATGAATAATGTCTGATCCAGGAGGGTTTAATACCCTAGGTAAAATATTACTCAAGTAAAAGTAGACATCCTGCATTTACATTTATACTTTACGAGTAAAGGTAAAAAAGTACTTACTCTTAAATTTACTTATAAATTCACTTATAAATATCAAAACTACTGAACTTGGACTAACTTCCAGTAACCTTCATATATTATAGTAAAAAAGTCTCACTATGCACCACCGTGGTTATGTAATGCAACATCATTCAGAAATGCAATGAAGCAAAAACTAAAGATTTTATTTCCGAGTCCCCAGATCCTAATTTTTTTTTAACTATAGAAAAAACCCTGTATTAGAATGCTGTGATTTTCTTCGCACATGTCAGAGTTGAACTGTTATATCTGACCAATCAGATTAGAGAATTCAACAGTGCTATGGTATGCAGTGACGTTATAAGCTGACTGAATGTGGTAGTGAATCCTGCTGCCGGACTGCTAATGCAATTGATGCATGATTGGATTTTAGTCTCTAGTGGACACACGGTGATGTTTAAGCAGCATTTAAATTTGAGTAAAAAAAAAAAAAACTTCCGAATTCATATTAGATGGAATAATATTTACTTCACTAACTGGGTTTAAAAGATGTCTTTTCCTTTTAAATGTGGCTCTTCCGGTTCTAAGCAGGTTTGTCTCCTATGAACTGAGTAGACATTATGAACTCCTGTTACGAGCGTAACTCCGAAATAATCTTGTGACAACCAAACACTGTCCGTTCTCGTCAATGTAACACAGGTGTACTAAAATTATCTGCACGTAGTGTAGGTGCCCCAGATTATTGCTGGACTAACCTTGTCTCAAGGATGAGCATGGGCAAACACACCACGTGTCTTTATTTTCATTATCGTGTTTCACAAAGGTACTGAATGATCCTCTGCCTGAGATCAGACATGTCTCACTTCACACGAACAGCTAAAGTGGCCGAAAAATGAGTGCTACCTTTCAGATATAAAGCACTCATCTCTCTCAGTTAAATCATTCCTAGAATTTCAGCACAAAGTCAAACAACACGATGTAGTTTCCCGTAGAGGTCGACCCTGCAATCCTCTCTTCTGTGTGTGAGTTTACCTGTCTTGGAATGGCTCCATGGTACCACGCGTGGCTGCATGGCTCCTCGCCAGACTGTTTCAGCTCTTCCTCCAGCTCCCTGCGGATCTTCTCTTGAGCTCCATCAATGATATGCTTGTCCCTGGAGAACTGCACATAAATGGGAACAACAAGGTCTTTGAGTGTCCTCAAATCCATGACTGGACCGCATGTGTGATTGTGCCACGGAGCAACCTTCACACTTAACTCCCTCCCTTTGTTCAGTCTTTTTTTTTTGTAACCGTGCCAGTGTCACTCTCAGTATGAACCTGCTTTACTGATGTATCTGCTGGTGATTTCCATGACTCAACATTCCCTCCCTTTTTTCTATATCCTAAACCGATAGGCTCTGGAGCGTGCCCTACCCTTACCTGTAGGCGCACGCACACACACACAAACAGAAAAACCCTGCTTATTCCTGTTCGTCTGTATGACTCACATTTTTCTGTCAGATGAAACCAGTAGTGTGTTGAGTAATAAACCAAGGACTGAGTGGGGAATTAGATTTAATATTTAGTATAATATATTTACAAAATGTATAATGTTTCCAGAGCTGATAAGACCGCTTTCCTTGGTCTGTAGGAAACATTTCACTTCATTAGAATCGGCTGAATATCTTACATTAGTGAATTCTACTGGCAGAACCATACTCCAGTGCATGTTCATTAAAGTGTTTTAATGAATTTGGTGTCATTTGGAAAGAGACACACAGGCAAATAGAAAATCTCACCCACGCACACAACGTCCACGCTTGAGCAAGATCTAACCTGTAGAGTTACAACAACATAAACATTTCTGAGTTTCTTAATCCTTTGTGTTAAACAAGTGTGAAAGAATCACTTTCCTTTTAGACCTAGAAAACACTCACTGCTTTTAACCCAGTGTTTAATCCAAACACACCAATACTGTATACCTCCTGTACTGTACCTATAACATAATGTATACTTGAGGAGGATTATACTTAGTTTGCTGGTAATACTAGTGTCTTGATTAGCACCTTAGTATATTTGAAGAACAAGACGGCATGCCAATTAACCCACTAGTTTGTTATTTTACTATGTGCAAGTGATAGGATGGTTATAAAACTTATTGAATATGTGTAAAATTCATGTCTAGTTTTATCTACTTAAGTACACACTAAGTGTCCCATATTTTACCCTTTTTTTTTATTTCTTCTTCTTCTTTTTTTTTCTCAGAATCACCTGAGCTACTGTAGCAATATGGACAGTGTAAGGCTGTTATTAAAGCAACCTGGTCTTCCATAATGCCTCAGCAGTCATGCTAAAGAATCCCAACCGAGTATTGAGTTTCATAGAGGTTAAACATTTCTGCATTGTAAATGCATTTTTGATGGATCTTATTGTAATATTTTGAGATATTGGAGTTTTGATTGATTTCTATGACCCGTAAAATGTAATAATTAACATTTAAAAAAACTAAAACTAAAAAGGCTTGAAATATTTTACTTTATATTTAATGATTGTAGAATTTATGAGTTTCATTTTTTGAATTCAATTACAAAAATAAAAAAAAATCTTTCCACAATATAAACCTTTTTTTAGGTGTACTTAGAAAAGTCTTTCTATATTGTAGTTCAAGAAGAAGTTTCATTCTTCAGCATCATACTTCAGTAGCTATTTTGTCTTGAAATGTGCCTGACATGAGACTATCCCGCCCCTCTCAAAAAAGACCTGAAGATCTGGCTTTTAAATCCTGGCCCGCACACAGGAAGGGTGGGATTCCTTTAATCTCTTTCTTTTTTTGTTCTTCCCCCATGTTCTCTTCGATTCAATTTGGTCGCCTGCCAAGATCGAGCCACCTGCCAGCTCTCTCCAACAGCTACAAACCAAGGACAGTGAAATCTATGATGAACCAGCGAGCTACTGCTCATGTTGCATCACAGGATGCCATAACACACACAGAGGAAACGGCTCTAAACTCTTCCACAATCATGAACTCATGATCGCCTAGTGTCGCTGCGATTAAAACGGGGATGAAGGTATGGCATCATAGTGATGTAATGAACGTCACAGCTGAAGGATCAGGGGCTTTAAGTTCACCTGTCTTCTCTTCACCACTGTCTGTTCTTCTTTCTTGTGTTTCACTCTTGGTTACTCTTTCTTCCACTCTTTCTTTCACTAACGGTATTCTCTGTACCGCTTATCCTGTACTGGATTGTGGGAAGCCTGGAAACAATCCCAACAGATTTGTGGGCACGAGGACGGGTACACCCTGGACGGGGATCCACTCCATCTCCCCGTGAGAAAAGCACACACACAACTGGAATTCCCAAATTGCCCGTAAGCCTAATCTTCATGTCGTTGGACAGTGGGAGGAAACCAGAGTACATGGAGCAAACCCATCAAGCACGGGGATAACATGCAAACTCCATATACAGACACGAAGGCAGGACTCGAACCCTCATCCCCAGAGGTGCGAGGCCACAGTGCTAACCAGTACACCACCATGCCACCAAATAATCTAAATATAATGATCATACAGCATACTATACCTAAAATATACCAAAGTTTAGTATATTTTCCGAAGGGAGGATGGTGCAGGTTCCATAGTACGTGTGGAAATGACACTAATAACATACAGAATGTCTAATTCAAACGAACAACCTGATTCAGTTAGGCGCTGACCGTGTATGTCCTTCGTTTTTAAAGAAAAATTGTAAACCATGTAAAATATCTCAAATAAAAGAACACCATCTTGTATCAGTGATTGCAATGATCTGACTGCAGGGGGGCAAAAATTTATGGGACTTTTAAAGAACATCCCAGCTTCTTCATCCTGTTAGCTGAACATTTGGAATGCTTGCTATGTGTCTTACCCAACCTCAGAGCCTTAAAAGTACTATCCTCATGCCCAACACTGTAGTTGTATGTCCTGCGGCTTCTTCATGTGGTGATGCTTCAGTGCTTAACCTCAGGCTAAATCTGGCTGTGCGGAAAGGGCCTTTGCACCACTTCACATTTTACCGTAACCCCGTGTGTTATATTGGATATAAAACTGGTGCAGAATTACAGGAAATTAGACATGAAGCTGTCTGCTTTGTTAGCTTTATGTAGTGGAAACACAAACTGATAGAGCAGACGCTTAATGAACCGAGGGAGAGCTTGCTTACGCACGCACGCGCACACACACACACACACACTTAGACACAGCCACATTTTCTCCAGCAGCCTGTTTTTATTAATGTGGCTCATTTAAAAGAGTGTGTCCCCTTAGCCCTTTCGATTCTGAGTTTTTTATGGCTTGATAAACTGCTACTCAGCCGGGTCTGGTTGTGTATCTGTGTAGTCGAGAGGCATCCGTGCTGATGGCATTGACTCAGGAGAGAAACTAGACAATGCATACACATAAATAGCTGGTGTGTCAAAAACATAAACCCTACAAAGCCTGTATTCAGAGGCAGGAAGGCCTCGAGTCATGTCCAAATAGAATGTTATCGTACAAAGATGCTTTCAGTTCTGATTCTTTGCTTGCTGTCCCATAATCCAGTCAACCTGCTTGTAAAAACGTTAATGGCAGAAGCCGCGGGGAAAGAGGAAGCAATGTGTGGACAAATAAGTGACTTGTAGCTATTTTCTGAATTCAAGAGTTCGTTTCTAGTTACACATGGTCGTGTGGTCATAGATTGTTTGGTCAAATTTTTTTTCCACAGTACTTTGATCTATCTAACCTAATGAACTTTATCCTTAGAGACTGCTGGTCAGTGCCAGTAACTGCACAGATCGGTGACGTAAGCTGCTTTTGAAGCATATCACAAAACATTACCTTATTAAAGTTCTTTCTTACAAGATACCTGACCTATTAGACAGTGCATCAATTATCAAGGCAGCTGCATTCTCTCTGCATCAATCGCTAATTAACATACATTATCCCAAATGTACAGTACTTGGAGAATTTTTTTCACTAACAATGATTGTTGTAGAGTAAATTTACTTTGTTCTAGGGTAAATACTTTTCCATTAAAATACACTACCAGTCAAAATTCTGGACACACCTTCTAATTACATGATTTTTCCTGATTTTTCTTTCTTTCTTCATTGTAAAAAAATGCTGAATGCATTCACCATATGCAATAATCTCCTTTGAACAGATGATATTGACCTAATCATGTCGACCTATTCCAGAACAGCTGACTTTCGGTTTTTGTGCTGTTATTATGTAATTTCATAATTTCATTTGTGTATATGTTCTAAAATGTAGAAAATAAATAATTGAAAAATGATTTAGAAAGTGTGTCCAAACTTATCCTATCCCAGGGGACTCGGGCCACTAGGAGGAGTAAACCTCGAATGGGTTGCCAATCCATCACAGGACACACAAGCACACACTCACTCACACACACACACTACAGGAAAATTGGGAAACATCAATTAGTCTAATATGCGGTTCAATTCAATTTTATTTGTATAGCGCTTTTACAATTGTAACTGTCGCAAAGCAGCTTAACACAATCAAATGTGAAAAATGTGTAGGAATCAAAATGATCATTTGCCCCTGATGAGCAAGCCGAGTGCGATGGTGGCAAGGAAAAACTCATTCAAATGGCAATAGGAAGAAAACTTAAGACGAACCAGACTCAACAGGGAACCCATCCTCATTTGGGTGATAACAGATAGCAGGGATTCATAGTCATGTCTTTGGACTGAGGGAGGAAACCCACCAAGCGCAGGGAGAACATGGAAACTCCACCCACACAGACCCCGGGTGGATCTCAAACCCTTGACCCTGGAAGAGCCCTCGCTCACACTGCTAAACCACTACGGCACTGTGCCTCCGAGACTCAACGTCTGTCAGTTTAAATTCAAGCTGCCACTAAAAACCTTACAATTGGTTTCACAGCTGACCAAACAGTGCCCTTACACATGCATCACAGAAATCATATTTCTTTCTATGTCATTTCTTTCTCTCTACCTTCCTGTACTTCTCACTCTTTACTTATTCTTTCTTCTCCTCCTTCTTTCCGTTCTACCTTTTTTCTCTCTGCCCTTCCATTATTCATTCCTTCACCCAGCTCCTTGTAAGCCCTGTATAGTTCCTTCAAGGAAATGCAAATCTACTGAATGTACTCCAATCCCAATTCTCAGCAATGGAAACTTGTTAATCATGTTCACTCTCGAGCGTGGACAGGCCCGGAGCCCCATGCCCGACCACATGAAAGGTTCAGAACTGTAATCGCAACAGTCAGGAAGTGGCGGCTTTTGAACTACGATGTTCTTTGGTTGACGATGGAGTGTTTAGTAGAAACACAATGGCTTGTTAAAATGTCTTTTTATTTATTGGCATGTGCTGAAAACAGCTGTCAAACCAGAAAGACTGGGTGTAACACTTCACTTGTTTTGCCTCTGTTGTGGTCTTTTGGAGCCAAACAGATGTAGACAGGTTTCTGATGCAAACTTGCACATCTATAGTGATATCGTCCTATTCAAATATTTACAAGAGGTGGCTTAGATTGGCAAAGCCCGATAAGGGTTGTATTGTGTTCCTTGGCTTTACATTCTGTGAGAATAACAGGGATTTCGGGTTATTGTTAGATGAAAGCACACTGCGTGGAAAGAGCTTCAACTTAATTGGAACGTTTTACACGATCAGGCTTTGAAAGCTGACTGTATTTGCGCTGGAGTAAAGGGTGCAAAGCCATTAGAGATTTCTAAAAAACAAACAAACAAAAAAAACATCATAAACTGTAATAGTGTATAAATAATGTAAATGTAATTAAACATGAATTTAATCATCTCTAGAAACTCGTTCACAACAACTGGCGCTCTGCCCTTTGAGTAAGTTGATCTCCTTGCTTAGCATCTCCATGCTTATAATTTTTTTATAGCAAATATAGGCTCGACAAGCCCATGACTAAAATAGCTCTAGATGCCACTGGTATTGTAGCAAGAGACGGGCGGTGCTCTCTCACAATTTAGTCAACAGCGGGCTGAGCCATCAACCCACAAGCCGCAAATTACAGCCACCAAACGACACGTAGTCTTCAATTGGCTGGAGAATTTATTGGAAAGTGGTTGTTTTGTCCTTGTTTTCTTTTTAATCATCACAGTATTAGGCGAAGTGGAGCAGATGAAGCAATGAAACACCCAAAATCCAACTAACTAACTAAATAAATAAAAGAAGAGAAACATAAAAGGCACTGAACTCATTCACAGTGTATATGTATTCTCGTAGCTTTGAGGCTGACTTGGCATATTTTATATATTTCACAGCATAATATGTGATTTTTGTGCCAGTTGCTGTAGGCTTTCCTGGCATCTCAGGAGCATTCATTGTGCCGTATGCCTTCTCATCGTAGCTCAGAGTTATGAGTGTGAGCTCAGAAGCATTTTAAGGTGCGCTGAAGCCATAAACTTTTTAAAATAGCAAAAGCCTGGTTGTATAAGGTCAGGCGCGTGTCATTGTGACTTTCATCAAGCCGTCACGTTATCGCAGTATTTTTGCATCCATTAAATTCCCAGCATGCTTTGGCTTTTAATCACACTCAATAACAATTTACATATACACGCAAGGATGTGTCAGTAAGTGAATACAGAGATGCTTGTGTGATTTTTCTTTTATTGAAGTAAGAGAATGTAAACTAAATGACATCACTGACTAATTGAGTATTCAATATTTGGGTAGATAAATCCTCTGAATAAATTATGACAAAAGCCACCCTTCATTTCGTTAGCCAATATTTTCCTTTCAAAGAGCCAGACTTTCTTGTATTTTTAATGTAATCTTGAGGAATAGTTCTCCAGACTTCCTGAAGGAGTTTGTTTGGCTCTCATTTTGTCTTAATTTCAATCCAGTTCCTGTACCTGACCAGTTTCTGAGTAATGTTTTTATTTGTTAAGCTTTACAGTGACCTATGAATCATTCAAGCATAAAAACATCTAACTTAAGGCATGAACCAGTGAAACAGGTGCAGATAATGACAGATGATCAGGCCGGTGATTAATATACTGGTGATGCTGAATGCTGAGTGCCAGGAACGGACGAGAAGGGAAACAAGGTTGCTGCTGAGGTTGTTACATAAGCAAGCAATTTTTTTGTTGGATCTTTAAATAATTTCTCTTATATTGAACTTTCAGCTGCATAACACACATGATGTTATATAATTCCTGTTATCTGTTATCACCCAAATGAGGATGGGTTCCCTGTTGAGTCCGGTTCCTCTCAAGGTTTCTTCCTATTGCCATCTCAGGGAGTTTTTCCTTTCCACTGTTGCCCTCACGCTTGGCTTGCTCATCAGGGACAATCTCATTATTATCTACACTTCCATAAATTTTCTTTTCATTTTTGTGAAATTGCTTTGAGACAATGACCATTGTTAAAAGCGCTATAGAAATACAATTGAATTGAATTGAAACTTTAGGGACTTTGCAGTCTGTCACAGTGAAACATTTTGTTCCAATTTCCTTAATTCAATCTACATCATTTAATTTAATATGAATAGTATTTTTTCCCCCAAAGCTGTTGGAAGTATAATAAAATGTCATGTAAATACAGATGACCTTAAATATATTTAATATGAAGCAATTGGGTGAATTCCCACCATGGTACCACAACGTCCTGTGAGAGCACAAAGATAAACAAAGGATGAAGATACCAGGTCTCTCCAAAGGGTTTTGGGGCAATTAGTGAGCAGTAGTAGAGGTCTCATGTGCCCTCATGTACAGTCTCACCCTTCCTGAGCTAAAGTAAACTAAGAGCCCCATATATGTAAGTGGTCCATCTGAGCCTTTAGTCCCCAGGGATTCAAAAACCACAAGCTTCTATCCATATCGCTCCATCTACCCTGTCCTGGCCGCCTTCTTGTCCAAGAGACCAGCACTGCGTCCATGCCTGCCCTGTACAGTCTCAGGCAACACAATGCCCAGGGGAACAGAGGAAGGGAGATCAGAGAATGGGCTGGTGGTAGATGCCTGCTGAGGATTTATGACCCTTTTAAAGTGATTACAAGAGTGTGTTTCTTCAATTGAATTAGACTCCCTATTTTTTCTCTATTTTCCCTTCTTTCTCTATCCACCATTCGTGCAAATGATGCCTCGATCTTTGTTGTCTATTTATTTTTATATGATGGTTGTTTCAGTTTCGGTTTTATCTATGTCATGTGCCATCATTGAAGAAAGCATGATTTTAAATATGTGAGTTACATTTTTTACATCCAATAAATCAAGAATTGGCATTCCAGAATTTTGGCCTATGCCATTTCTTCTCCCTGCTCTCAGTTTGCTCTTAATCAGTCTAACTCAGTCATGTCTGAGCTCTTAAGGAGGGTGTGTGGGGTGGGAATTGGGACTGGGGCAACTGTGTTGGATCACTCCAAAGCATGCAGTCTTTACAGTATATTCTTTATGCATTTGTTGCATACAGTTGGAGAGACTTTACAGTTCAACGTCTCATGTATCAGTGTAAATGATCTGTTATTTAAACATAGTAACTGATAAAACACTGACGACCATGCTGATGAAGTACAGAGTCAGTCAGCATTGTCTGACTACAGTATAGAGATTGGCACAGACAAACAATCCTGGCTGCCTACGAAGTAAAGAACGTTCCAGCAATATGAAGAAAAAAAGAAAAAAAACTACAAAGCTACAATAGGGCTGTGGTGTCCGTTCAAAACTGAGTAGAATACACACGAAGGAGACGCTTTATATCCTAAAGAGTGGACCTGTCATATACAGTCTATAAAACGCACACATGTTGGTTTTACTATTTTGGTGAATAGTATTATTGATCCGTATGATTGATTATGTAGTGACATAATAATAGACTTTTATCTTTATAATTTACCATCTGTATCGCAATGGATCCTTATAATAAGAAAGAAAAACCTTCACACACATGCATTCACTTGTACACCTTTACTATTAGCATTAAAAGCACAATGTTTTACTTTGTTATTTTATTTTTATTGTTACTGTTTGTCAGCAATTGATTTGATTTAATTATAAACATCTTTCTTATAGATCTTTTGTTTGAATCCCCTTTCTGTGTTACAAAAGCTTTGGCATCCATGTGCATTATGATTGCACTATAGAACCAATAGAACCAGACCTTACACCACTTGACTTTTTTTTGGATCATCTGAAATCAGAAATACACACATACATACTGTAAAAAGTTCTTTGTTTATATTATATACCGTTTTGGAAAGTGACCACACAGACGATGCGCGTCACATGGTAATGATCTAGACCTCGAATGCCGAGTCATACAGAAGGTGATGTCTGAGTGGATCTGCGCTGCTAACCACAGTTGGTCTTGGTGATAAATGGGAGATCGCCAGGCTGTGTCAGCAGCTCAGGGGGCTTCCCACGGTCCCCTATCTGCTGACCTCACACTTCTGTCACACTCATGAATCCTATGCCAGCTCACACTCACAGTGCATGACAAGGACATTACAGCGTGTTAACGTACCCTCTACATTAATATAGCAGTCCGGTAAGCCTGCTTATTTAAAACCGTTCTATCACCTCCGGTTTCAGCTGTCCTCTACGTGCTTTCTGGCCATCACATTCACACCAAAAATAAAATATTTGTAAAACATTTGATGTCATCCAGAAGAAATGGACTCCATCGTCACCCAGCTTGATAGCTAGCTGATTCCTCTTCCAGCTGTGTGAAAGGTTCTGCTGTCCGGTCAGAATAAAGAAGCCATGGAGCCAACATGAACACTGCCCACTGTGTTTCTCTCGTTTTCACTGACCCGAAAAAAACAGGCCATTGCCACACCACATGTCGGAAGTGCTATATTTAGGGACAATCTTCTCGCAAAAAAAAAAAAGAAGCATCAGCTGGAATGTCGGAGCAGATCTTTAGGGTCCTTCCAGGGTCCAGTGGGCTGCCAGGCCAGACGCTAGCAATAACAACAGCCAACCATTTTTGTTCCAGTGATTTTTAGGATTTCTACACTAGAATTCTATTGAAAAATGAAGTGCAATTTTTTTTTCCCCAGGAATAACTTGATACGTTAGACAGTATGGGTATCAAGGCTCTAATAGTGTGTTACATCGATATAGTAACTGCTGCTAAAAGGCACAACAAAAGTGTTACAGGAAAAATTGTGGTTTTACTTAGACTTACTTAGACATGTAATCAATTATGTGGCTTTTAAATGCCGCTGGTTCTCTCTTTCTCTCTCTCTCTCTCTCTCTCTTTCATGCTATTTATAATCAATTTATTTTTCACCTGCTCATGACAAATCGGACAGTCTTACATTACAGCGTGGCATCATGTCTGTATAATCACATAAGGTGCCAAAATAGGTCCAGTAATGGAATAGCACTGAATATCCCTCTTTCATTCAACAGCACTCAACAGAACTACAAAGCCAATGTCTTGTTCACATTTATACGCTTAGGGAAAAGTATAAACATTAATAAATTTATTTAAACTAATTAAATATTAACAATGCAAAAATGAAAAATTAAATATATGTATATATACAGTAAAGCATCATGTCTGTATAATCACATATGGTGCAAAAAAGGTCTAACTATACATGTGTGCGTATATATATATATATGTGTATGTACAGTATGATCTTTATACTTTTCACAAAGCCATCAGCTACACACATACAGAATCAGACAAAAATTTATACATACTTCAGGAAAAGAAAAATAGTATAATCTATATTATATTCATATAATATTAATAATATAATTATATATATATCAATCTATAATGTATAAAATACATTTTGTATTAAAATATTTATACAAGTTTTTCTTATCCTGAGGTGTGTATACATTTTTTGGCTGACTCTGTACACACACACACACACACATACCTGTATACACACACACATACACACACACACAGAAAGATAGATAGATGAGACACCAACACTCTCCAGTAAGTGGATGACAAGGAGGCATAGATGATGTCAGACACTGTCACTTACTGTAATGAATACTGCAATAGATCTTAAGAGCCTAAGCAAAGACTAGTCCAATATCCTGTTTTTTTACAACGTCCATATATCTTCTCACATCTCTATCTTCACACTCCTCTGAGTTCAGCACTAACACTGGACAAGTGCTCACGTGCCTGATGTGTAACTGCTTTCACTTGCAGTCTGTTTCGAAATACAGGGCAAATCTGTACTACATGTTAGTCCTAGTACAACAGTAAAATTTCAAAATCAGTATCTACTCTGTCTAAATAATAAAAAACAATGGAATCCAGTGTGTTCAGTTAAAAAAAAGTCGGAACGAGTGTGGTGTCACTCACCTTGGCCCTCATGACCGAGTTCTTCTGGTAGAAACAGCACAAGGCTGCAGTGATGGTCCTCAAAATACTGCATCTCTCAGACATTTCTGTCCCGCAATAACTCCTCAGTGTTAGAAAACCAGTGATCAGTAGCTCCAGTTCACCTCCAAAGACTCACAAATTCATCACATGACGCTCATGTTTGGCAACATGCTCACTTCTCCCACTGTGTGTATCTGTGGCAGTCACTCGGCTTAAGGCAGGGAGTGTGTGACTGTGTGTGTGTGTGTGTAACACCAGTGTTGCCCATGCCTCTCCATGCCGTTTCTCTAAGCCCCGCTCAGTCCATGTATGGAGGTGGGCTTTTCCCATGTGACCCCAGCATTCAGCCAAT
Source organism: Clarias magur (assembly GCA_013621035.1). Taxonomy (NCBI): domain Eukaryota; kingdom Metazoa; phylum Chordata; class Actinopteri; order Siluriformes; family Clariidae; genus Clarias; species Clarias magur. The sequence continues at coordinate 387,319 of QNUK01000481.1, read as the reverse complement.
CAAATTAAAGCCATTTGCAGCCACAACATCCTCCTAAGAAGAGACAGGAGGGGGAAAGTGGTAGTGGAGAAGCAACGAGGAGATGGGGGGTGGGGGTGGGGGGGTGAGTTCATCTTCTGTGAGTAAAAAAAAACAACAACCCTGAGAGATGGAGTTCAGATGGGAGGGGAGAGTTAAGGTTTGACAGAGGCTGTTTCTGTACCCCATTACTGAAAAAAACTGAGCCTGAGTCAAATTCAATAGCTCCTTGTGAGGTTTCTAAAAGCAGATCTATTCTAGTTACGAATTTACGGCCAATAATAATCAAACTCTGTCTCTAGGTTCATGTCTGGCAATACTCCAAGGACAAGGTTTACTTTCCCATTTCAACAGTCACTATTATGTGCACACTTTCCATAGGTACAGGTCAATATGTTTTTTTTTTTCTTTTTCTTTTTGCATTTTATGTTCATTCATTTTACTTAAAATCCATTTACACTTGAATGTGATTAATCTGCTTAGAGATTACGATACATAAAAAATTGAGGTGTTGTAGCTACAGTATTTACAGTAAATATTTTCTCAGTCATTTTGAAAGCATTCTGATAAAACATTCCAACTTAACTGTTTACATGGACGCTGACTCAATAATGTGTTAAGTTACATTCGCAAAGTATTTCATTAGAATTTAAACAGTAACACTGCAAAAAAAAAAAAAAAAAAACATTTTATTTCTCCACATCAGAGGTGAGGTTAGGTTTTTCATATTTTCTGATGAATTTCACATTTTAAATGTCAATTTTATTATCTATATAAATGAATTTATATAGAGCCTTTAACATAGTCAGCTTTAGAAAATCAAAAGAAAATTATTGAAATCAATATGAAATGTGTCAGGAAATATCTAAAAATTAGGGCTGTTGCTATTAAAGCATTAACGCATGTGATTAATCTAAACGCAAATTAATCACATGACCAAGTTTGACCCTAATGGCTTTCCATAATCTCAGCGCTGTACGTGATAATGACACGTTTAGCACAGATAATAAGATGACTGAGAAAACATCAGCAGGTGCGCTGAATGACAGTTTTCATCATAAAAAGCTTCTAGGTGGAAGTTTGAATAAAACCAAAGTTGCGTGCTTGAGCTACCTTCAAGGGGAACTATTTTTACAAGAATACTTCACATGTAAGCTGTGTTGGAGTGGTGGCTCAGGAGGCTAAGACTGATGATTTTCATATCTAAGCATCTGAGTTTGAGCCTTAACGTCGGTGGGTTGCCACACCCCATACTACCCATTTGAGAGATGTTAATTTAACATTTGTTAATGCTTTTGCTTATCAATTGACAGCACTAGTACTGTATATATACCAAACTGATCAGATTGTCCCTGATGAGCAAGCTAATGTTGACGGTGGCAGAGAAAAACTCCCTTGTCAAGTAAAGTCATGGGGCAGACATGCACAGAAAGCACGTACTTATACCAACAAATAATCAGATCAAGTGTGTACATGGCTAATATTTACCTTTGAACAGATTACACCATGTACACCATTACACCAAGGTCCACACCACCACGATCGAAATTTAATTTCGGTCGGACCAGATCGGGTCACACTGTTCCAACTGAGATATTTAAATGATACAAGTCCATTTAAACATGCACAGTGATTTCGGTCCACTTAAATAGCTTCAGGAACTCTAAGATGAATGTGTACAAACACTTCTTTTTTCACCAAGCAACGGAAACATCACACAGTTCATCATAACGTCTTTGGGTATGACTGCAATACTTGGAGAAACTATAGATTAACAGGCATTTTTTAGGGAAGCAATTATCTTTTACATAAAACTACTGGAAAAGAGGAACTGCACAGGAAGTGCCCAAGTTATGACCAAGTTCTGAGTTGATCTGGTTACTGGGGGAAATGTTTAATGCTTGCAAGTTTAGTAACAAGGCGTGTGCAATGAGCAGATGCAAACAGGGTCGCTGACACCCTTAAACAAATGAATGTTATCTGCTCATCTCAAGGTCACTCTGGACCTATATAGAATAAATGGTAAGTGTGTGTGTGTGTGTGTGTGTGTGTGTGTGTGTGTGTGTGTGTGTGTTTGTGTTCATTTATGAGGCTTCAACACCTTTAACTGAGAAAATTAGGTTTAATCTCACACACACACACGCACGCACACACACACGCACGCACGCACGCACGCACACACACACACACACACACACACACACACACACACACAACTGTCACTTAAAAACTATCAGTGGTAGTTGTAGTAAGATGGTAAATTTTCCCATTTAACCTAACCTCTTAAGCTGATTTTGTAATAATAATAATAATAATAAATCTAATCTTTAAGTCATACAAGACGATATATATAGAAAATAATCAGCAGTGTTGTGGAGAAATGTGTGCCAATGAAAAGTACACTGGAAAGCTGATTATTTTTTACACCCTAAAATGAATTCTTTTCATTAAACTGCATGTCCTGAAGTGTTAACTCCTCTTATACAACAGCATATTAGACTTACCCTAAGCTGTTACTATAGGAGCTACTGTATAGCTTATTAGAAAGAGTGCCTTAATATAAATTGCATAAATCCCGCAGTGAACAATCCCGTTCGAGAATCGAGAAGCATTAAGCTTAATGGTTATTATGACCTATATTTATGTCAGTTTTTCTTTTTACTTCGTGAATAGGATCAAGCATTTTTGAAATTCCTACTATTACTATATCACAAGAGATATTTATAGACCAGTCTGAGGCTGCTCCTGTGCTGCATTAATATGATAGAGAGTGGAAGCATTGTGATCATAACTGACAGCTCAGTGTTCAGGGAGCAGCATGGCGGTGTCCTGTTTCAGTATGCACTCAGCTCAAGTGGGACAGTAGGGGGTTTATGGATAAAAAGCATTCCCCAGCGGGGGACACTCTCCTCCACCAGACTGTTCTGTCACCCAGATGCACTGATCCTCTGCAGGGGTCCCCAAAAGTGCACATTGCTCCCTGTGGGGCTGTAAACACCAGCCACTCACTTACTGGCTTAACACAACACTTGTGTGTCATTGCCCTTAGCGTCATTGCCCTTAGTACAGCTAGCCAGCGAACTAGATGGGACTTTCTAGAAAGTATTGAGGGCAGACAGGGACTTTCTCTAGATTAGATATGTGAGCATTTGAAACACCATACTACATACATCTTTTTAAATTATTTATGACATGATCAGAAATGAAAATGCATATGCAGTCATGTTCAAAAGTTAGTAACCCCTATTTTGTTTATTTTCGCATAAAAACATGATTTTAAAAAAATCATTGGATTTCAGCGGGTCTCAGTATTAGGCATATACAACCTCTGATGAATATCAACGTTTAGCCATGACATTATTTATTTAACAAAAATATATCCAAAAAGAAAAAAAACAAAAACATGTGGGCAATATAGTACTAAGTACCCCCTTACTTGGAAGTTCTTCCAAGTCAAGTCAAGTCAAGTCAAGTCAAGTAGGCTTTCATCGTCATTATTATTTTATTTCAACCATATACAGTAAAGTTCAGTACATAATGAAACTAAACAACCTTCCTCCAGGACTAAGGTGCTAGATACTGTACAACATAAATTTACAACATACTGTAAATGAACAAAAAACTAACGAGCTAACTAGTTAACCACAGGATTTAACAAGGAAAGTTCTACTTCTAATCAGCACTTGATTAAGTGATCAACATTACAGTAGGTGTGCAGACCTCGATAAAAGCAGTAGTTTTGGCAGGTTGCTGGTCTGGAGCATTCAGGTGTGTGTTAACACAATGCCAAGACAGAAAGTCATAAGCAATGGTCTTAGAGAAGCAATTGTTGCTGCACATGAATCTGAAAAGCATAAAAAATAAAAAAAAAACAAGCAGTTTGCTTAACTGCTTCTAAACAAACTGGAACAATGTCCTCTGAACAAGTGAGACCAACGTAGAGTTGTTTGGCCTTAATGTCCAGCGCAATGACAGAAACAGTTAAGCAGGACAGTTGGAGGGGCGATGATTTGGGCGTGTCCACAGGACCTGGGCCAGCTTGCAGTTACTGAGTTGACCATGAACTCCTTTGTATACCAGACTAGTGTAGAGGCAAATGTTAGGAAATCTGTCCAACAGTTGAAGTGAATAACCAAGAACCTCAATGAACTGAAGCAATGTTGTAAAAAAGAATAGGCCAAAATGCGCGCACAATAATGTGAGAGACTGAGAAAATCATACAGGACATCATTACCTCATGTTATTGCTGATAAAGGTGGATCTACAAGCTATTGAATCATGTGGGTACTTAGTATCACCCACATGTTTTTTTTTTTTTTTTGGCTTCATTTTTGTTTAAAAAAATAATGGCACGGTGAAAAAATGTTACATGTTCTGAGATTGCATTTGCCTAATACTGAGACACGATACGATCAGATAAATTTTTTCAAAATGTTTTTACACACGCACACACACACACACACACACACACACACACACACGCACACACACACAAAATAATAATAATAATAATAATAAAATATTATTTTTATTTTTTACTTTTGAACCCAACTGTATAAACACACAAATACCGTTTATAGGACAACAAACACTCAAGAACATTTAATGAGTACACTGCTTTATGAAGTCTACTTTAGTAGCCTGGAGAGAGCAGTTGCAATCTGTGTACCGTTACTAGCTTTAATTACGTCAGAATTATTTTGGGATATAAACGGTTGGATTTCTATCAGCAACGGCTTGTTCTTTTTCCCCCTATTACTTATAAGAGGTAAACAAAGACATTATGAATGCCTGGCACTCCCTAAGAACCGTTCAGGAATGTTCTCCCAGAGGATCAGCTCCTAAACTCACTAATTACACTCAATAAAGTTTCAGAGGCCTGCAAGAAAATACATTTTTACATGGCTCAGTGGGAAATGGAATCTGCTTGGTGTTTTTTTTTTTCTTCTTCTTCTTCTTCATGAGAGAGAAAATGAGTGGTTTAAAAACAGAACTTAGGGAATGGAATGCATATTTCCAGAGAAAACGTATATCCAACCTCAGGAAAGTCTTGTAGTTGGATACTTATTTAATTGCTTTTTAAACCATGGATCTTTGACAGAGATTCACTTTTGTCCTCTACTAGGGAAAACATTGAGTGTAATTATGCACAAGGTATCCCATGGCTCTGAGCTGCATGCTAATAAATAACTTCGTACGAGTGTTATGGGTACAATGATTCATACGATCTGAGGCAAGATATCAGGACCTGAGAACACAGCAAAGGGCAAATTTGTTCCTGTTTCACAGATTAGTCAGTATGGGAACAGGGTGCTATAACAGTGTACACACAACAGTACTCCCTCTCTATGTCAGATATGCACATGTATATTCACAAGAGCACATAAATGACAAGAACACACAGCAATGGAAAATGACGTGCCCTTGCAGTTCACATACAGGAATGGACGTATAATATTAAAATAGCAGATTCGTCACATGCTGTCCAGCAGAAATAACTGCATAGGCTGCTGTCATATGGCGAAGTATGCTGTAACAGTTAGTAAGCTTTCTTCTATGGCTTTAATAACATAACTGACATTCCACCGCATAAAAAATTAAAAGACTATTTAAAAGATTTTAAAGTATAATGTGCCATTCTATAATGAATAAAGTGATAAATTCATTTAATTGAATATAACACTTCAGCATGTGCTGATATTGGAAAATAATCCAATATAACCTCACACCATGGTATCCTTAATTGTAAAAACAATTTCAAATTTTATACTAGTTAAATGCACATATTTTATGTCAGTGACTATAGATACTGTTTGTGCAAATAAGTTTACTATTGTTTTGACTGAATATATATTTTTTAATGATATAAATACAATGAACCTGTAATCAATAATTCACATTATTTGCTGTGTAATAAACATATATCACCACTAGAGGGCAATATTTGTTGTATATTCTCCATAAGAGAATAACTTCTACTCCATATTAGTCAGTGTGCATGATGTATTTATTTACTGGCTCGGTGTGTGTTATGGAAGCACACGAGAATCATTCAAATACAGTGGATAAACAGTTCCAGTGGTGATGAGTGCCGGCCTTGTTTTAGGCCAGGTGTATTTATGGGCAGCTGATTGATGGGGTTGGCGTCAGTCCTAAACTGAAGACCTTTGGAGCCAAAAGCCGTTAGGATTTTATTGCACTCATCGCTACCATGTTGGCTGTGCAGAGAGAAAGAAACAGACATTGAATCTTTGTAAACTGGGAAGAACACCTTTAAACGAGCTCTGCTGCTTTTTCTTCTGGTCAGTTCGAGATATAGTGCCATTGATCCACTCTGTACATGTCTGTAAAACATTCTGCAGTAGTAGTTCTCGTTGTTTAATGAAAAATCTTTCTCGTTCTTAATTGTAATTTAAGAACAAAAAAATCCATATATAGGCCTGTACTTTTTCGTAACCCAGTTTTAGTGATTAAACCTAATTGTCTCAGTTAAAGTGGCTCTAAGGCTGATAGATGGTCAGGCTCAATAAGGATCATTTGTCTTCAGCAGCCGATTTTCAGGCCAGCTGTGGTCTTAATCGTCATGTCATGTTGTTATTACTCTCTGCTGGACGGCGTTACAGAACTGACCTGAGATCTGTGCTGAGACTGCTGGTCAGTCTGAAACGATGCCGTAATTGTGAGAGCTGAGACTGAGGGCTCAGCTTGTCTGAAGGGCTCAGAGCACAGCAGATCTCACAGTGGGAACACAAGCGCATTGTTCAACCTAAGCTCTTTCATGAGCTCTGAGTAGATTACTGTGCAACTAGCTGTGTGTTTCTGAGAATAAACTGCTTCAACTAGTGCTGCACATGGAGGTCAGCTGTTTGTTAAGTACTGAAGTTGCGTTTTTCGAATTTAAATGTTCTTTTCTTCTACCTCCTCCTCTACTTGACAGTCCATCATAATGACCGTTCCATGTGATCTAAGTAACGTCAGTCAGTAACTCAAAAACATCTGACAGGCACAATGTCTCTTGATTGGTGCAGGCTCTATCTGGTTTCCTCTAAGAAGAGTGTAATTCTCCTACTGTAATTTATGATGCTGCCACCCTATCTCTAAAGCATCTTCAACCCCCTGGGGTAAGAGTGCATTCCCCACCCAGTCAAAAACTGATATTTTTAGACACTTTGAGCTCCAAGCAGCTCAAAGGCACCCTCCTTCCTTTCAAATCGTCTTTGATGATAATATCCATGTAACATAAGAAAAAAGCGATCTCCGGTCTACATGCAACACTACTCCGACCAATGATTGACGTCATAGAAACCTGAGGACATGATGGTACAGTGTCTGTCACTTTCACTTAATCATTCCATGCTACAGTATACGTGGAGATAACTAATTTTTCAGGATGTGTATGTATTCTAACTAGAATGATCAGCTTTGGTTAGAGGTTTTTGTCTTTTGTACTGGTCGGGGGAAACGGACTTGAATCACTCCTTTCTTTCAAAGAGAAATCACATAAAAAGTCAAGGATTTCTATTAAAAAAAAAGAAGAAGAAGATGAGGAGGGTTCAATTCAAACCAAGACTTTTGATTGAGCAGAATAACAGAACACAATTATAAAAGTAAAAAAATATCTTTATTTCTCTATATAATCCTCTGCTACACTAATGCACTTATCTCAGCAACACCATCAAGGTGGAATGTTTTTTTCAGTATGCTAGAGTCACGATCAGACTGCCTACTTCAAGTCTGAATCACTGGCCTCCCAGGAACTCCTTTAATGGTCCAAACATGTGGAAATGGCTTGGACGAAGGTCACTACTCAGAGCTCTGAGTCACTTCAGCGGAGATCGTCATTCATGGACATTCATTCATTCATTCATTCATTCTTCATCATAAGTCCCGGTTTGACTTGAACATTCCATAAATGTGACTTCAACTTGACTTGAACATTCAATAAATTCCATAAACATAAATATTATGTGCTATTGTAATTGTAAACCAAGCCAAATTTCCAAATATTAGTTTATTCAACTTATTTCCAAACACTTTAAACTTAAAATATTTTTTTGGTATTTTATGGGTAGATAATTTAGCTTTTTTTATCTATAAATTATTGAATTAATAAATTACTGTACATTGTCAATAGAACCAGATTATTTCATATCTAACAGTAGGCTTATGTCTCTTTTGTAGTGTAATAAATCTAAAAAGGGGATTACCTTATTCATAAATTATTTTGGAAAAATGTCTTGAGGAGAGGCAAGAAGAAAAATAGGCTAATTGTCTAGTCGAAGTTCATATTTCAAAATAGGAGAAAAGTGAGAATGGTAGATCTTGTGGCTAATAGCCAGAACAGCTTTCCTGTTTGTCATGTCATGTTTTTCCTGTTTTAATCACGCACAGCATGATTACAGACTTAAAACATTCAATTTAATAGATAACTATTACTGTATGAACGATGTTGCCGAGCTGTCCGTTAACGAGTGTGATACTTAGGGGACGTGTAATAGTTGTATGTTTATGATAAGACCTTATGTTATAAGGCTCAATCAGTGAATGACTTATTACTTTTATAGCCATTCTATTTAATGCCATTCCCAGCAGTCACTAACGACTTTGACTTTCTAATCCCCGATTTAACCTTAAATGCAGATTAATTAGTGGTCAAGACGAAAAGAAGTGAACTAGCACACAAATCACGCCACAGGAAGTGACAAAAGTCCACTTACACTTTGATGGTTCTTCATAATTGTTGTGTTCAAATTACTAACTTCCTGTTAAACATTATCAGCAGTGTCTAAACCAGCCAGTAGATGAGACAGGAAGTAAAGCACTGAGGAAACTGAATACAGAAGCAGCAATTTTCTTCTAAGCAATTCGGACATTTAATGAAAAAAAAAAAAAAAAAAAAGAGCCAATTTGCCAGTTCATATATCGTGAATAAGACATACTGTATATGGATTCATACTGTAGCAGCTAAGTTACCAAACACATATTCTGTGTACTGTATGATCTGAGGTTCGCCCCGTTAAAATGTTTCAGTAAGAGTGAGATAAATATTCTTCCTTCCTCAGCTTGTCCATGTGGCCCATGTAATAAATGATCTGTCACCGTAGTGTCAATTTTAGCAGATCACAGGAAATCCTACAGCAACTACTGACACCAAGCCAAGGTGCACTTTCACCAGGGAGATCTGAAGGACATGTAGTTTAACGGGACATATCACAGTAGGACATACTCACTTGGGATTGTGGAAAACGATCGAAGCTCTCAAATCTAAGCCTCTAATAGAAGGATATTAGGAAAATGACTTTAGGAAGCATTTAGGCATTTGGCAGACACCTGAGTTATCCTGAGCAATTTACACTTTTATCTCATTATAGAGCTGAGCACTTATGGGTTAAGGCCCTTGCTCAAGGAGCCAACAGTGGTAACTTGATCATCGTGGGGTTTGAACCTGGGACCTTCCAAACCATAGTCCAATGCCTTAACCATTGAGCTATCCCTGACCTCTATACAAAGTGACACGTACCCTGACCCTGATAAAACCTTGACCCTTAAGACTTCTGATGGTCTAGTACGTGTATATATACTCTACAGGTTACCCAAAGCATTGTGTGCCCATGTCTTACATCCACACTTTACTGGATGTTACCTGGATATTACTTTGGGATATGGCTTTCTCATTAGGGAGCTAAATCAACATACATTATTTCTGTGATATTCTATATTATGCAAATACAATTGTATTAAATCGAATAAGACACTCATTTCTACCTTGATCTTGCTGATGTTACAGGTGCTGCATAATCCCTCTGGATAATCAGTTCATTTCATTTCTACTTCCACTTAAATCAGGTTTTGCTGCTCTTTTCTTTATACATTGCCGTCAATTTAAACAGAAAAAAAACTATATACCTCTACATGAACTCCTTATGCGTCTCGGATTGCCGTCAGGCGATATACAGTCTTGTTTTGACTGAAAGCTTATAATACGTGGGTTATCAGGTTACCTCCTATCAAGTTGCATTTCACAATAAGATTCAGATTCTACTCCATTCAGTCATCATGCTGACTCACCGTGCGCTTCATCAACTGGAATGCTTCAGCATTATAAGAGCTGGTGAATGAAATTCAGCCCCTGACTAAGTGTGTGTGCATGCTGTTTGCTTGACTCTGTAGTGTATGCCCGAGGTGGGCCTGTCAGGCGTTTACTCTTCACAAAGACCTGCAAGGCCTTAGATGATCAGGGTTTTTTGTGCGTGTGTGTGTGTGTGTAAGGAGGATGGCATCTCGGCTGCCTGAGAGAGCTGGATGTGTGGTGACAGAGGGAACTGACAGAGCTCATCAGATAATGCAGACTGAAAAACATGATTCAGGCAGTACACATTGTGACAAGCTATTGAGAGGAACAACAGCCCTCTAGATATACCTTTAGAACAAGATTATGTGTGATGATGATGATGATGATGATGATGATGATGATGACGACATCGACGATGACCCTCATAAGAACTGGATTAGATTATATTCCTCTGTATCAGTGTGTGGACGCCTTACGAGGACAGATCGTGGCGCTGTTTTATAACCTTCTAATGACAAGCTTTCAATGTGCGTGCTCGGTGACGCTACAGCGTGTGAATTTAGTTATCTGTTAATCTGCAATGGTCTGAGTCGTAATATTTCTAAGATAAGTTATGGCATGATTGTAGATGATGTTCTCTAAATGTTCTCTCTGAGCCGATCTGATGATGCTCATGTAAACTCTTGCTCTCGGATTTCCTGTGTTTCAGGAGCAGCTCTCCAGGGGATAGGGGCTGTATGTCCTCGACTTTTCTTACCAAAGCACCACTTTTAATAAGACGAGCTCAAATATCTTAAATGACATGAAAAATCTAATTGAGCCGAATGGACAGACTAGGGAACTTTAAGTTAGAGGAATATAATTGTCGTGGAGCGTCATTATGATACATAACTGGACCTTTAAGGGATATTTACAACAGTTTGTAGCTTGCAAAATTATACGTATATCAAAAGCACTTTTAAAATATTTTTTATACTTTATGTTGAAAATCTGTTTAACTAATCCAATGACAATCTATTCGCTGTATATCTACCTAATCAGGGTTCTCCATATCTGCATCCCTCAACATTCCAAACTTTCAAATTTGTAATCACTTATTACAGCACATACTGTATGCAGACACTACACATGAAGCCATGCACACCATATACACCATACACAGTCAGCTAAAACACTGTCACGAAGCATTTTACATTAGTATGCACAGTCAACGGCCTTCAAACAGCAACACACGCATGCAAAAGGAAAACTCTTACCTTGACATAATCCATGGTGGGATCCATGCCAACTGCGTCCCTGCGACACAAAGACAGAACTCTCTTAAGTGAACACATTCACTCACGTTCAGCTCGTCTCTTTCCCTGTTACTGACTGTCAGTCTACAGCCTGTGCGTTTGAGGAAGACTGGCCACTGACCACTAATCACTGACCACTTCACACAGTCATGCAAGTCCAAACCCCCCCCTCCAACACACACACACACACACACACACACACACACACGCACAGTACTACAGATAACAGATCATATCAATCCAAATACTGTACAAGAGGAAATACCTTATGAAGCACGATAGGAGAACGGAGAATATAAAGGAAAATTCAAAGATTAGTCGCAAAGGCTTAAGATTTGGTTGTAATCTCCCCCCCGCTGTCTGACATTCTGTTGGATTATGGTCAGTGGGTAGACCAATACGTCAAGATATGAGTGTACAGCATGCAAGATATCTATGCAATAAAACCAGACATCAATATATAACACAGCGTAGTTCAGTACAGTCAGTTTAAAATAAATCGTATACCTGCCTGTGGAATTTAGATCGTAATCCACATCTGGCGTACTCTACCTGTAGTAATGACTCCTGCTCGGTTCTCTCGCGCTCCGCATTTTTCTCTGAATGTGGAACGCAGGAAACGTGCTGGTAAGAGCCGAAAAGAGTTTCGTCCCAGCACATTGTTAGTTAAAGTGGTGAGGCATGCTGCTCAACTTTTTCTGCATTTAGCTCCGTCTCCACCACCACACCGGCCATGACCTGGCCTGCCCCCAGCTAACCACCTTTCATCTTGGCTTACATAAAAAAAAAAACAGCCTTTTTTCTTTCTCTCCGTTCTTTATGACGCCCTCTCTTGCTCCCTTTCTTCTTTCTGTCTTGATTTCCAGCAGGCAGTATGATTGGGTGTCTTGCACCCTCGGGGGAATAAAGGCTTCTGTTCAGGATCTGTTGCCGAGTCTAGGATCTTATAAAACATTTGACAGTAACATCTAGGTGGAGGTAGCCCTGGAGACACAACTCTCTCTCTCTCTCTCTCTCTCTCTCTCTCACTCGCTCATATATACAGTATCTCTTATATATTGTATAATATTTATATAAGAAAACATGATGTCATTCAAATTCTAACAAATTTGAGTTCGAAGTTGGTTTTGCGATGCAGGATTTTCTCCATGGCCAAATTGAAGGTTACAATGGTATATGTGGCATTTTCTGCTGCATCCTAGACCTTTTTTATGACAATATGAAAATACATCTACGAATGAAGTCCAGTTTGTTGGACACTGCAGTGCATGCATGTTTAATACATTTCTGTTGAAAAAGCAATTGGAAGTTTATTTTCGGTACAGCGAGCCACATTTCTCCTCTGTTTTTTTTGTTTGTTGTTGATGCAAAAAAAAACAAAAACGGAAATATCAGTCAATAACAATGACTGTTACACATGATTTATAAAAAATTTAATGTGCACATGAGTAGTGAATAAAGTCCTTATTTGGCAACATTAACAGGTTATTAGTGCATCTTCTACTCTAGGTAATAATCCGTCCTGTCCTTTTCCAGACCCTCTGTTTCTGTAATAAACAGGCTAATTTATATTATTGATTAATAACACAATCTCCCGATTCATTTGTACAACCTTTTGCGAGTAGAGATTAAAGCTGGAAACTGTAACGTGAAGATTCATATGCACCTGCAGTACATACTGTGACATATTCCAGTGATTTATCCACTTATTCACTAAACCAGTAGATGCAAGCACAGATAGACGTAACTAAATCAGGTCAGGGCAGTGTCAGGTGTGAAATGAGAAATGGTTATACAGAGGCTCAATCTGCGAACATGAGGCCCCTCGTTTGTGTCTCCTTATACTTTACGACCTCTGAAATAGTTCATATTTGAAATAACCACCCAGGTGAGAGTAAAAACCATCTGCCTACGAATGTTTTTTTTCTTCATTTTTGTCGCGTTGCACACATTCAACTGGCACTGGTGCTGCTCTCACATGCAGATCCTTCTTTTTTTTTTTCTCTTTTTTTTTTACACATATATTTACAGACCGACACTGATGTTTGGACACGAAGCATCATGTTTACCCAAAGAGTGATTTCAGTATTCAAATATCAGTCACTTAAACAGCTATCTGTGTCTTTGACGAACTGTGTACACTGTTTTAGTGCTTTTGTTAGCATTTGGGCTTGTCAGAACCACCCCATATGGTCTCCATCCCACCGAGGACCTTTTAAGCCACAGCCATTCAGAGACACCCATCCATCTCTCTTCCCTTTCTCCCGTGCCTCTGCCAAGCCGCAGCTGCATTGTGTCCCAAAGTTGTGATTTTTACCCGGTTGAGCTTTTGAGTTTCTCCCAAACTCTCAGGTCATGAGCAGGCCACAGAGAGGCTGTTTTTGGCTTTCTGTTCAGATATTTTTATTTGAGACCGTGTACATACTGTATGGTTATATGCTTGACCTGATCTCTCTCTCTCTCTCTCTCTCCAGCTCTCTAATTCCATTGCCGTCATGACCACCAGATATGTCTACATTTATGCTATTATTGGAACAGAACATGAGTGTGTGCGTGTGTGTGTGTGTGTATCTGTGTGTGGAACACAGACATGATTATGAGACAATCCAACACCAACCTGATAGTTAAAAATGTTTGTTGACACTCACAGTAAAAGGAAATCCCTTTAAGCCCCTGCTAGATGGCGCAGGAGACAAGAATAATTATCTAGAAGCGAACTTGAAAAACAGAGCCATGAGCCAGACATGAGTTCTAAAAACGGTTTCCAGAGCTTATCTGATTGCTGATGAATAAAAGGAAAAGGTCTTATAGTGTGATTTATGGGGCTGTATTGTGCTTCAAGCTGCTGGACATATAACAGCTGTTTGGGGACGATGATGACAAGGTGAGAAAAACCGAGCCGTTCCGGGAAGAGAAGGGCTTCACGATGACGCAGGTGCAGAAAGCAATCCAGGCTCTATCAACAGCTAGAATCTAGCGGATGTTTAATCAGCTTTCGTCTGCCTTTAGTGTGCCTGAGCCTAACAGAAAACACATACACACAATCAACAGAGTGGCAGCTATTAGGTGCTCGAGAGGAAATGTTGGTATCAGATCCTGTGCAGTGTGTGTCCCTCATACGGCAAGCTTTCATCTCTACAATTACACCCCCATACCCAGAGTCGTTTTCATACCATGCGGTTTTGTTATCTTTTATTTGTTTTTATGGATATACTTTCATGCTCATAAGGCTCATGTAATTTCCTCATGAATAAACTTCATGCAAAGTAACATACGTCAAAGTCCAAATTACATATTCTATATAACATTCCATGGAAAGCACATCCAGTGTGTAAACAAAATGAAGAATCTGCAGACAGGAAGTGTGCACTCTAATGTCAATGGGTTATACCACCATTTTGACACATCGGACTAGCTGTACATCACAACCTATACAGTATCTTGTTGTACACTATGTAGGGTTCTTGCCTGAAGATTTTTCTAATGTGGAAAGTCTAATAAAGTAGACTCCCAGGATGGAATCCCAGGATGCACTATGGCATGGGAGTAAACAAGCACAAGCCTCGGGCACCCAGAAACCCCCATAATGCAACTTTCTGTTATTTATATTCATCTATGGTATATTTCCAGGTTTTTATTATTTCAGTTGGTTTTACACTAATAATTCTATTTCTAATATTAATTATAGTAATACTAGTAATACTTGTAGTAGTAGTTACTAATAGTAATAGTAATCCTAGCAGTACTGCCAGTAATAGTACTACTACTACTACTACTACTATTAGTAATACTAGTAATACTAGTTGCGGTTTTCCAAGTGTATTTTTTTATTATATATAACTATAATAACCTATAAAAACCCACACACTAATAGCCAGATCTGCACTTTCTCACTCTGCACAACACTGTTTATCACTCCATCTCTCTACCACAGTCAGTTCTCTCACGTTCCCATTCAAAGCCCAGATGGAGTCAAGCACATCCATAACTTTCTCTCCATTATCTCCAGAATGTGTCTCAGTAAATCCAGTCCAGATAAACTCTTTTTTGGTCTGCACTGGTTTACAACCATTAAAAGTTAATGCACTATCCAGTGCAGGACAATGGCTCCCCAAACTACACATAAAAAGGAGGCAGGGCTTCTCTCAGTCACTCACCTGAACTTCTACTGTACACACACTCCACCGCTCCCAGTGACAGACCAGATCACACCTCCTGATAGCCGGTTAAACTCCCGAGCACGTCTCTATTAAATCCACATCTACTGTAAGCTCAGACATACAGTAAAACTAACAGGAGGAAATAGTTAGGAATAGTTTTTTTATTCACTTTACTCTCTAACTCTGCTTCACCCGGTTTCAGTGTACCTTCCTTCCTGTTCCACTCTCCACTCTGGCTTTATTTTTCTCTGTGTCTCTCACAAACACAGCCTTCATCACCTCTTCCGCATGTCATGCAGACTTGCAACCAGGTGTTGTTATGGTGATGAGAGGTCGTTGCTAGCTGCCCAGTCGGCGGCGCTCTTTAATGCACAACGGCCATTTTTCACCTTTCCTGTCCTTACTGGCAGTAAAATAACAGAGCAGTGTTAGGTAACCTTCGAAATGTCAGCTAACACATGGTTTTGTCTTCGCGGTAAGCCAAACACACTGCTAACACACACACACACACACACACACACACACACACACACACACACACACACACACACACACACACACACACACACACACACACTGGATTGTATCCAAAGGTTGTATTTGTAATAGCAAAACACTACTGGAGTAAAACTTCATGTCTAGACTACCTTCTCATTCTGCCCTGTAATATGAGTAACTATTATCTCAGGATTTAATATCATCTTTCAGCAAACATGTCTCTTATTTCTATGCTGTCTGAGGACATGAGAGATTTTAAGTTAAACCGCAGTGCAGTTGAGTTCTTGACGCTGATTGATCTGTAGGTGTTAATTAATTTTCTATAACATTAATGCACTGTTCTAAAAGGTTAGGATTACTCTAATATTAATTTATTATGAATGTATAGTTATTGATGGGTAAAATCTCTAGTGTTAATAACATTTGGAGGTAAAGTGAAAAAAGAGAGGCTGGGAAGGAAACCACTGTTTATGGCTGTTATAATGTAGAGAACAGGAACTAAAAATTTGGCACTTGTTCCATAAAAGTAATCTATCTATGAATTAATAAAAAGTATAATGACTGGGAAATTGCCATGTTTTATTTCTTACATTAATGTCCA
This sequence comes from Clarias magur, assembly GCA_013621035.1. Lineage (NCBI taxonomy): Eukaryota > Metazoa > Chordata > Actinopteri > Siluriformes > Clariidae > Clarias > Clarias magur. The sequence goes on along the minus strand of QNUK01000481.1, from coordinate 370,675 downwards.
AAAGTATTAAGACAACATACTGTATGCCATGTACTATAGTTCTCTGTGCACAAAACTGGTGATTTCAATAATTAATTTTACTTAAACCTAAACCTAATAGAACAGACAGAATGTCTTCTGTACAAGATCTTCAGGAAGCAATCAAACAGGTATGGAATGAGCGAGTGAACCCAGAATACAGCAGACGTCTTTTGACTCGATGCCCAGCCAGATCCAGAAGATTTCTAAAAATAAAGGGCTTCATAATAAATATTGATTGTTGCATATCATCTTTATTGATTAAAAGAAAAAATATGTTCCTATTATTTTTATTCCTATTTATTAAAAAAAAAAATGTTATGTCATTAAAACATTGAATTTAACCTCAGTCTCAATTATTTTGTCCATCATCATACACTATGTAACACCAGAGTTTTTATAAATACATACTACATAATTCAAGAGCAATATTTGTGTGCGGTAAGGGCTGCAGTGGCGTTACTTTGATGTGGTTTTGAAGGGAATAATTAACATAATAAGTATTACCTGTACCAAGCAGTTGTGCCTTATTATATTGTGATACATAATAAAAAACAGATATATGCAGTTTTATATTAGTGCCTTGCTTGATTTGAGATATGAAATGGATGTGAGCTTCTCATATATAAACATGTTATTTGTCAGAACCAATGACATTACCAAGAATCTCTACTATTTCATCCAGTGGCAATGCACTATTTCATCTATATAAAAAATCTATATAATATCATATGTCGAATGAAGTAGAGTTAATATTGACTGAGTTAATATTAAGATTGAAGCAGTAAGGTTTCCCTCATGCTTGCAGTTTTTCAAGCCTGTTCCATAAATGTTTTCCAGTTTGGTCAAGTGCAGGGCCAGTTTGGGCCAGGTCTCCTGTTGTGAGTGAGAGATGTTATCAGAGAAAGTCGACCTGGTTAACCAGAGGACAGATGGAAACAGTGTGGCTTTGTTGGTGCGTCGTGATAATATCAGTAGAGACGAGACTCACAAGTCTAAAGGTGTAGCACTCAGTCAGGGACGGGAGGAAAGAGACATAGCAAGATGAGGAAGGAATAAATACAGGATCAAAAAGAAATACTAAAGAGAAGACTGACATGGGTTTTTTTAAAGCAAAGAGTGACGAAATAAAATTTCTGCGAATACCACTGCTACTACTACTATTACTATTAATAAATCATTCTAACTAATAATAACTAATAATAAATTGTAATTTTTTTTTGTTTGTTTGCTTGTTTGTTTAACCCTAAGAGTCATTTAAAAAGTAATTAAAAAAAACTTTTTACATTTAAAACAACTTGATGATGATGATGATGATGATTTCACTTCATATCATACTGTGTATGACTGTGTATGTGACGAATAACATTTGAATTTGATGATGATGATATCTTTGTTGTTGACTGGCTGGTACAGAAGATTGGATTTGGGAGCAATGGAAGAAGGTCATGTGGTCTCCTGAGTTCACACTGACCCTATTCCAGAGTGATGGGTGTGACAGGGTATGAAGTTCATGAAGCGATATGGCATCATGAATAGTGGCCACTGTACAAGCCTCTGGAGGCAGTGTTACAGTATGATCTGAGGTTGCTTCAGTTGGTCAGGTTCCGTTGCATATGTGGCAATAAAATGAAGTCAGCTGATCACCTGAATGTACTGAATGATGAGGTTATCACATCTATGGATTTATTCTTCCATGATGGAAAAGGCAAATTCCCAAACAGAATGAACGATTTTGGCAGCAGAAGGAGTCATTTTCCCACATAAACTGGCTGCCATACTGTATGCCATAATCAAAGCTAAGGATGGTTGATTGATATATCAGAGTGTGAAACCCTTAAATGCCCAGGACTTATTCCCAGTCCTTATATTTCTCACTCTTATGTATGTATAGCTTCACTGTAGTTACTCAATAGTGCACATAATTACATCTGAGTAACAAACAACATATATATAAAATATAGCACCTGAAAAATAAACTGAAATATTAAGTATATATAAAACATATAAAACAGGATGCACACGTCAGAGCAGTCTCAGGGCCAGTGCCAAACCCAGATAAAATGGGGAGGATTATGTCAGGAAGGTTATGTGGCATAAAGCCTGTGCTAAAACGATCCACCGTGGTGTCCCCTAACGGGAGCAACCGAAAGTATAAACAGTTATCTGAGCCAGCTGTGTGTCAGTGTTTAAACTGATGTGTCAGGAATGCACTCTTGGAGCAGCATTTCAGTGGTAAAGGGGAGGATGTGTCAAACATAATTACATAGTAAGGCAGGCTGAAGAGGTTGGCCCACTCTGACACCACAATGTGTCATTCACTTGGATTTATTTCTGTTACGGGAAGAGCAGCAGCTGGAAAAGGTGGCAGGTTCGAGTTCATGCTCTCTGTAGCTCTGGCATCATTACAGCAGGAATTTTGAAAAGTCCTGAATTCTACAGCATTTTTTTTTTTCAAATTTAGCACAGCCAACAGACATGTATACACCAACCATGTACTGTATACACCAGCCTAACCAATTATAATAGAGAGCGATAACAAACATGCAATACATTTTCTCAATACTGTCTCTTATTAAAAATGTTCACATCTTAAGCAGGTTGTGATTTTTCTGGATTACTCTATGTCTGTCTAAATGGAGCCAGTATGCTGTTAAAACTGGACGTCTTAACGTTGGGACGAATGTATGATGTTAATAAGGACTTTTATATATTCATCTTATAGGGATTTATATAGTTTCCTGCTTATTGGAAGCTACTGTGACTGATGTATGTAATACTATGCAAAACATACACACTAAGCTGTGAGGCAATAACTGTAAAATCTGCCTGCAGAGCATGATACACAGGAAATTCTGTCATTTTACATAACGTCTAAATGATCATTAAACTGGTACATTTTTTTATTACTGATTATTTGAATTTTCCTTTAAGGTATTTAATTTGTCTCTGCAGTTCTTAGACACCTTACAGTATGTACAGTACAGCATTTTCTTTTTGCTGTAGTAGGAGTGTTTATAAATTACAGGTACTTGTTTGTATTCAAAAATCATCTGAATATCATCACTGATTTACTTGATTATATGTAACATATGTAAAATCATTTATTTATAGGGCAAGGGTAGCTCAGGATTTAAGGCATTGGACTAGTGATTGGAAGGTCCCAGGTACAAACCCAGGCACCACCAAAGAGTCACTGGTGAGGTTTTGAGCACGTCCCTTAACCCTCAACTACTCAGATGTATGATGAGGTAAGAATTCAGTAATTCACACTGGATAAGGGCGTCTGCTGAATCAGGTAAAGTAATGCAATGTAGTGTATGTATTGGTAGAGCCAGGATGAACATCTTTCCAAATCTGGTAAGCAGGTAAGAGGTACTGTGGTAAGGGGGTACATATTCCGATATCATAATCAGGACCTGAGGTTAAAATAAACTTCAACTTTTAAGTCTGTTTTGTTTGTTCCCATGGCTGTTAATAGCTATAGCTGAAAGTTTGTGGACACCCGACCATCACATCTACAGTATATATCAAGGTTGAAGATCTCATTCCAGTGTTATTCTCCTCATTGCAGTTACAATAACCTCCATTCTTCTTTGAAGATTTTCCAAATTGGCTGTGCGAATTGCTGCCCTGTCCTCCACAAGAGCGTTAGTGAGATCAGAGCGTTAGTGATGTCAGGTGAGGAGACCTGGGGTGCAGCCAGCGTTCTAGTTTATCCCGAAGGCGTTCGGTGGGATTGGGTCAGGGCTCTTTGCAGATCACTCAACTTATCCTGGATCTGCATGTACTGTAACAGCAGGAAAATAATTTTTCGATGCTAAAGGCAAAATCAACTTGCAAATTGCAAAAAAATAAAATAAAATAAAATAAATAAATCTGCATTCATAGAAAAATCTATAGGCAGTGATCCAGGCCTGTAAGGTGGATGTTGTGCAGAAAGTCTCAGATTGCAGACCCACGCGAATGTTTATGAACGTCATTCAGGTGAGATAAAGCAAGTTTTAACCTCCAGAGACCGAGACACTTCTCTTTATTAGCACCTATGAACTATAATCTCTTATGAATATCAATATCTTCAAGCAGATAGAAGTTTGTCAATAGAATTATACCGGTTTTAATATGAGGATCATACAAGGATATAGTTGGACATTGGACATATGAGGACATTCAAGTCTAAAGAGGTAAAAGACTATAGAATTTACTTTAGAAATAGCATGTAAATCCTACAGGCTGCCAACTCCCATGCACTGTGGCACTTAGCAGACTTAGGCTTCTATTTGTGAACAAGCACAAACAAATGTAGTGGTATAACACAGGCATGGCTCTAATTTGCTTGGATTTCCCCAATCTCTTCTAGGTGTAATTTATGTTGTGGAGGAGCACAAATTAAAAATATGCTGTCGAAGTGGTATTTTAAAACCTACTTTGGTCTAAAACTGCTAGTGCTTATTGAGACTAGTTAGTTCAAACAGAGAGCCTGGCATTTTTTCTGACTTCAAACACAGGTTTAAAAGGCGTGTGATTTCCTACAGCTCATTTTTCTTCCAAATGAACACACTATTTTTGCCACTCAGTACAACATAAATAGGTTAAACCACTATCCTGGAGTGATAAACACCATTCCTCCATAAGAACCTTCCTTGGTTGGTGTTTTGATGATGGTGGTAGAGAAAGCGTCCAACATGTCAAGCAAAAATCTCCCAAATGTATTTACTTGGGTTCAAGGAAAGACTTTTATATTATCACTCCAACCTTTTAGTAAACCCTTGTGTTCTGTTGATGATGGGGGTCATCCAGGGTTTCACCAATAGGATAAACGCCATCAGAGGAATGGTGTATATGTTTGAAAATGGAAGGTGCACCCAGACCGTGCCAGCAGAACAGTAATTACCTTTCACAACTGTGTGTTCTTTACATTATGTTTGTGTTTCATATGAGATAATGAAATCTGAGCATCATACACATCATATTTCACAAAGACACAATATGGATGAATAACTTGTTGTCACGTGCTGCTGATACCTGGGCACGGTGTAGTCCTCCCTCCATGTCTGAAAAGGCTGGTTCTCCTCTATGATGTTGTGAATGAGTGGTGAAGAGGGCAGGCGGCTGCGCATGGGGTGTTGCAGTGACCCGCACATCTCCCATTTCCTAGAATGGCCAGCAGCACCTCCTTTCTTATTTCGTGGCAGAGTGCCATGAATAGAGATCCCCTGGTAGCTGGTAGAAGGCACTTCTGTCATGCCAGAGCTCAGCAGGTCCATGGAGGAGGCCAAAGTGCACTGGCGGCCCACATGCAGGTTCCTGGGAAGGCTGGCAAACTTCCCTTCGGCCATCATTTTCAGTTCTGTGAAGAGGACATTCAAGAGAACAATAAATCACATATGACCTTGAGTGCTGATTTATTCCACTCAGGCTTATTTGTCATTCTGCAACCACAACCAGATGCGTCTGGTTTAGATTTCCTGCAAGGATTGGAATATAATGGGTCATCTGAGGAAAGTGTGGTGTTTGTGGTTCTGTTGGAAAAACATGACATGTCTCTGTGTTGGGTGTAATTTCTACTGGTGTTAAGCATGAAGTAGTACCTTGATGATGGATAAGCACATCTTATGTATGTGTGCACGTCACAATAAGACACATTGGTGCTGTGTTTTGTTCACCAAAAGAAAAAACAAGGAGGCAGTTACACAAATTATTCTTTACTCCTATTACAGAGGCTAAAGAATATGTCTAGGTAGGAGGGGGTTTTCAGACCACATGAACAGCACATTCTGTTTACCTCGGCATTCCACAGCCTGCCTGCGGGACCACTAATTGGACATAAAAGTGAGGCGTCTTTGCACTTAACATTACACACGAGACACATTTACATGGCACAGTCACTCTCTGATGATAACATCTCTGCACTTGTTCTCACACGTCCAACCCCAAATGCCTTACTCACATATGCAGCATTCACTAGGATTTACAAAACACACTCTGGGTTCGTTTGTCATCTTGCAAAAAAAATATAGACGAGCTAATCTGAACAGATTCATGCCGTTCACTTAAGTGCTCACAGTTGATAATGTGATCTCTGTACATTTTGTGCATAAACATCTACTGTAAATATACACATTATTTATTACACCCCAGCTGATGGCACCCGATTGCCATATATTATTCAGTACATGTGGCAAGACTCCTTTATTCCATTGAAACAAAAGTGGGGTTTGAGACAAGTGAAAAAACATGTGATTTTAAAGACGACGTCTTCTTGCACTGATGTACAGAACACTTTATTTCTTAATCCCTTATAAAGCACAAACTGGACTTTTTCCACTTAAAATATACAGTAGAACTTTATTATTATTATTATTATTATTATTATTATTAATAATAATAATAATTACATGGTTTGTTTTAATGTTGCCATAATCAAGTATAGATACATTTAACTGGTAACTTCCATGTGATTTGTATCTCAGTTAGGAAGCTGGGGTCAGAGCACAGGGTCAGCCAGGATACAGCACCCCCTGGAGCAGGTGGGATTAAGGGCCTTGCTCAAGGGCTCCATGGTGGCAATTTGGGACTCAAACCCCTGATCTTTCGATCAGTAATCCAGTAACTCACAGCCTTTACCGGTTGAGACATTCTTATTTTTGTTCAGTTTTATGTTAAAATAAATGAGCCCTTGTAAATATTGTTTTTTGGAAAAATATTTATATATATTGGAGTCTTGGAAAATTTTGACATTATGATTTTCCAAGTATTTTAACAAGTTCCCTATAAAGTGACATGGTTCTTTGCACATCTAGGGTAATATTTTTCCAAAACATGTACAGTTCCAAACAAATGTTTGAACACAAGTTTTCTACATTTTAGAAGAATACTGGAGATGTAAAAACTATTAAATAACATATACAGTATAACATTAGATACTTAATTAGCAACAAGAACAGTCAGTTGTTATTTTACGTTGTGAAGGTCGGCTCTGGAATAGTTCTTGCAAGAACAGTTTGTTAAGTGCATTTGTAAAACCCATAAGCTCCATGATGAAAAGCAAGACCAAACCAACCTCTGCTGCAGAGGAGAACTTCATTTAGAGATACCAGCGTCATAAATCACCAATTAACAGCAGCTCAGATTGGAGCCGTTATGAACATTATTACAGAACATACTGTAAGTAGGAGACACAGCTCAATATCAACTCTCCAAAGGAGATTATTGCACATTTTGAATTTCTTCAGCATTGTTTTACAACGTAGAAAGAAATAAAAATAGGAAAGACGTAGAAGGTACTTTTAACTGGTAGTGTAAATAGTGCAGAATATTGAACATTAAATATTCAAAATATTCAACATTTCTTTTTTGTCAAATTCTAAAATATTTTGTTTAGTTCCCAAATTTCAGTGTGGTCTCTGGCTTTTGGTCCTTTCCGTATATACAAACATTACATTAATGCCTATAATAGTAATATAACTTACTGGCCATTTAATAGTAGGCCAGCATGCCAGGGGATTGGAAGGCATTGTTAATACTGGAGTGAATGCAGTTCATTTGCATTAGGTGAAAATTGTAGGTTCGAGATTTCACTTCCCTAGACACAAGTTGATCCTCTGTGCATATTTACCACATTCCAGTGCTCTGCTCGCTCTATCTACACGCCGTCACATGACCCTTTATCCCTTTGTGATGTGTGTATGTATATGTGTTTGAAACTCAATCTCAGACCATGACAGTTTCTCTCTTAACGCTCTGATGTTAAGTCATGATCTCATCGCGACCAACGGCAGATTCCAGCCTGACATTTCACCAGTTCAATTCCACCAATGCTGTCATTCATCTGTCATCATACTGGCTATTATCATAAATCTAATATAATTATTGTAATTATTGTTAACAAGAAATCAAACAGGAAGATCGAATGAACTCTTTTGTCTGAACCTGCACACTAAATATGCACACTGATGAACATCTTATATTCTGTCTCCTGAAGCTCTTCCTGTTCTGTACTGAAGCTCATGTTTATCCTATCATACTGTATGTATAATCACCAAATCCTCACCGGAGGTCTTGAGTTTAATCAGAGACCCTGCACACACTCTTAGGACACAAGCTGTGTGTTTACACAGCAGGCCTCCACACCTGTAGCACCTGGAGTGTCCGGAGCCCTGAAACGCAACACCCCATTCACTCCTACTGCTTTTCATGTGGTGTGGCTCAGGTGGCATATGGTAACTTCCACAGAACCCTTGTGACTGATCCCTGAGTGATGATTACGGCTGGTTAGAAATCCCCTGCAGTATTATTTCCCATTTTTCCATGCATGCACTGTCAAGCGGCTGAGCAAAAGTCATCTCAGCTCGGGCGCTATCCACATCATCAGCTAGCATTAAAGAAGAAATGCCTGCTGCATGAGTATTTAGTTAAACACACACACACACACACACACACACGCACACACACACGCACACACACACACACACACATATTGAGCTAAAGAATCATGAACTGTGACTCAATTTTGCAATAGCAGCAAGATAGGAGCAGCAAAACAATTTCATATCTACGTGTACCTGGATATGATGGCGCAACGAGTCAGAGCCATGCTATACAGTATTACTCATTCGATCCCGTATGATTAGGATTGTGCAAAAGGACAGTTCACTTCCTAACAACTACTTATCAGGTATCATCTCAGTGTGAATGAAACGCCATGACAGGGTTCATAAACATCAAGTTCTTAAGCTTCATCCAAAATGCTGCCCTACCTGCTTGAGCAACACATTCCAGTTGCACGCAGCACACACACACACACACACACACACACACACACACACACACCGAGTCCCCTGCATGCCTGAAATGTACAGTAATTAAGCCCCTTTTTTCTCCACTGGAATGCAGTGTGGGTCAAGCACCATGCTTTATATAACCACAGGCTGGTATCTGAGATGGCGCTGCCCAGAGGACCTCTTCGCTGTGTGTGGTAGAGGGACAGCTGTTGGCTGGACAGGAATGCAGCTCAGAATTATAACAGCTAATCAGTTAACTAGTTCTACGAGCATGGTACTTTTGACGTTTGGTCATTTTCGTCACACGTTAGTCTTCTAACTAACGTCTTTAAGCGAAACATACAGCATTAATAACAGATTTTTTAACTTTCCTTTTTAACTTTTTTTAAGATAATGACCCTAATTTCATATGAAAAAAATAATGTGCCAATTGTTAGCTCTCAGACTGAAAGTTTACCAGGGAAGTGAGAAATGTCTCTATTGATTAGGGATCGTAAAAACAAAGCAAAATATTGAACAAATACGTACATTTTCAGTTAATTATTTTAAAGCTCAACACCAAACATTATTAGCTTAGTCATTAGCTTTTGAAATAAAATTTCAAATTTGCAAAGTGACATTTTGCACTGTTCTGAATAGGCAGACCGGAAGTCTCGCTTTAACGCGCGGTTGCTATGTGATACTACCGTTACAGCACAATAAGGTGCACCTGTAAATGCATCTACTGTATTTAGGGCCCTGGAAACTGGCACGTGGCGTTCCATTCGAACATTACTGTAGGTAACACCAGGTTTGAGAGCACGTTCCTCCGGTATGGGGCCAAAGATTACGATCAAGATCAAGACAAAGACCCAGTCAAGACCAAGTCCAGTGCAAGAAGCAGCATCCCATGAGAGACAGAGAGAGAGAGTGGTACAAAGCGTGCACTTTCCGTTTAAAGTAAAAAGTAAAAAAAAAAAAAAAACACACACAAAATAAGACACAAGCCCTTAAAAGGAATAACCTCATCCAGAGTGGACGAGAATTATTACGAGCTTTATTTTTAGTTTTCAAAATAAAAGAGGAGACAGAGGAGCTTTGTGTGTTTTGTGTTTCCAGTTTTCTTTAGTTTACTTTTGGTTCCCAATTAATAATCCCACGTTATCTCCAAACAAATACTGTATCTTAGACATCTTTCCTGTTACGCTGCACTTGCAGATGAATCCCTGCTATCCGATATCCCCCAAATGAGGATGGGTTTCCTGTTGAGTCAAGTTCCTTTTAAGGTCTCTTTCTATTGTCATCTCAGGGAGTTTTTCCTTGCCACCGTCGCCCTTGAATTGCTCATCAGGGGCAATCTGATCATTATGATTTATACATATTTTCTCAAACTTTTCATCTTTTTATTCTGTAAATCTGTATTGTGACAAAGCACTATATACATAAAACTGAATTAAATTGAATATTTGCACAGAGAGAGAGATTTATACAGAATCTTATAGAGGTTACTTCTTTGTCACTCATTCAGCCTATTATCATCTAAGTGCATTTGCTTTTTACAGGAGTCTCATCACTGTAATCACTCCTGAAACCTGACCTTATTTACGCTTCACTGTCCCTGTGTCTTGCCTGGCCTTTTCTAAGGATCCCATTCCAAGTTTCCTCATAAAGATTCGTTGGAAACAAGTCTACTAGTATGATCTGCTTATGTAGGGATTGGATTAGCAACAATAACATACCATGACTATAGGTCACATTATGTACTTCCCAAAGCTCAGAAATGCCTTTACAGTATAAACAGCTTTCAGAGAACACAGAGACATTGACAAACACTGAAGCGCATACACCAAAAGGTTAAATACATGAAGAAGTGAAATATTCAGTTTATTTCAAAGCAACAATCCCACCATTCTCAATCTCGGTGATCTCACGACCCATCTACCCCCCACGGGAGCTGGTGGGAATCTCGTAAATAATGCAGATCTCCTTTAATTAATTCAAACCTGCTCACCGGGGACAAAAGCCTGGGTGAGTGTGTGGGTTTAAAGAGCTCTCAGGCCAAAGCCATGCATCAAGTAAGACAGCATGAAAGACTAAAACAGTGGAGTTGAGATGGAGTGAACAGAACATCAAAGATAAGTGAATGCTTCTCACTGGTGGTGCATTCTATTAGATGACTGAACATTTATTCTAACATTTATGGTAATATCACGACGGATATTACCATAGACACTGCTATGAAAATGAGCATAGATGACAGACAATATATATGGAAATAGACGTCGTAATAGATCTCACCTTAGACAGTGACACTGGAACATTGGTTGCCTGGTCTATGGAGATCTATGATGATATCAATGTCACCTTAGACAGTGACATTGATATCATCATAGATCTCCATAGACCATAGAAAGGATTATAGACAAAACTATAGACGGCACTACATTTACATTTACATTCACAGCATTTGGCAGACACCCATCCAGAACAAATTTTTATTTCATAAGGTTACGGTCCTTGCTCAAAATGATTTGGTGGTGGTGTTATGGCTACCAGTGGAAATCAACATAAATATTGCCATTTTTTGACTGGGCTTGGGACCGGCACTGCATGCGGTGTCTGGGTAGAATGGGGTGTGGCACCAACCAACAGCAGGGCTCGAACTTAGAGCCTCAAATCTGGATCCTCAGATCCTCAAATCAACAACCTGGGGTTTCCTTAGTCACCTGACCCACTGCTACCCCAAATATATTTCACCACAGACCTCACCAAAAATGTTGGCGTAGACCTCACCATAGACAGAGTTTTCAGTATAGACCTCACCATGGATATCGCCATAGATATTATAAATCTATAAATCCTAAACTCCTCAATGGCTCAAAATCAACAGAAGGGAATGTTCTCAGTGTCCACTACAGGCCACTGTTCTTCTTCACACACAGAACTGACCATATGGGCAGCAATACATCAGCAAGTGTCCTCCACCCCAGTCATGACACTTTCTCCATTCAGCTTTTCTTGTCTTTAATACAGAGCCACTAGTGCCGGCTAGTGATGGCTACAAATCACAGCTTAATGTCCTTATAGTCTGCTCCTGCAGAGTTTTTGTCCATTTCCTCTTATTAGTTGAGGAAGTTCAAAAAATACATGCAGGGCTACAGTATGAACAAATCATCATACTTCCCTTGCTAAAAGTAGTAATTTAGCTCACTGAAATCATAAGCCTGTTTGCTCATCAAACAAATGCTGGGATTGACTATAATAATGCCAAAGCAAGCAGACCACAATCCCCCCCCCACACACACACACCCACACCCCCTCTCTTTCCTTCGGCATAATTCCAACGTCCTCAACAGCAAGTTTTGACAAGTTACTGCCATTTGTAAACACTGCATTGTGTTTGGAGTCTTCACCGCTAAATGACACGGAACATACAATTCACGAAATCTTCCTTTTGTTGGGGAGTGTTTTGCAGGGTTTTGTGAGAGGATATGGGCATCTCTAAACCACACACACACACGCACACACCCTCCCCCCATCCTGCAACGATGCGTCCCACTGTGTTGCATTTAGGGCATGAACGGAGCCAAGAGATGGGAGGCATATCCGTCACAAAGTTATTCAAATGCTCAGCGGTGTCTGCCAGTCTGGTAGTCTGGAGTACACGCACACGCACACACACACACACACACACACACACACTCCAGCCACTAATTCTTAGACATTCATAAATCCATAGAAAGATACAAACAGGTCATTACAACACAACAACAGTCAGAAGCCCACTGTTTTTAAGCCGAACCTGTTTTATGTTTTATATCTGTCTAGAGTTCCACATGTAACTAAGTTGAATGTAACTGAATGCATGTCTTGCAAAAAAATAAAAAATAAAAACAAAAAATTCCTTGCATTTAAAATGTAACCAAAATCATTTGATTTGAAACTTTTAAGCTTACCTGTCTGAAAGTAAATTGGAATATCCCAGGAAAACAGACAGATGTGCATTCGTTCCCCCGTCACAGCTCTATAGCAAGCATGATGAACTAGTGCAAAACTCCCACTGATAAGACTAATGAGCACAGCAAACAGCTTTCGCCTTCCCCACAAACACTCCTGTTCTGCTGCCACTGGCCCTCACACTGTGAGCTCTGCCAGCGATTTTTCTCTTCAGGAGTCTTACGATCTCTCTCTCTCTCTCTCTCTCTCTCTCTCTCTCTCTCTATGTGTTCCCCCTCAGGGGAGTGATTTAGGATTTCCCAGACACACCCTCTACGCTGGGCAGAACTTGAAGAGTCGTCTCTCACGCCCAGTCGGCTTGGCCAGCCCCTGCTCCCCCCCAGCCTCTATTACTCTGTGTGTGTGTGTGTGTGTGTGTGTGTCATCACATCAGTGGCCTTAAACATAACCTTCAGTTGTGCGTAACAGTGCCATCATTGCAGGACAGCTGATTAATGAATTGCTGAATTTCTATTCCTATTTCAATCCAAAGTAAAGCCAAAGTAACTCAGGGTGCAGCAATAAAGCGCAGGAGCAGTGGGGGGGGGGGGGGGGAGCAGATTGTGTTGTGTTCTGTTGTTGTCTGTGTAAAGCACACTTTCCCCTGTCTTTGTCCTCAGATTCCTCCTCATTGTCTCTGAGATGATAACAAACAGAGCTACAAGCAGTCCTTCCTGCCTATAGTAGTCTGAATGAGACGAGAGGACAGAAGGAGGAGCAGGTACTCTACTTCTCAATGTCTTCGCTAGAGATTTGTCATGTATAGTTTCATTAACATTCTTCTTGAGGAACACAGGATTAGCAATCTAAGTGTGTTTGAGAGTTTCGTATCAGTTCAGTTCATCTCTATTACAGAGACACTGGCACGAGTATATTGGTGACATTTACTAGAAAAGATATGAATTGAATTATACGTACATTAAAAATGCTTTTCTCAGATATCTCCAGGTATTTTAGTACTGTACTATAACATTACCCACTTATCCTTTTCTTCTATTCCATTAAAATACATTTACTATTATTGTGATATTTAATGCACCACTAGCGTTAGTCCCGTCACTGAAGGGAAAAAGTTGGTAGAAATAGTTAAAAGGTTAAAAATAAGCTGAACATCTTTAATGTAATCAGTGATATTATTATTTCAGGTTGAAGCCAATGTCTTATGAAATAAAATTTTGTAAGGTTGAGTATCTCACGCCTTATTGTCTTACGCAAAGTTGTACTTCTTTCATCGGCAGCCAAATGCACTCCCTGTTCAGTGAATCAAAGATGAAAAATCAAAACAGTTGATCAGATAAAGATCTATAATCTTAAGTTTAAGTGTCTTGTCTTAAAAACGACTCCACCGCCTTAAAATTCACTTATACCACTTCAGTGCTATGCTGTGTCGCGCCTTAGTTTCTTAAGGATTTTGGCGGCTTGTAGGTGTATTACGGTTGTTTCTGTGTCTTCTACATACATTGTGTTTATGGTAAATTATCGTGTTGATTGGCTTTGTTGAGTGATAGCCACGCCCACCTTGAGGAAAAAGTTGTAAAAAAGGGGAAAGGGGTATTCTGTGACATAATCTGGCACACAACTGCTCATAACTTCACTTCTACGCAATATTTTGATTTTATTTATGGCACAGATTTAACATCAGCCAAATATCTAACTACTGCGAACATTTCATTAAATTCTGTCAAGCCAGTTTTGCATGATGCTGTGACAAAATCAGGCTGGACAGACATACAGACAGACAGACAGGACATTTTCTGAAGCTGGTTTCTGGTGCTCTAATGTATGAAACGTGTTGTAAAAATATCACGAGCGAGTTCAGACCAATGTACAGACAAAACCTTCCTTTTATTGATATAGATATCAGCATCGCTAACATTTAAACACTGAAAGTGGAATTTTATATTTCCTCAGTTGTGATAAATTTCCCTTTAGACTTTTGTTCATGAGTCTAAAGTGAATTTGGTGGCAAAAAATCACTTTGCTTCACCTTGGTGGTCTAAAGCAGAGGTTTCTACCCACCAGGCCATGAGGTTATTTGCTATCTGCACACATTAGGTTTCTCACAAAGGGGGTAAAGACTCAGTGTTTACCAATGTCAAGCAAAAACATGTTGAGTGAGCCATTTGGGCAACGAACACAAAAACAAAGACAAACTTGCATGCTTGCTTTGAAACATATTCTAGCTGCCTGCATTGTAGTGCCTCAGTGGAACACACCATCAAGATCATATCCCTTTAAACATCATTTATTGGTAAGCAATGAGTTGTGTTGTCTGTTCTACATAGGACATTTAAGGGGAAAAAACAAAGTTCACTTCTAGTTTTATACTTTTTTTTAATAAACTTGGACAACCATGGACAGGTGATGTATGACTCTCTACCAATACATCATATCATCAATCAATCAATCATATTATCACAGTAATTGTGGCTGCATTTACAAATTCACCTCTGACCCCGATCCTGCTCTCCCCCTTATCTTCACCTCCCACACACTGGTCTGATTTAGGCTGCACACATGTTGGGAAGTTCTGATCTATGCAGTGCACACTTTTGTTTACTGAGATATCACAATAATAATAATAATAATAATAATAATAATAATAATAATAATAATTAATGTTGAGCTTGAATATAGCTTGTAGTTCAGCTAGAATATAACTATGGTTATTCCCAAAATTATCACATTCGAGTTACGAATTTCCACAGATACAAACAGACAGCGCACATGCATAATAAAAAATAGACACTGCAGTGCAACAGGATATCAAAATGTACAATGACATACAATATTTTCAGTGTATGTATAAACACACAGTATGACTGCAGATCAATCCCTGTCATCCGTTATCACCCAAATGAGGATGGGTTCCCTGTTGAGTCTGGTTCCTCTCAAGGTTTCTTCCTATTGCCATCTCAGGAAGTTTTTCCCTGCCACGATGGTAGAAAATCTGGAAAACTGTAAAGTTGTCCTGATGCTGAATAATTCTAATTTCTGAAAATCCTAAACGTGTTCACCATCCAATACAGCGCTCAGACAAAATGGCATCCATTCAAGTGTGTCGTGAACACCATGTAGCATTGTCCTCCCCCCTCCCCCCCGCCCCCCTTTAAACAAGGCCAGCTAATCCCACTACATTACCGGGATTTGTTTCACGATTTGGAGGCACAGTCTTGCGAGAGTATAATGCAGAACCAAAACAACAAAGGTGTGTGTTTGTTTTTTTTTTTTATTTGTGTCAAACATGTATAATACTCACTTTGAAATACAAATTCTATTGCATTTTTTTATGTAACTGGCAGCACAGTGGCTTATTATTAGTTTGCATGGTCAACTCGCATCTCCAAGGTTGTGCGTTCTCCGCATGTTCTCCGCATGTTCAGTGGGTTTCTTCCATCCAGTCTGGTTTCCTTCAAATGCATTCCAAAAGCATGTCTATTAGGTTGTTTTTGTTTTTTGTTTTTGTTTATGTGTGTTTATGCCCCGCAAATGGTTTGGTATCCCAGACAAATTGTATCACGTCTCGTGCCCTACGTTCCCTGGGATAGACTTCAGACCCCCTGTGGCCCTACTCAGGATAAGCAGATATAGATAATGGATGGTTGTTTATGTAATTTATTTTACAGTTAAACGAGTCCCAGGCTACCAAACCATGGGAAGGCCCTCCTGAGACATAACAGTAGCACCAAACACACTCATTACTGGATGTAGATGTACATGGCAGGCGATGTCAGACTGAAAACAACATCTGGACGCAGACAAGTCTTCTTATGTTACTGCACACAGCGTCCTCGACTCCATGAAGTCCCATAACTCATTTTCACCAGCCAGGTGGAGACACGTTCATGAGAGCAGAGATTAGTATCTGATACAGACGCCACTGAAGCCACAGCAAAGCAATGATAATATCAATCTAGTGCTGTGACTGCATGCATTTAAAACAAAAAGCTCACCTTTGTGCATTCTGAACTATTTTGAGGTATTGAACTTCAAAGTTTTTGCACTCACTAAAGCAAATCTGAACCTTTTTATAAACCTGAAATAAATCTTCACCATATATTAACACATTGTTACGGTCTAAGTAAATGTGAATATCTCAATTTTGATTTAAAAAAATGTCAGATGGAACGTTATATAACTCCAAGGGACAATTTCTAACGTGACAAATACAAAGCTGGATGAATATTATGAACAAAAAAGAGAGTCAGTCACTGTGGCTTCTATCCTCTTGCTCCATGTCTGTCTTTCTCTCTCTCTCATGAATCTGATAAACTGCACCCCCACAGGCACCTAAACCCAGAGACAGAGCGCCTGGCTGGTCCACCTGTAAGCCCTTTGGCAATGTATTCCAGCGTGAGGGAGGGGAACAGGACACTGCTCTCGCACCGTCCTCACTTAAATTCCAAACTCAGAGGTAAATATATAGAAAGGAATCTGTGGCAGATCTGTGGTAAGTGTTACTTGCAAACATAACTGCTTTGCATTGTTTCATGTAATAAGGTTCTCCACCACACAGTTGACAGCATATACAACCGGAAACTTGAAATTATTGCAATATTTAATTTGATAGCATTAATAGAAATTTTATTGTAATTTATTCTAATTTAATTCACATAATTACATTTGTTGTAGCAACTATAAGTAGTTACTCCCTTAGTAATCTCTTATTCTTACTTTATTTAGTTAATAAAACAAACATTTTTTTTTTACTGAGAAAGCGTAGAATCGTCCATCCTGAAGTCTCTACTGTGATGGAAAGCTAAAGCTGTGAAGAAGCACTGACACTCAAGAGTCCATCAATTGTTGTTCTTTCAGCTTTTCCCATGAGGGACTGCCACAGCGGTATCATCCAATCCACATATTTGATTTGGCACTAGTTTTATGCCGGATGCCCCTTCCTGACAACCCTCCCATGTTATCTGGAATTCCGCTGGGTTTTCTGTGATAAAGACAGAGATGCTTCCACTGCACCGACTGGGCACTCAAGAGTCCTTAAATAAGCCGTTATTGGAAATGAATCAATGTATTCTGAACAGTTCGATTTAAGAATTTAACAGAGCTGAGCTGCCTTAAACAAGCCAGTACGGTAAGTCCAATTAGTTCATAATTTCAATAGACGTTGTCTAGGTACTAGGATACTAACACAATTGGCTATACACAATATATGACTAACATATTCCATGACCTTGTCCTTGTTCTTTAGAATCGTGCCGATGGTTGAACGATTCATGTTAAAAGAATGAGTAATGTCTGCCGTCTTTTCCCCTTGCTCCATTCCATCAATTATTTTCCCTTTTTTCTTCATCACTGTTGCTTGGCGCTTCTTAACATACCTCTGCTTTTACCTCTACCACTTGCTTCCAGACGTCCTTGGATACACGTAGCATGCACAGGACACCTTGTGTAATTGAACATGCATCAACGCTTGTTCCTATCTTCAAAAGTTCGTATGTAGGGGACTTAGTGCACTTCATGTCAAGGGCCTTACTGGATTTCTAAATACTGTATAGCGTATCCTAATGACATACATCAATCTAACATTATCACTGTAGCACTGTGACATAATGAAAACCAATTACAGTCTAATCTGTAATGACAGTGAATTGCTGAACTGGGGATGTGGGATAAGTAATGCTTTGGCAGAAGTGAAGTTTTACTGGACCCAACACAATACATTTTTAAAGCAAATCCCCAATAACTATAAGACTGCAAGGGATTTTTGCATACTGTATGTTCCTCAGGTCACTATAGTAAAATAATTTATAGTAAAATAATTAATATTCATTAAAAACAGTGATTGAGTACATGGTGCTTAATATATCATAGTAGCCGAGGATTTCCAAAGCCAAGAAGTGTGCTGTATTATAAGCAAAATGTGCTTTAACAGAGTATCAATTAAGGTGTGTGAGAAATCAAATTAAAGCACATCAATAGCTACTGCCTTTTTAGCGCTCTAATTCCATCTGACCCTGAAGCTACCATTATGTTTAAGCATTTTAAGCAGACCACACCGCTGGCGTCTCCCTGTCCCTAATTAGCCCCAAGTCATAACTCAGCTCTGTTACCTGCTCTGGATTACTCGTTTCTGCTGTCAAGGCACAATTTCACTGTCAATCAAGAGTAAGAGTGGAAGTCGGTTTCTCCTCCACACGCCTTCCTGTGATGTCTCTCAACATCTCCTTCTGCGTGTTTTCATTCCAGGGAGGAAACTCACAGTTTGTGCTCGTCTCCTGTGCCCTGCCCAAGGCTAAAGGAAAGAGGAATTTATCAGTTCACTCAATGTAAACTGTACTCATATTTGATGAGAAACGCCACATTTCACAATTTTAAATCATCACTGAGATAGGCGTTATCTTCGGCTGAAAGTCATTCCCATTTCCTTGTAAGAAACAGCATTTTAGATGAGAATGTACTTAGAATCTGCAATCATCTTGATTAGATTTAAAGAATGTAAATTTATTTTGGTCGTTATAATAATGGTCATGAATTATGGAAAAAAAAAATATTTAGTCTGGGTGAATGAGCAAAATATGCCTTTTGGGTAAGAAGCCACGAAGTTGCTTGACTATTTATACTTTGTGCCTTGCGGTGATAGAGTGTGTACTGTAATAGGCTCCGCGTGGATAGTGTTTTCCACAGGAAACGAATGACAGCTCAGATGACTAACATACCTGAACATCATCCTCTCTCTAAAATTACCACTATGCTGTCAGCAGGTCTATGCCTAGCTATCATTCATACATGGTGTCCATGGTGATGGACAGATAAGCCATCAACATGAAAATGCTTCCAGTAAAGCTCACGTTCAGAGCTGATACATGGACAGAGTGAGATCAGCTGTTCCTACATAGTCAGAGGTCATGCTGATATAGAAAGAGGATAACTATGACCTGGACTTCTCAAGGAACAGTTGAAATGATGGATGTCAGTGTAAGTGACGGTGATATCAGTTGGCATGCTGAGTATCCAAGTCTACATACTGCACATGGCCTTGGGTAATCCATGACTGTTTTCTATGTTTTAAAGATTAATACTATATACACACTTTAGTTCAACAAACAAAAAGGTACCTTGAGTGTCCTCTACAAGAGGATAGAAAGCATATCAATACCGTATCAATAATGTCATGAGTTCATTAAGGGGAACGATGAGGTACCATCAAGCTTTCATTGGTTCATCTTTCTCTAGAAACTTTATCCAGGATGGATATACAGTATAATGCAGGAGAGCCATGCATAGAACACATAGAAGATAAGTTAACACATTGATCTTAAAATATTTTTTTTTTAATTTCATGAGCTGCAAGACATGTCCATTTAAATTAAAATGAAAAAGTCATGAAATATTTCATTTCACATGTAATGAATCTAGACTATATGAGTTTGACTTTTAAATTGCTGAAGAAATTTGACTTTTTCATGATAATAAAATTTAATATTATTATTATTCGAGATAAATTATTAATAAGCATATAGCTATATAATATTAAACACCCACTCATTGTCTATACCGCTTTATCCTTAAATAGGGTCACGGAGGGCCTGGAGTCTATCCCAGGAGAGCTGTCCACGAGGCAGGGTGCCAATCCATCACGGGCATACACAGACATGGACACAATTAGCCTAATCTCCATGTCTGTGGACTATGGGAGGAAACCAAAGAGTCCAGAGAAAACCCACCAAGCACTGGGAGAACGTGTGAACGTCATGCACACAGATCCGAGGCGGGAATCAAACCTGGACCCTGAAGGTGCAAGGTGCAACCACCAAGCCATCGTGTCACCAAAATAAATCACAATGATATTATAAACAGGGTTTGTGCTTATAATGTCTTTAAAGTCAAAGAATGGTGCGTCTACCTTAGCCTTAGTACCAAAGATATCTTCGAAATTCAAACTTTCATTCAGAGTAAAGTAACAAAGAGGAACCAGGCTGGAAGTAGCAGAGGACACACTTTCAACCTCACACCCAGTGTGCCAGTAAAGAAGAGAGGAAACTACACGCCCAAGGAACATCCCGTACAATGAAAGCGAGCGAGAGAGAGAGAGAGAGAGAAAGAGTTTTAGAACTGGTCTTTGTTTAAGATGATGTTTGTGACTAAACAAATTAATATTTAAATTAGACTAAATATGTATATAGGAGTTTGCATGTTCTCCCCGTGCTTGGTGGGTTTCCTCCGGGTACTCCGGTTTCCTCCCACAGTCCAAAGACATGTAGGTTAGGCTAATTGGCGTTCCCAAATTGCCCGTAGTGTGTGAATGAGAGAGTGTATTTGTGTGTGTGTGTGTGTGTGTGTGTGTGTGTGTGCCCTGCGATGGATTGGCACCCTGTCCAGGGTGTACCCTGCCATGTGCCCTAAGTCTCCTGGGATAGGCTCCGGGTCCCCCGTGACCCTGAATACAGGATTAAGCGGTATAGATGATGAGCGAGTGAATGAGTGAGTGAGTGAGTAAATATGTATATATACTGAAAAACACACAAAAAAAATTTGCTGCGTAATATCCAGTTATTTGACCTAGAGGCCACCAGTTTGTACACTTATTCACAATGATACAAAATGCAATACAGCTTTAGAGCACTTAAGGCTTAACAGCGTCTCTGTGATCATCCAGTCATTAGCACGGTACCTTGAGTGCTGAGCAACTATTACTTCACATTACTAAATTAAACACTGCATCCATTTCTTTGCTTGTAATGGCTATGTCTTTGACCTTCTTGCCCATTTATCAAGGTCGGTCTAATACGTCTGCACAAGACAGGGCAGTGAACAAAAGCAGCCACTTTAGCTTCGAAATCTGTAAGCGGTAAAACAAATAGCAGGGTAGGTGCCATACCGAGTGCTTATTAACGGGCGTGTTTGTATCGCTAATGTCTGAGTTCTAATTAGTGCATGCAAGGAAGACGTACGGCTATGAGCTATAAAGATTTTAAAACAAGAAAAAATACTGTCTAAACTTTTGCATTTAAAGAAACATGTTAAAGAAAGAAACTGCATTTTTAGCGCAGTTTTTCTTTTTCAGGTTTAAAATTCCTGATACTGTACACATGCCATTGTTTATAACCGCTTTCATGAATGTGTTTAAAATATATTATCAATGTTCCCACATCTGTCATTTATTTAAACTGTCATTGATCTTGAAGAAGGAAAAAAAATCCAAACTATGCTTGAAATGAAAATGCAGTAGTCTCTGTTAACCTTGAATGCAGAAGCAGCCACAACAGTGTCATTATCATTTGTTTTGGAAGGAAGTCGCCTCAGAGACCACGCTGACCTTTGATTGTCCATCCAAAGACACCTGGAAAGTTCCAGGGGCTGTTTGTTTTATGCGGATCCTGAGGCTTTTTGTAAGGATAGCGTTAGCATTTTCTTACAGGATATGAGGCTAGGTGGAGCAGCATTCTGGATGAGCTGTTAAAGGTGTTGAAGCCAGTATGGTCAGACCTCCTGTTGACTCCTCAAACACCCGAAACAATTTTCAGGAAAAACAAAACAAAAACAAAAAACAATAGCACTTTCCACCGTTAAAACGTCATGTACTGTATAATTTTCAAGCTAATGTATCTCCGAAATCGTGAGAAAATTATGTGAATTATATGGATACATTAAAATTCTGACCCTGCACACTACTCATTAATATTCACAGCAGAGATTACCTGATGCTCATAAATATTCATTAGCCCGCCTTGTCAAAAAAAAAAGAAAAGAAACCTTCTGTGAAATCTTTTGCTGTTTTAAAGCTGAATTCTGATTGACTATTTGTCATGACCCAACCCATACTGGCACGTTACTAGTAAATGTTTGCCATGAAACCAACTTGGCTGCCTGAAAGTAATATTCCTTTTTCACTTTGCAAAAACATTTCTCAAAATAGAGTGACACCGTACTCCGGTTTCCTCCCACAGTCCAAAGACATGCAGACTAGGCTAATTGGCGTTCCCAAATTGCCCATAGTTTGTGAAGAAGTGTGTGAGTGTGTGTATGTGTGTACCCTGCGATGGATTGGCACTCTGTCCAGAGGGTGTATAAGTCTCCTGGGATAGGCTCCCCGCGACCCCAAATACAGAATAAAGCGGTATAGACGTGAGTGTGTGAGCCTGTGTGACGAGGATCAATTCAGTGAGTTTCAACTGCATGAGAAACTGCATTAGATACAGAATTCCCATTTTCTAAGCTTCTTATATTGCTTAAAAAATAATGTGCAAAAAAAAACAAGAAAAATGTGATAAACTTTGTTGTCATTTTCTGTACTGCTTGTACAGTGTACAGGGTCACAGGGGCCTGAAGCCTATCCTGGGAGGCTTATGGCATGAGGTGGGGGACACCCTGGACATGCCAAAAATGTGATGGCATTGCTTTAAAAATATTACAAGTCCGTTGTGGGAATTTTGTACACAAATTAAAACTGAAAGGAAGATAAAGGAAATTTTTTTTTGTGCCGATCCAACACATCCGTAAAACAACAAGTGTGTTCCTGTTGATGCAGCTAGAGCTGCTAGAGCTGCTAGAGCGAAAAATGTGGAGATTTTAACACAAGCAAACAAGCTTCAGCCTGTCATCCCACTCTGAGTATGTGTGTGTGTGTGAGACTTAATTACACACAGAGAACATTAGCCCATAGGCTGCAGTAACTGTAAGGATTGAGGTAGAAGGGACAGGAGTTTAAAATCTACAAAAGTGTGCCTGCTCCTCCTGCACGCCCCTTAAATAACAGCTATTCATGTGTGTTTGTGCGTGTTAATGCTACTATATGTATACACACTGAGCGGAAACAAGCCCCTGCATGACACTCCATTCGTGTTGACAGTAAACTCATCAGTGTAGCGTTACTGTGTGTTCTCCGGGCAGTGATGCCAGCTTGGCTTCTGTCTGATCTTAATTCCAGCATGGTGCATAATTCCACACACGTATCTCTTTCATGCAGCTCTGTCCTGAAATCTTAGCATAACACCTAATTACTCTTTTCTCTGAACAGGACCTCAGAGCAGGCTGAGCTGGCGTCAAGGGAAAAATGCAGGCACACACACGCACGCACACACACACACACACACACACACACACACACACACACACACACACACACTCACACATTGTCCTCGCTACAATCCACCGGTTAGTTTTCTTAACTAAACTCTGTTGCTACAACCCCATATCCTTTATCCCCCCTCAAGGCCACAAAGTGGAATGGTGTCTGTTGGAAGGATAAGTCGTGTCCCAAACCACACAGACACGCTGTCTCTGCTCTTCAAGCAAAATTAATGCAGCCACTACACATTGATAGTCATGGGCTGCCCAAGTCAAACAAATAAAGGAGGAAAGAGATTGTAGGAATGACAAAGACACGGAGAGGTGAATCAGTGACACATCCCAACCGGCATAGATATGCTAGCTCCTGCTTTTGTTTATTCAGCCTGTGATTTTTGGGATAGTAGGAATGGGAAGGACTGTGCTTGTGTCTGTGTGCGTCTCAGGTCATACAAGAGACTGATATCCAGTAAAGTGGAAGGAAAGATCTGGAAAAGAGGAAGGATTCTTGTTTTTTTTTCTTCTTCTTTCTTACACACATTGAACCAAGATTAAGTAGAAGTATATCATGTGACACATACAGTAATCATAATCAAATTATATATGGACCTTTGAACGTTAAGCACGTTTCCACAAAGTGTTTATGAATTTACTCTGACTGAGACTAAAGGCATATCTCTATCGCTGGAACCTGATCCTGAGCCTAGATTTTTAATTTTTTTCTAGAAGGTAAAAATGTACCGTAGAATTGGTTTTGTCCCTCCATTGGTTAACCTGCCAAGACAAATGCATCTTTTCAAAAACTGCTGCTCATGCTACTGTACAACCCAGGGAAGGGTAACACACACAGTGGAAACTCGCTTTTTATATACGGTAAATCACAAACACACACAATAGGCTTATTGCCCTCAGGTTGATAGGGGAGAGATGATACAAGATCGAAGATTCAAAAGGCTTTATTTGTCACATACATGGTTGTACAGAGGGCAGCAAGAGTGAAATGAAAAGTGCATGTGAAATGTGAAAATGAAAAAAAGTAGCATTAAAAACATTATTATGATAAAATATAATAAGGAACTGTTTTACAAAAAATTACAAAGTTAGATATAGTTGCTGACACTTTTAGTCAGTTATCATACTGTATTGTAGCAGCCTGGAAATAGTATATACAGTAAGACCAACTTTAAAAAATAGTCTTTGTGAGTGATCATTATGCAGTAGTATTAGAATGTATGGCCTGGGGGAAGAAGAAGCTTTTACGCAATCTAACAGGAGTTTTGCCATGAGTGTCAGAGCAGAGTGCAGGGTTTATGGTTAGGATGGTGAGAGTGTTTGATAATACACTGAGCCCTAGACCTGCATCATCTGATACTGTATATATCCGGAGATCAGGCAATCGATCCTAGTGATATGTTTGGCCCACCAGATCTATTTAAGTCCTTTCTGTCCAGGATGATCCCAGAGACAACAAACTGTATGGTAGTGTAGAAGACCTTTAGTAGTGTAGAGATTTTGTATTTCTTCTCAGGATGTCTCAGGTAATGCAAGCATTGCCTAGCCTTCTTCACCAATTTGGAGATACAATATCAGTCAACCAGGACAAGTTCCTGTGAATGCCACATAGTGAGACAACTGCTTCTCTTTCCTAAAATCCACCACCTTCTCCTTGGTGTTTCAGACATTCAAGTCCATTGACCAGATCTATTCAAGGCTGTCTTTGCACCATGAAGATAGTACTGCAAACATCTTGTTATTGTGGATCAGGCCCACCATCACTGTGTCGTCAACAAAAGCATGCCAAATAAAAACCAGAAAGCATGGTAAACTCCAGCTCAAGACACATTACTGTACACAAAGACATTTTTATTTCTTGTTTCAATGTGGGCAGTTTCTCTGGAGTTTAGCTTGTCAAGCCATCCATTGCTAATTGATTACACCTAATATCTAATCTTCATAGCTGGGATTGTAATTACTAAAACTTGGTTTAAACTGAGGCGGCACGGTGGTGTAGTGGTTAGCACTGTCGCCTGCACCGCCAGGGTCTGGGTTAGATCCCCGGCCAGGCTCGATTCCCGTCTCTGTGTGCATGGAGTTTGCATGTTCTCCCCGTGCTCGGTGGGTTTCCTCCAGGTACTCTGGTTCCCTCCCTCAGTCCAAAGACATGTAGGTTAGTCTAATTGGCGTTCCCAAATTGCCCGTAGTGTGTGAGTGTGTGTACGTCTGTGTGCCCTGCGATGGATTGGCACCCTGTCCAGGGTGTACCCTGCCATGTGCCCTAAGTCTCCTGGGATAGGCTCCGAGCCCCCGTGACCCTGAATACAGGATTAAGCGGTATAGATGATGAGTGAGTGGTTTAAACTGAATGCGATAGGACATGAACAACTGAATTGTTTTTTACAGAAGTGAAACAATTAAATATATACAGGCAGGTTCAATCAGCTGTTGAATGAGGTGTTCATTGTATGTAGAAAATGTATTTTTAAAAAAGGGGGTGGGGCTTAAATGTCATGTGTATTATATTAATGTCACCAGATAACAAAAACACAATTATGGACAATGGGTTCAGCACAGTTTACCATTTTAATGTGCTTTTACAGCATATACTGAAGTCAGTTGATGTTCATGTTGCATGCAATGAAAACGCAAATCTGGATCACAGTGTGGTTTCCATTCGGGAGAGTTAACTCTTCCTAACACTTTTCCTTGTTATAAAACATGCCTCTTCATAGTTCATGGCACAAAATGACTCCAACTGGACAATGGTTATGACATTTATAACACTTTATAATAATATAAAAGCTGATATCATATGAAGGATTATCCTGATACTTATTTCTAACCACCTAGCAAGTTCACAAGTTCAAGACATCTCTGCCCCATCTACCCGAGTAGATTGTATTCAGCTAATCAATCCTCCCTACTCAATAACTGTTCCTAAAGGTCTTCATGTTCCTAAAAAGGTGACTGCACAGTGTTGGCAGATACTGTATCATGGAATGTGTTTGTCTGATTGTGACACTGACCTCTTTTGGTCTCTCTCTCCTGCAGAACCTGGATGCTGGAGAGAATATGGATGCGATGGAGCCGACTGTGAACCCCCAGCTCCAGCAAGTCCATCTCTGTAAAGTGCAACAGGTCCTACAGGGAATAGATGGATGTTGTTATTGAAGGCTACCTGGCACCATGCACCACTTCCACCTGACAACGCTTATTGACATTGCTAAATAAGCGAGCCCAGCCATTAGTCTGTCATTACTTCCACACATCCTGCTTCTCTGACTTTCTTTGAGATCCAACAGTACATTCTTGCTGCTCTGCATTCATGTTTAAGAAATCTTCTTACTAACTTTGTTGCCTGGGGAAACTAAACAGGAGTTGAATCACCCAATTTCAACTGTACTAGTTTCATGAATCTATTTATTACAAATGACTTTATTTGACTCTAATGCCACCCCCAAAGAGTCTTATTGTTCTGACTGAGTAATTCCTACGTCATATCATTATGGGTAGAAACACTTGCACTAGGTCCCACGCTGTCTTCGTAGGTTTTGCCACAGCACAGTGGTGCAGTGAGCTGGAGGAGCTGTTGATCTTATGCTGGAGCAACAGCTTTATGCTGCATTAACCTCATTGTGCATCTTATCTCACAAGCCCCATGAGTCCCATCACAACCCAGCTGAATCTTTGCTATCAACAACTATTCTCTAGTTTTTTTTCCCCTTCTTTCATCATGATTTGTTTTTTTAGGTTTGTTTGGGAAAAAAGAAAGACAGAAGGAGCAGATATTGTGCCATGCTGGTAAGGGTCCACTGTGTTTCGGCTTTCTTCCGAGATCAGAGCGAAGTTTAAGAAACGATGATTAAAACCATAGTCAATGGTTTCAGCTCAACATACCGCTCATACTGTTTCTCTGCAGTCAACGTTGATGAAAGACCCTTCAAAAGCTCTTGAATAGAAATGTATTAAGTCTGTTTACAGTCTTTTAAAACACCATATAAAATTCCAAAGTCAACTTGATTGTTTGGTTGACTTATAATTTGAATAATTCCATAATTTTAATATTGATGTTTTCAAAGTTGCATAAGTAATTGTACAAATCTATACTAAATCATTATACAAAGGACATGATTTTGCAGAATAACAGAATACAGTTACGAGAGTAAAAACTCCCTTTATTTATTTAATACATGATCCCCTGCAACACTAATGCACTTATCCCAGCATTTCACTAGTGCTTGAATTACCCTAAAAGGAATCTCCGATCGTGATCAGACTGCCTGGTTCACGTCTGAAACACTGGCCTCCCAGGAACTCCTTTAATGGCCCAAACATGTGGAAATGTTCCAGAGCGAAGTCAGGGGATGCAGGAATAACTCCCAGCTGACGTCCTATTATGTACAAATAGTTTGTGTAATGATTGTATGTACAGTTTCCACAGACAGATGTGTGTCTTCCGCAAGTTGATGACAAATTATCTGTCAATTCTTAAAGAATCAGGCATTCCACTAGATGAATGTTCATGGGAACAACTGCAGCTCGCTCCAGGATGACCAGGATCCTTGACCAGGATCATCGTTTATGCATGTATAGCCTTCTTTAAAACGCTTGCACCATTCAAACATTTAAGAGTCTCATCATCATGTTCTGTGCTTGTAGTCTTCCGTAAATGTCAATCAATTATCTCATTTCTCAACTCTCAACTCATCTTTATTTGTATAGCACTTTAACAACAAGAATGCCCCACAGTGCTTCACATGAATAATAAAAGAATATATATTATAATTATGCCTTTATTCACGAGACTCCACGTTTGATTTAATGAATTACTTGTGGGTCCAATTAATTATGTCAAGGTAAAAAAAAAATATCTCCTGTTCATAGCTGAAAGCATCTGAACACAGATAAGCCACTTTTGACTGCACTGTCGAACCTGAGGATGAGCCCCTTAATGCTGCCATACGGGAAGGGTCCTATAAAATGGAGTGTCTCCAATATTTTTCTCAAATAAAAAAATATATATTTTGCTAATTTGCTAACATTAACTAAGCCTATTTTCTTTAGAAATGCCAGGTAAGATGAGGTGAAATAATAAACTCATTATTGTTAAATATTGGTTATGTACATGAGTTTTTTCTGAGTAAGTCTTTAACTGTATAGTATCAGTCATGCATATAGCCAGGAAACTTCAGGAGAAACATCATAGTTGCTTATAGCAGTTTTATATAGTTTAAGAAAAGTAAAAAAAAAAAAAATGACATTACATGATTTCTCAAGTTAAGGCATTTACTTATGTACAGATATTTAAAAAGTAACAATGTAATTATTTTCATATTTCTTGGCTAAATACTTCCACCTAAGGTTGCCACTTTTTACCCATCTGTTCCCGGAAAATGTCTTACATTTCCCAGGACACATGATGTACAGTATGTATGTATAATTTCTCACGAAACGTAATGATCTTTGTGTGTGTCACTCAGCTGACTGTGTCAAGGACAAAATGGCAACCATACTTCCACCTTTAATTGAATAAGATTTTACACATAACGTAAGTATAATTTCTCACTTAACTTTCAATCCCCTATTTAATGAGAGTGTGTTCACTCTTGTTACCTATTTTATGAGATTGTGTGTACCATATATGTGTGTTGGTTACAAATTGACGTTTTCAAGGTTGAACATTTCACCATGTTCTCAAAGGTTGATACTACCCAGTTAGTGTTTAGCTAATTAGCAGCAGTAAGACAGCTCTCATTAACGTTGCACTTATCACAGGCCAAGCTACGACCTTGTCATGATCAGTCTTTACTCTAAATCGCTTTTTCAGATTCCATAACCTAAACAGGGCATGTTAATACATTAGCTTGGCGTTATCACTTTCAGTTTGCTATCAAGAAGTAGTGGAATGTCATTAATCTTACAAGGGCTTCTCCCTCTTCTCTTAACCACCCAGTAGCTGCAGCACATGTTGCTCCTGGCTAAACTGGCCACATAGGACTGTTATTTGCATAGGAAATAATAATCCACAAAAACGTTGGCCTAAAATTGCATACTTGATTATCACCACTAGCCTTTTTCAGTGCTTTGGCCTGCTGTTTAACATAAACTACCAGTCATAGAACCAGTACAGCAGTGACCAAAGGGTTTGAGAATAACACAAATATTCATTCAAGTGTTTGCTTCAGATCTTTTTGTCAAATGTTACTATGGTATATTTACAAGTATTTCATAAGTGTCATATGCTTTTGACAGTTACATTAAGTTTATCTAAGGACTCAAAATTAGTAATTTTTAACCTTCTTTTTCAAGACCTTTGCAAGTCACCCTGGCATGCTTTCAACTTCTGGGCCACATCCTGACTGACGGCAGCCCATTCTTGCACAGGCAATGCTTGGAGTTTGTCAGAATTTAAGGGTTTTTTGTTTGTCCAGCCACCTCTTGAGGATTGACCACAAGTTCTCAATGGGATTAAGGTCTGGAGAGTTTCCTGGCCACGATGACCCAAAATTGTAATGTTTTATTACTTAGTTATTACATTTGCCTTATGGCAAGGTGCTACATCATGCTGGAAAAGGGATTGTTCATCATCAAACTGTTCTTAGGCGGCTGGGAAAAGTTGCTGTTTTTGTACCATTCTTTATTCATGGCTGTGTTCTTAGGCGCCTTGCACCTCCAGGTTTGGTTCTGGGTTCGATTCCCGGCCCGGTTCGATTCCCGCCTCTGTGTGCATGATACTCTGGTTTCCTCCCACAGTCCAAAGACATGCAGATTAGACTAATTGGCATTCCCAAATTGCCCATAGTGCATGAATGAGTGTGAGTGCTCTGCGATGGGTTGGCACCCTGTCCAGGGTGTACCCCGTCTCATTCCCTAAGGTTCCAGACCCCCGTGACCCTGTATACAGGATAAAGCGGTGTAGACGATGAGTGAGTGAGTAAGTGGCTGAGTGTTCTTAGACAAAATTGTGCATCAGCTCTTGACTGAGAAGCAACCTCACACATGAGTGGTCTCAGGATGCTTTACTGTTGGTATGACACAGGACTGATGGTAGCGCTCACCTTTTCTGCCTCAGCCATTCTGTTTTCCAGATGCCCCAAACAATCGAAAAGCTGATTAACCATTCACACTGACTAGTGTAGTAGAATTGCGGGTCAAGGGTTTGTTTCACTCCTCAGCCCTGTGTGCATGGACATTGCATGTTCTCTCTCTGCTTGGTGGATTTCCTTGGCGTGCTCTGGTTTCAAATTACATACAGAGTAGGCTAAGTGGGGTTTCCCTGTAGTGTGTATATGTGTGTGCTTGCACACCTTGCGACAGATTGTGTACAGGGTGTACCCCACCTGTACAGGATAAGAGGTTTAGCAAATGAGTGAGTGAGTGAGTGAATGAATTTGAGGTTAGATGTGTTTTTAAAATGTTCCTTTGTCTCTGTGGACAAAATGTGGTGAGGACAGTTACTCAGAGAGTTTACTGTAAATTGTTAAAGCATGATTTATTTTAATAAGGGCATTGTACACAGGCCACGTGACGTGTGTGTGTGTGTGTGTGTGTGTGTGTGTGTGTGTGTGTGTGTGTGTGTGTGTGTGTGTGTGTGCGCGTGTGCGTTTGTGTGTGTGCGTGTGTGTGTGCGTGTGTGTGTGTGTGTGTGTGTGTGTGTGTGGTGGGCAGGTGGTAGAGGTTAATTCATCATACATTAACTGCTCAACGCTGTTCGTTTAATTTCATCTACCTGAAAAATGTAACACGACTTTTAGGTAAAAAAAAAAAAAGTGTCATTTGTCAAAAATGTTAGTAAAGTAAATGTACAAGGTGGATTGTATTGACTAGAGTGAATGACTAACTGCAGCACAGACAGCAGCTGACAGACAGCTCCCCTGCTAAAAGTAACCCTTTGACTCAGACACAGAGGAACCAAAAGTACAGAGTGAGTCATCTTTCAGTATTGCCTAGGGATAAAAAAAGAGGAAAAAAGCCTTTTGTTTGGACCCCATTTTTCTCCAAAACTGATGACACACTCCAGGAACCAGCAGCATGCCAGTATTGACCTACCCGGTCTGCTTTCACGATTGCACTTTATTTCTTTATATGTGTTCATTTGCATTGTGAAACTTGCAAAATGATGCAGGCTGATGTATGATACAACAAGAAGTCCATTGATTCATCTTCTATACTTCTTATCCTGTTCAAGATCATGGGGGCCTGGAGCCTATCTCAGAAGACTTTGTACACACTGGACAAGGTGCCAATCCATCACAGGATACACGCACACTACAGGCAATTTGGGAACGCCAGTTAACCTAAATCTGCATGTCTTTGAACTGTGGGAGGAAACCGAAAACGAATAAAGCATGGGGAGAACATGCACAGAACTCCACACACACACACACACACACACACACACACACACACACACACACACACACACACACACACACACACACAGAGACCCTAGCAGGGATCCCTCAACCCTGGAGGTGCAAGGCCACAACGCTAACCACTACGCCGCCATGCTACCCAGCAACAAGTTCTACAAATGAAAAGTTTATACAAAGTAAAAATTTAGGTTGCACAGTTTCAACCCCAAATTGAAAAGTGCATGGTGGCATCAATACATTTATTTAGCATATGCCATTTTGTAACCAGTATAATCACTAATTATTTAACAAATATCCTTTTTTGTTCTTTGATAGATTACACATGAAGCTGCGTTGTGCCTAACGATGGCAATTTATCAGACTAAACATTATAAATGAGTGGTATTCATCCAGGAACCAGGTGCAGATAATAAGAGATGATTATGCCGGTGATTAGTATACTGCTGATGGAGAATGTTGAGTGGTTGGGTTGGAACAGACGGGAGAGGAAATGAGGCTGCTGCTGAGGTTGTTTTATATTAAAAAAACATGCAGTCTGTTGCTCATATTTCTTTCATTTAATCTACTGTATATCATTTAATTAAATTGAACTTAATATAAGGAAATTAAATGATGGGGGAGGGGGGCGGCATGGTGGTGTAGTTGTTAGCACTGTCGCCTTGAACCTCTAGGGTCTGAGTTTGATTCCCAGCCAAGCTTGAATCCCGTCTCTGTGTGCGTGTAGTTTGCATGTTCTCTCCTCGCTTGGTGGGTTTCCTCTGGGTACTACGGTTTTCTCCCACAGTACAAAGACCTGAAGATTAGGCTAATTGGAGTTCTCAAATTGCCCATAGTGTGTGAATGAGTGTGTGAGTGACTGTGTGCATGTGTGTGTGTGTGTGTGTGTGTGTGTGTGTGTGT
This sequence comes from Clarias magur, assembly GCA_013621035.1. Taxonomy (NCBI): domain Eukaryota; kingdom Metazoa; phylum Chordata; class Actinopteri; order Siluriformes; family Clariidae; genus Clarias; species Clarias magur. Next base: position 337,605 of record QNUK01000481.1, on the reverse strand, counting down.
GTGTGTGTGTGTGTGTGTGTGTGCTGCGAAGGATGCGCACCCTGTCCAGGATATACCCCACCTCGTGCCCTAAGTCCCCTGGGATAAGCTTCAGGCCCCTTACGACCTTGAATACAGGATAAAGCGGTATAGACAATGAGTGGGTGAGTAAAATAAGGGATGGCTCAAGACCTTTGCACGGTACTGTATAGTGGTTAAATTAGGGGGTGTTTTAGTTTTCATTTTGCAAGAATTCTGCATACTAGTAGAAACGGCATATAAAATCTATCCACTTTTTCGTACAAATTATTTTGTGTGAAAATATACCTGCAATCATGATGCAGTTAATGAAACAAGTACAGAATTTTAAGAACTCAGGATTTCTCTCCAAGTGTGTAAACAGGCTGAGACATACAGAAACGACTAGGAAAAGCAACAGCATCCTCGTCAACGTAACAGCAATTATCCCTTCACTATAAATCTCCTTCTTGGGCCTGAGCACGAACCTCTCCTCCTACTTCTAGCCCTGACACGGCCAAGACAAACAAACTCATCGAACTCAAACACTTGTGCTTTTGTCTCAATTACGGCTGGGTGGAATGAGCTCTTAACACGGTGAGTGTGTGGGCGTACGTGTGTGTTTGTGTGTGTGTGTGTGTGTGTGTGTGCGCGTGAGATGAGGTTGGCTTCTGCTGCTTGCTACTGTTTACGATCTCTGGACGGCTCCATCATCACAACAGCGCATTCCAACAGTGAGTGAGAGTTCACTTTACAGGTTAAGCTCAGGACTATGGTGGGATGAATGAAGATTAAACAGACAGGCATGAAAGCAGTCAAAATATGTCTGTCGGTCTTAAGTGGTGGTTGCTGATAGACTTAACGACGGTGAACAAATACTTGCTCCCAGATTTCATTCATACTGGAGTAAGATAGTTCTAAGTTCTAAATCTAACTAGACCGCTGCAGGGGCTGGAAGTAACCAGGAGACCCTCGTAAAGATGTGTGTGTACGTGCATGAGTTGGATAGAAAGATAAGACCTTCCATCTCATTTGTGTGAAACCTGCTAGAGTTTATGATCTCTGCATAACTCTGCTTTAACTCATCTGATATAAAATTTGTTGAATTTAGGTATAAAATAAATAGTGAGGGTGGGTGTAAAAAGTCACGCCTACAGACCGTTATTACAGACACGCTTACAGTTATTGAAATCATATGTTGTTGTGATGTAAAACCAGAAATTAGGATAAAACCATAGCAACAGTTTTCAATCTGAAATCAACAAAATAGAACTAAAAAAAAAAAAAACTCTTGAAAGATAACATAAAATTGTTTGGGAAAACCTCTTAAAAAAACATCACCACTCTTATTGCTTAACTGTTTTGCCCTAGTAATAAATTTACGGTAGCATCTTTGTATCGTTACAGGGGTTCATATTCGTAAAGTGGTCCCTATCAGCTTCTGCTATTGCTTGCAAAATCAAAAACATGACATTTTCTCTTTCACATTGCCAAGCAATCTCATCTGCATAGCTCACCCTGAGTCATCCCACTGCTTCTCTATGAGATTGATGTCTAAGCTCTGGGTCATTCTAAGACTTTGATCTTCCTTTGCCTGAAACCATTCCTTAGCTGACAGGAATGTGTGTTTTGGGTTGTTATCGTGTTGTAAGGTGAAAGCCTTCTTCATACAATTTTTTTTTTGGATACTGCCAGGACATTCCGTACCAGAATACAGAAGCTTAATATTTGAAGCTTGTCATTATTCCATCAACATGGACTAGAGTCCCTGACACAGGACCAAAGCACAATGTTGTCATGACCGTGCTAAACAGTAGGTACGGTAGTCTTTGGATGGTCAGCTATATTGTCTTTTTCCCGAACATGTCTTTTAGTCCCCTTTCACACCTCCCATTAATATGAATCTTGATAATATGATCGGGTTGTTAGTGGGCTGTGTGGGTGTGAATGAGATCAAATGTGGTGGCTCTAACTGGTGGTCAGCTGTTTCTACTGTTGAGCAAGGCCCTTAACCCCTCCTGCTCCAGGGGCGCTATATCCTGGCAGACCCTGTGTTCAATCCATCGTAGGGCGCGCACACACACACGCGCGCACACACACACATTCGTTTACACAGCATGTGAAATTTTGGGAACCCCAATTAGCCTAATTTGCATGTTTTTTGACTATGGGAGGAAACCTGAATACCCACAGGAAACCCCAACAAGCAAACTCCATGCACAAATTCTCTTGAGGTGCAGTGCATGTACAGTAGGACTAAAAACATCTGCTTTTTATAGCTTATTTAAGGCATCTTATTCCCTGTTCATTTCTAGGTTTTATTAGTACACTATGCCAGCATTTTTTAATAGTCCATAAAGGTAAAAGATAAAATAAGATTCATGAGACGTTTCTGGCTGCTAATAAAAGGTCTGGTGTAAATGAGCACAAAACCCATTCTGCAAATCCTAACACAAGTAGTTACAGGAGACACATTTTAATGCCAGGTGTGAACAGCTATTTGTCTCAGCTGTCCACATACAGTATGATCAGATCACAGGGCATGAAATCCAGGCCTGAAGATCCAGCTTTTGTTTCATCAGACAGTCCAAAAAACTAGGCTAGGATGTTCTTCTTTTAGGGGAGAAACTGCTCTCCTCTCCATAATCCCAAACATGCAGAATAATAAGAGACTGATGTTTCATACAAGGAGACTGTGTGCAAGAAATTCCTATAGCTTCTTTAATGTAGGTAGCCTCCCTGACATGTTTTCTTTTTGCACATTTTCTGCCTTTCTCCATGTCTTATCCAACACCTTTGATAATTTTGGTATGACGTACCTCCAAGGATAACTCTGAACACAGCTGCAACCTTCATTTGTTTTACTCTTGAATTCTGTTATTTTGGTATTATGTATGATGTCTGGCTTTGCATTACGAAACCTACCATTCCACTAAGAATGTGTAGACTTACGTACTGTATATCCACTGTAAATTGCAATAGCAAGTGTATTTTGTACTGTATTTGGCATGGTTTTCTTCAGGAAAATGAGTGCAGAAAGGCACAAGTCAGAACTAAGCTGTCAACCGGATTTGTATGAATATGACATTTTCCAGTCCGCCCCAGTATTATCCACATAAAGTTTGCACAGAATGTGTGTACCTGTGTACATGTAGCTTTGAGCATCTCACCTCCACTCCATCATATTCCTCATCAAACAGTGTGCAGTACTGTGGTAGACCAAGCTGCCTAAGCCATTTAGAGATGGACAGGTGCTTCATGCTGGATCCTCCACCACACACCCTGCTTCTTCACACAGCCTGTAGCCTGGAGTCTAAGAAAGGGTTAGAATTTTTTTTTTTTTTAAGCATGTTAAAAGCTATATGGGTGGGAAAATGGTGTTTCATTTAGTGGTTGTCTGGTGGGTATTAATTTTAATACAGGAAGAGCAGAAGGAGTAACGTATAAGAGAAGTGGGACAACTGATTGGACGGTCCCAATAAGTTCAAACCTTAGCACCACCCATCTGCCACTGTTGGGCCCTTGAGCAAGTCCATTAACCCTCAACTGCTCATATGTGTAATGAGAAAAATGTAAGTCGCTCTAGATAAGCGCATCTACAACTGGTTAAGGTTCTGCGTCACTGATCAGAAGGTCAGGGGTTCAAGACCCAGCACTGCCAAGTTCCCACAAATGCTTCTCCCAAACAGCAGGGGCTATTAATGGCAAAGTACACCTGAATGCTAATGCATAAGAGAAACTCTGGTCTGCGCAGTACAGACGGCATTCTGTAAAGTTTAAATATGATCAGGTTTTCATATTTCTTTTCCTTGCAATATACTCTATATCATTTTGGATCCACGTGCCTAGGCACATTGAGCAAGGATGTGCCAGGTTCACGCCTGATTATATCTGAGCAACTGAGGGTAAAGGAGCTGCCTCAAGGGACCGATAATGGTGCTTGGGCTTGAAGCAGGGACACTCCAAGCTGCAGTCCAACACCTTAACCATCAGACTACCCCTGTCGCCTCATAACACTTCATTTGTGGAAATCGAGAGATAAGAAAATTGGAAAAGACTTTCCCTGGGTCTCATGAGGATTTTATAGGTATGTTTACAGAAGGCATAGCTATTTTAGGGTGGGTGTAGTAGGGATGCCGACTGTACCTCTAACTGTAAAGTCAACATCTAGTATGTGACTTACTATAACTACTATTACTTGTAATAATTAATAAATAATATCAGACTATTTCAGGGTTTAAATCACAAAGATGGAGCTTATGTCTAGACATGATAAACAATATACACCATAAAATCAAAGAAAACAAGGCTTTGGTTTTAAAATGTGTCTTAGCTCATCCGGGGTGGTCATATGAATATTCTTAAAACCCACACAGACACCCAGGCAAAGCTATCAGTCACGTTTCAGCATCATCTACTCAGACCACATGATTATGATAAGAGGCCTAAGATTCAGCCATGATATGAGTCTTCATGTGCAGGTACTGTATGCGTGTGGGTGTCTGTCTGCTGACAGCATTTAAATTACAGAATGATAATGTTTAGCTAGACACTAATCGCTCTACAAACTATCTTTTGTCCGTCTAATAGAAGGCTTCTGACATGTTTGCATTTGTACTCTGTCTCTCTTCCGCACTCCAGGCAATCAGCTGTCACATCAACAGAGAGTTTCTTTTACATAAGACATATTACTGTATGCTTGGAACTGTTCGTTTGTAGGCCAAAGAAATAAAGCTTCCATTTTCCAACCGTCCCCTTCAACTGAGACAAATCACTTTTAACACAAGCACCGAAAATGCTGAGGAACCACTGCATTAAAAATGAGATGAAGCTGCAGAATGTCTCCTTATAACTTGGCAGGATGTGCAAGGTGGCCATTATGGTTATTAGATATGTGTGCGTGTGTGTGTATGGCGACACTAGTGGAACATTTCACCTTGTCAGCCAGAAATACTTCATCCAATGTTCTTGCCATTTTAAAAAGACAATTTCATAATCCATCATATGCATGTGTAAGATGCGGAGATTTTAATGGTGCACACTGCCGCTTGTTTCACTCATGTGAGCTCCATGCAGTCATAGGAATATCTAAAATATGGTAGATGTGTGAATACCTGTAAATTATGTGGCAGTAGTGTATTTAGTGTCTAATATGGTATAACATTGTAACTTGTTACTGTAATGTAATTACTTTCATTCATTTACTTTTCCATCACCTTCAATAAGTGTTGTATCCTGGCCAGGGTCACTGGAGGTAACATATTATATTTTACATTCTTGTAATTACATAACCTACAGCATGTCTAATAAGATATTTATTAAATTATTTTATTCTAGGCCCAAGCATTAAAAACTATTAATTTATTTCAAATCAAGACTGAATCTGAATGACATGAAATAATTTCTTCAGGCCACAATTAATTTCGACAATTGACTTGTCTCTTTTTTTTTTAAGTTAAAAAAGTCTTTTCCATTCTTCTAGCTCTGTCTTCCGGATGTCATTAAACAGTATATCCGGATGCTGAACTGAAAGTACTACTGTCTGACTGGATCTTCTGCACATACTGGCCCACTGTTAGGTTCCTCCTACAATATCTCCAAAATACATGACAGCTGATTGGCTGTGGTAAATTACCACTATTGTAGGTCTCACTGTGTTCCATTCTACAGTGTACGTTTAAAGTGTACTCTCTGATCCCTGCTTCCGGATAAGGGAATGTTGGTTACGGGAACCTCCCTCGACAAAATTCCTCCACCTGCTAGAACTGTTAGAGAAGCTTGTCTTAACCAAAGCATGGACTAGAAATGCATATGAGATATATCCACCTGTAGATCCATCCAAGTAACAAATAAAACAATATAAGGTTGCTATGACATTAAATTAATATATAGGAATATTTATTTTATTCATTGTATTTATTTTATCTTACTTTGTCTAATTGAAATCGAGCTTGACTAATATTGTGAAGTTGACATGAAAAGAAAATGAAAAAAAAAAAAACCTAAGAACTTGATTCCTGTACCTAGTAGTATTCTTAAAAAGATGCTTATTTGCTCTCAAATGTTTCATGTTCAATAACCAGGAAATGTATTTGGTGAAAAAGCACCCTATAAGCCAGCATCTCTAATTTGGGGGAAACTGCCTACGCTAACACATCTAAGTCAAACCCACCAGAACATCACCAGGTTTACAATGTCTGTTGAACAAAATTTGCACTGGTCCTGTGAGTCAGCATGGCTTTACAAAATCAGACATAACAAGACACTTGTGCATGACTACATTCTACATGACGGGAACTGATTGGACTGGGATTGGGAAACAGCTGTGTGGCCATAAAAAAATGTCACTGAGGCTAATTAGAAAACATAGGTTTCAATTAAGTAGTATAAATGCAATGAGCAATGAAAAAAGGTCATTTAGTCTGTCGAGTAGGTTGAACCTATTCTAGACTGATGGGTTCATCAGGGTAAGAAGGGAAGTGCATGAAGCGATGCACCCATCATGTACTGTATAGTGGACACTGTACAAGCCTCTTGTACCCCAGCTGAGGTTGTCTGGGGTTGCTTCAGTTGCTCAGGTCTAGGCTCAGCAACATTATATATAAAATTAAGTAAACTGACTACCTGAATGTACTCTGTCACCAGGTTATCTATCACAGCAATGGATTTTTGTCTTCCCTGATGTCAGAGGCATATTCCAGGACTCCATAAAGGAAAAGTTAGTCCACATACGGTAACATATTTTGTGACAAAATAATTGAGTCTGTTTAGAACCAACTACTTAATGTCCAGAGTCATGTGACATTTGCATATGTAATATGAATTATGAATGTTTGCTTACTAAGTAAACCAGAAAAATCATACTACAATACAGTGTTTTGCAGCTTATTACATTAAAGTATTCATTCCCTTCTCTCATATTGGAAACAAAAATACTAAAAAATCCAGGCTAGAATTGTGCAACACCTCACCCACCACTTGCCAGTTATCCCTAATCATTACATTATAAAGGTGATGATAATGAAAATAATGAAAACTAATGGACTCTTAGATAGTATACACACAGCATGTGTGTGCAAGTATTCGATCCAATTCTCTTGAAAGCTGCATTTTACATTTCTTGTCAGGATAAGCCTCTGTGTATTAATCACATTTAGTTCACATCTATATGACATTGCTCATACATACTATACAGAATGTCCTTGCCTAAGGCTCACACACATCCACATAAAGCAAGCCATCTATATAGGTGGATAATTACTATGAAGCCCTGACCAAGCTTTTTCTAGAAAACGTATTCAGTTCCACTTTTCAATCAATTACAGACTCCATGTCGCTGCTTAGGCCTAGTAAAAAAAGAAAAGAAAAAACTCCCGTATTTGCAGTTGTAGAGTCTTGGGTGATTTCCTGAAAGTGCTTAATGAGTTTACATTAACAACATTTATGTATTTTGGAAAGAACACGCAGTTCTTCCAGTGTACTCGCTGATGCCTGATTCCACATTAGGCAATGTCCGTCACGGGAATCTCCCTTAACAAAGTTCCTCTATCACTCTGAAATGTCATCAACATCACTTCCTTTATTTATCGCTGCTGATTTCTGTGTTAATCTAATACCTAGGTAGGGATAGAAAACTAGTTGAAATCTGCTGGTCCCTGATTGGTTAGCTGAATAAATTTATAAAATCATTTCTATAATGATTCAGAGGGATGTATCGTGGATGGTTCACATAAACTAATTAATACAGTACATATGGTAAAGTTTTCTTTAAAGCAAATTATTATAGCATTTTTAGAAGGAGTCTCCAGTACCAAAATGAAATATGTATAAATTTACACAAGTCAAAGTTTGATTGTATTCTTTTTTTGTGTGTATGTGTGTGTGTGTGTGTGTGATAACAGGCATTAACATTAACCTTTATGAACATTCCAATGCTCATAATTATATCTGTAAAATATGTGACATGCTTTTGATTAATAAATGAACAACCATTAGCACTGGCAATCTGCTGCAGAATAAGAAAACTATACTGCTCAAAAAAATAAAGGGAAGACTTAGTCCCGGTTTGACTTGAACCATGCATATGAGAGGCGTTCAAGTCAGACTGGGACTAAGTGTCCCCTTTATATTTTTGAGCAGTGTATATTGCCTTATATTTGCTGAATAAGAAAGTAGTGAACTTGGCCTAGTAATATGAGCAACATCACACTAGCCCAATTTATATGGTATCTATACCAAGTAGTAGTGACAGTAATGTCAAAAGTATTCAAATATAAAAACAAACACACACCAACACAAACCTTTAAGGATATTAAGAATACATAAATTGTATTGATTATAAACAGGCAGGTAAACGTTACTTTTATGAAGTAAATTTTTTTGTTCTACAAGCACTCCTACACTAGCATAAAAGATATTTGATCCATGCGTCAACATCTGGGAGCTGCAGAGGAGTCAGGCACCACTTTCTCTCTCTCCTCTCCCTCCGCGATTCTTTTGCAATGAGACAGATAACAGCGCTGCTACGACAACTACAGCTACAGAGTAAAGGTCAGGAAAGCACAGATGATTTCCAGTTAAAGATGAGGTAATTAAAGGTATAGAAGAAGCATATCGACCTGTGACTAAAGGTGATCTCGCCCACAGAGGTAGATCAATAGTGGCTGAGACAATTCCCTAATTAGGTGATGACTATACGGATAATGAATAGTGATGCAATCCCTCCTGAATGCCACAATACTAATTCTCCATTCTTCTTGTTGCAACTTTTTCTAAACAAAAGGTGTCAGTTTCTCTTGTTATCTGTCGTTAATAACGTGGGACAGGAATGTTTTTCTTCTTTTAAAATCTGCCTGCAAGCACTGTACTGGGGCAAACAGCCCAGGCCTCTATCACATATTCTCTGGCAGCTGTTGGCTCATCCTCACAAACATGCTGTCAGACTCTTTTGCCATTGCAGCTGTCCAGGTTACAATAAACATTGGCATGAGGCCCCGGTTCCAAAGGATGCGTGGAGGGTGGAGAATTTGGAGCATGTTACATGTGTAACATGCAGGAAATGTTGTGCGTGAGATTCTTGTGCCTTGGTAGATCATACACATTACGGTGCAATTACGGCTTCTGTACAGATGCCAGTACTCTGTCTCTAAGAAAATACTTACCCACTCTAACAGTTTATAACAAGCTTAGGCATGTGTGGTGGTTAGTTCTATTAAAAGTGCGAGTTAGAGAAATGGTAGATTAAATTTGTAGAGGGAAGTAAAATAAAGTAAATCAGACAACCCTGATTAAAAACACATGCAGTATGGGACACAGACAGCATTTTCAGCTCAGAGGTTTTAAGTGGCTATAACTGCTATCTGCTGCATCACAGAAGTATAGTACCTTAATATAATGATTTCAATCAAATACTTTAATTGAGCTTATATTTAATTAATACTAAACTACAAAAGTTCTAAATGCTAGCTCATGAGATTTCCTTCCATGGCTTTCCTCGCAGGCTTTCCTGATTATTTAAGTGAAGATGAGCTCAGATACAGTGGCATGGACTGCATTGACCATAGAGCTGTCTTTCTCCTAGACTTACTGCCTTATACAGCTGCTAAGCCCAGTTGGCCCAACAAGATGCTGCTTAACCCAATAGCTGGGGGTCGGTTCATAGGCATCAGTGCATGTACATATTCCAGTGGGCCTGGCATGCCTTATGCCTTGGGGGCAGACCTCCTCTAAGTCCCTTGAAGTTCAGCCTGAGGCTGTGGGGTACTCAGTTTATGTGTGTCACCATTAGGAGGCAGTGCATAGGCCTTGTCTACAATGCAGAGGGAGCTTACGCGCTTGACTAATTTTTCGCTCAAGGCTAGTCAGCACTGGAGACTAAAAGCAGAAGGTGACAAGCACACAACACAACACACCACACTAGATGCATGGATAGTCCATTGATGCACCCATCAGATTTACCTAATTGTTCAAGCATCTAATTACCCTGCTAAGCACCAGATCTCTGTCTGGGACTTACGAGCAATATCCAGTTATTGTTTTCTGTTTGTTTGGCATGTACTCTGCCAGCACACAGTAAAACATGACCTCCAAATGTTGTATCATGTGAGTGTGCCCAATGTTAGTAATATAAACATGCTGAGGGCATGGCATACAATGTTCACTGTTCAAGGGAAGACGGACAGGCGCGCATACGAAAACAAAGCAATCTAGTATTGATTATTACCTCATGCCAAAATAGTGCACCATCAATATTTCAAATTGAATTCAGATAAGACTAGATGAATAAGCTGTCCAATTAGCCAATTACTGATCTTTCTGTCAGTTAAGTATAACTAAAAGTAATGTAATGTTTATAGCTCTTTTTTAATTAAGACATTTTGTATTCTGCATCTGCGAAAGATTGTAACCCCGTCCAGGGTATACCCCGCCTTGTGGCCTAAGTCTTCTGGGATAGGCTCCAGGCCCCCCGCGAACCTATACACAGGATAAAATGGTATAGACGGGTGAGTGAGTGTATTCTGCATTGTTGCCATTTTTTCCCCACCTGCTAAAAACATGCCAGTAGGTAGCATGGAAGTTAAAAAGAAACATCTGACTTCTTCATCTGGTGCGAGTGTTCAAATATGTCTGCACATGCTAATGGAATGCAATGGACTGGCATCCCATCCTTGCACAGTGGTCCTAGATTAGGCTCTGGATCCACCTTATTCCAGGACCAAGATAAAGTAAGGCCAAGGTAAATGATCAAATCAAATCTTAAAGCATTAGTGATGACAATAACAATAATAATAATAATAATAATAATAATGAAACTACAATGGGGTGTATTAATGTTCTCGCACACGCTACTGCAGTCTTTTGTTCTCTGCCCAATATCACTCAATAGGAAACACTGCTGATCCTGTGATTGCAGATTGGGTGTGCGTGCCTCTGCTCGTTTTTTGTATGATGATAGAGACCACATGTGAACGCTGCCAGGATGCATTTTGCATTTTATGGTAAGACCTAAGCCTAAATACTGCCAGAGTTCCCCATGTCTCGCTCATATCTCTACCTCGCCACAGCATCATAACCCTAAATTGCAACCAAGCGCATCAAATGTGTCTCTATCTATCTGCAGAGCACATGCTCCTCAGAAAATAAAAGTCAGATTAAATTGAACTCAGATCAAGTTCAAAACATTTCGGTCACTTGGCCATAAAGATTGTCATTTCTTTAATGGACGCTTTTTAAAGCAATTGGGGCATTACTGCAGTCAAGATCTAGTGCCAGAACTTTGATCAAGGACACATGGGGTTGTTCCAAGGGGTTCTGTTAAAAACAAAACAAAACAACAACAAAAAAAACATTTTTTTATTTTAGTTGCTGTTTTAGATATATGACAAGTGGCCATATCCTGTTATTCTGAAAGTGCAACACTGGGCATGTGATTGCTTTACTGAGTACACAGTAACTCCAATTTGCATTAAATTTGTGACAGGCACAACCCACTGTAATAAATACAGAATACAGTTATGCAGAAATTTCAAGTCTAGTAATGCACTGAAGCTACTAAGGCAAATTGTACTATATTTCTCTGTCATTAGTTGTCACTTGGCATGAACTTGAAATCAAACAGTGAATTATGTCAGTCAGTGTTTCTGCCATTCTGTGATTAAAACTTTTTTAAATACAGTGCATCACTAATACACTAATATGCAACTTTCTCAGATGTCTTAATATGCAACACTTATGTCATGCTTTTAAAGTTTGAATGCTGATATCCGATGCAGTCATTACTGATATGTAGACAAAGAGAAACTCATTAAATTATTATCGATATAATAATAATAATAATAATAATAATAATAATTAACGTTCAATATAGTCATGCATTAAATTTCACTGCAACCATAGGATGCATGCATTATTTCAGTTGCAGGTGTCCACATTTATGTAATTAGGTCAACGAAAGGGCTTATACATATTAAGAGATTGCAGTGCAGCAAAAAGTGAGTTTTGGCTGGACTTACTGTGATGCTCGCCGATCCCGACAGCGCCGATTGGATACAATGTATTACAATGTGTAACAAAGTATACGCATGTGATCTCCCAGAGCGCGCGCGCGGTGCAGAAACAGCCTGTGTGTGCTAGGCTCTCCTTGCCGCAGTCAGTCATCCAGTTCCCACAGAAGCGGTGTGTCTGATGGTCAGGAGGCTGAGGATGCTCTCTTATTCCTCTCCTTCACTGGAATAGAAGAGAGAGGAGAGATGCTGCACGTGCGTCCCTTCATAGCGCCGCCCGCGACCTTTCAAGCACGCGCGCACGCAGACGATTCCAGAAGTATTAGAAGTATTGCATCCAAGAAAATTGGCACGCGAGGACGCTGTGTGGTTACATTTTAAAACATTCCTTCTCAAACGTTTTCTTTATCCATAAAATTATTGCCAAATATGTTTTGTTTTGTTTTTTCAAAGAAAGTACTTTAAAATGTCTGAAGACTGATTGATTTTAAATAGTTTGAAGGTTGCCAGAAGTTGTGAAGCTAACTGTTAACATGAATCAATAAAGCTGATCTAGTAATAGCATTTCACAAAGCAATGTCTAATCTCATATACAGTATAGCTACATGAATGCATGTGCTTTGCCCCTCTCTCGGTTCTCTATATAATCAGGAGCACAATTACTTCCAATGTAATCAGGCCATGAAGCAGCCAATGCTTGCTCAGCTATGTTGCTCTGACCTTCGGCTGTCATATTATCTTTTGTCTGATTAATCTCTATGTAATATAAAAATTGCAGGGCAAAAAAAACCTTAATGCTTGAATTAAGTCAAGGGAATGATACTTCAATGATTCAGTTCAATTCTGTTTTATTTATATAGTGATTCTAACAATGGTCATTGTCACAAAGAAGAAAAATAATAATGTAAATTAATAGATTATCATTACCAGATTATCCCTGGGTGGCACGGTGGCTAAATGGTTAGCCCTGTCGCCTGGCACCTCCAGGGTCCTGGTTTAAATCCCGCCTCGGGTCTGTGTGCATGGAGTTTGCATGTTGTCCACGTGCTTGGTGGGTTTCCGTCGGGTCCTCCAAGGGTTTCCTCCCACAGTCCAAAGACATGCAGATTAGGCTAATTGGCGTTCCCAAATTGCCTGTTGCATGTAAACAAGCATGTGAGTGTGTATGTGCTCTGCGATGGATTTGCACCCCGTCCAGGAAGTTTTTTCCCCCCGTGCCCTAAGTACTCTGGGATAGGTTCCAGGCCCCATGACCATATACTCAGGATAAAGTGATATAGACCATGAGTGAGAGTGAGATTGTTCCTGATGAGCAAGCAGAGGGTCACGGTGGCAAGAAAGAATACCCTTAAAGAAACCTTAAGAGGAACCAGACTCAACAGGGAACCAATCCTCATTTGGATGATATTAGATAGCAGAGATTGATTCGTCATACCTTTCATAATAATACTTTTAATCTGATGTAGAAATGGAAGTACAATTAGCATGTAGAAAATGTGTATGTGATTACTCACTCACTTATTCTCTATATTGCTTAATCTTTTCAGGGTCATAGGAAACCTGGAGCATATCCTATGGGACTCAGGGCAAGCGGCAGTGTACACCCTCACACACTACAGGCAATTTGGAAGGGCCAAATTGAACGTTGTACAGTATATCTTTGGACTGTGGGAGGAAACCAGAGTACCTGGAGGAAACCCACCAAACACGGGGAGAACATGCTCCACACACACACAAGACGGGTATTAAACCCTGACCCTGGAGGGGCAATCCTGTGGGAATGGATGCAATGCCAGATATACACACATATACAGTCGAATTTCAACAAATTCAATTGTGTTTTTTACAAGATGGAAGAAAACTAAAGTATCCAGAGAAAACCCACATGGAGAACACTTGAAACTCTGCACAGACGATATGATCAAGAGTTTATGGAGCTACTTGCCCTTGGCACTACTGAAAGTGGGAGAAGACAAGAGTGAGTAGTGGGGTATCTCTGGATTCCTCGCACTCACACAGCTTCACAGAGCACAATAACTTTATGAGGAGCTCACAAGCAGGCCTTTCTCTACAGCATGCTCTAATTGGAGCTGCAAATATTGATGCACTGTAGCAGATGACATGAGCGGCAAAGCTGTCTTCACTCAGTGTGTGTGTGTGTGTGTGTGTGTGTGTGTGTGTGTGTGTGTGTGTGTGGAGATGATAGAGTGTGCGAATAGCCTTACAATGGATCCAGTGAGATGTAACACAAATGTCGTATTGTTGCTGGTACATTTCTTTGTGTACTGGAGTAGGAGAGAAGAGCACCCACTTACTGCGCGGGATCTGCTATAATTTCTGCTTTTCACTTCGGTCACTTTGTAAGTGCTGTTGAAGGCGCGCAGAAACCTTTCTGCAGAAACATTATATATTAATGTAAGAGCTCGCTAAGAAAAAAATAGAAAGCGTAGAATGCATGTCAAATTGTCTGTTGCCTTAATACTATTTGTGTATGTGTGTGTGAGTGTGTGAAGTTGCCTGAGGACAGTCGTGCCCTGACAAGCTTCGAGTGAAATGCAGCACCATGAGAAAGCAGCACTTTTCCTCAAAATGCAGATTTCTCATCTCAAACATATCAGTGCCACCGGGACATTACTGATTTTTTTTCTTCTTTTTTTCTTAGTTATCTGTTAACTTATTTGAGATTTTCTTTCAGTATGACAAACTAAACAGCTTGTGTTGTTTCTGAAATATTATAGAGTGTCATTCATATAAGACAAGGGCTCACTTCATAAATTATATTGAGAGCAAAATGTGGGGGAAAAAAAGAACTTCAAGTTTAGTTCCTCCCCTTGTGTCTCTGTTCTATGTCCACCAGCTGTGGGTTACGGTCCGAGTCTCTTTACCCCTACAGCCATCATTTATCACATGCACTCACCTGCCTGATGGCCAAGCCTCTCGTAACCCCCGCTGCCAAAACCCACTGAAACTGAGACTGCACACAATACCACAGAACAATGATAAATTATCCTGATGACAAATGGAAGGCACCGTAAGGTCACAGATTCACTTGAGCCATGACAAAAGAGAAACGGTCATCAAAAGTCAATCTGCATCTTCTCTATTGCTGAAATAGATACACAGAAGTGATGTTTGTGTCTCCTGAAACTGATTGAAATGAGGTTCTGCACTTGACACCTCTGAGCTATAATACACATTTTACTTTCTTATTGTGCTTGCATGTGAAACACACAGGTATGAGGCAACAAATGTGTCGTGTGTAGCGTTGAAGTACTGTAATGCATAAAAGAAGACTCTTTGCAGAAACAAACTGCAGCTGAATTTTGACATCCTTTACCCTTAACATATACGATATAATTATTCAAACTTAATCAATTTATTATTTAGACTCTTTCAGGGAGATCCTTTTGACATTCACTGTTTTTAACATTCATAGTAGAGATTCCATCTGTGATCATTAATGGTCACTACGCCCTCTAGTGAGTTATTGAAAGAAAGAGTAAAGAGAGCATTTTGCTGCAAGAAACCTTCAGGACCACCATGCATAAAAAATAACAATATATTTTTTATATTTTAATATATAAAATCATATATAAGCACATTATCTGATTATATTATTTATGAAAACTGATTGCGCATCCTAAGAATAAATTCCATGGCAAATAGATTCTAACTCATCTAACTGGGTCAATTTTTAGCCCTGGGCATAGGTGTAACCCTATCTCAGAGTTACACCTATCCTGATAAAAATTTGTAACAGAAAGTTCTGTGTAAACATGTAAAAATCTACATCATTTTAGGTCAAAACCATGAAACATAAATCATCATCCATCTTGGAACCTCTGTAGCGGTGATTACCATTGTTTTTATTCCAATTTTATGACAGTGGTGGGACTTCCGGTCAACATTCACATGCACATTCACACACTACGAACAATTAGGGAATGCCAATTAACCTAATCCGTATGTCTTTAAAATGTGGGAGGAAACCAAATCACCCGGAGGAAACCCACCATGCAAACTCCATGGGCGCAGACCCCAATTCGGGAATCGAACCCAGGTGCACGGTAACAGTGCTGACCACTACACCACTGTGCCACCAAAATAAATATTAAATAATACTTAATAAATAATAAAAATATAATAAAATAATACTGGTACTTTATAGGTGTGTCTGCTTTTCTTCTCTTGAGATCGAGGTAGGATCAGTGTCAGCAGCAAGTTGCATCACACAATTGACTGCCTGTCAAGTAAATAAGAACTCTCTGTTCACTTCAACTGAGGTAAGTGCTGCTAAGACAAGTTTTTAATTTATGCTGTTTAAAAGCTTGTAATAGCGTGTGAAATTTAGATACTCTGCCCGGCCAAAAGAAGGTTTATTATATTTCTTCACAACAATGCCTAGAATATCTAGAGGTGCCCCTGCTGCTGGAACACTGGGCACTATGCATGACACAAATTTAACAGTCATCACTATTCTTACAGGTTTTAATAATACAAAGTTGTTTTCTTTGCATGAGTCAGGCCAATAATCTGACCCTTCTGAAACTCAGGAGCAAATTTTCCATGGCCACCGGATAAATATTATTATTAATACATGGTTTTATACAAGGATTGAGCGGCGACTCATTGCATCAGCTAGGGTTAAATAACTGTTGAAATTTCCAATCAGGTTTTCCAGAATCATTGTAAGAAATTTATTAGTTTAGCCAAAATACTAATAGGTCATTTATAAAGAGGGACTACTGCTTGACATAATACAAATAACTAATATTCTTATTCTTATTATTATTATCATTATTATTATCATTTTGATTCTGAGTCAGATTATTATTATTATTATTATTATTATTAGAAATAGTAGTAGTCTTAGTAATAGTAGTAGTAAGTCTGTTGGTATTTGTTGTTCCAGTAATGCAGGAGGTGCGACAGCCCCGTATTGTGGTGGTGGGTACCGGTGCAGCTGGACTCAATGCAGCCGCCAAGCTAAATCAGCTGGGCTTTACTGATGTCACTCTTTTGGGAAAAAATCCACAGATTGGAGGCAGATTTGGAAAAGCCCAATTAGGTGCTTGTTTTATCTTCTACTGATTGGTTAAAAAATATTGATCAATATTGATTTGTTTTATTCAAATACATGGAGCCTGTATTTAATATTGCTTTGTTTTGCACAGAGAATGTCTGGGATGTCTGCCTTTGAAAAAAAACAAGTGAACTGTATTTTAGAAGAATGTGGCCTACTCAGCCAAGTACCTAAAGAAGGCAAAAGCATATTTTACAGATGCAATGAACAAAAAGTCGAAGAGGATTTCAGCAAACATGTGTATGAGGCTGGAGGAAGAATAATAAAGTATTTTTGTAGTAGTATTGGTCAAATCATAGGAGAGCGCTACGAAGAAAATGCTCAGGAGTTCATTGAGACGCATCGGACTAATGAGAAGATGGTAGTGCAGAGCATTCTTTCCTCAGCTGGAGACAAGTTAATCCTTGATATTAGTGGTTCAGACCTTCATGATATGTCTTTGGCGTCATGGGAATATTATCTCAGCATGGGGCAAGATATCAATGTGGACGGGTATGTTATATATTTACTGATCAGATCAAAATAGTTGTGCAATCAGAATACTAATGCTTATTGTTACTTTTTGTCCTTATCAAAGGCATATGTTTCATATAGTCCGAAAGTTAATGAATGACATCCCTAAGGGGAGTTTGCTCCTGGATAAAGCAGTGAGCAAGATTAAGTGGGACAGCTCTTTCACTCGTCAGGAAGGCCGAAAGTACCCTGTGTGTGTGGTGTGTGAAGACGATGATGAGATTTTGGCAGATCATGTCATTTTACCATGTCTCTTGGTAAGTAACTCATTTCTTTGATCCTTTGATTTCTTTAATGTTACGATAAGCTTTGTGCATAGGGGCGTTGTCATGCTGGAACATGTTCAAGGTAACTTTTTGTACAGTATTAATAAAATCAAGTGAAGCGGAGGAAACATGCATATCTTGTATATATATTTTTAAGTACACACCTTTTTTTAAAAAAAAAAACAACTTACATTTCTTTCTAACAGGCAACCACAAAGCTCAAGTGACCGCATTGTTCAATCCGAGTCTCCCAGCAGGAAAGCAGGAGGCGATTGCTAGACTTGGTTTTGGCAATATTGGAAAGATCTTTCTAAAATATGAAAAAGCATTCTGGGAGAATGATGTCATTCATATTAATTTTATTTGGCACGATGACTGCGTTATATCTGTACAACCTGATCAAGCTCGGTTGTTGAAACATCTCCAACTGTTCACTGTGATGAGACCCAAAGAAAAGTATGAAAAACATCTAATAATGCGGGTATTAGAATATACAGAAAAGTTATAATATAGGTTTTGGTTTCCAGGTTTGGAAATGTTTTAATTGCTTGGTGTCCTTCGGATGTAGCTGACCTGATTGAGACCATGTCAGAGAAAGAATTATCCAGTGCCATCACTGCACAAATCAGGATGTTTACTGGTAGTATTACATCATATTAAGTCCATGTTAATGTTTAGATTAATATATGAAAGTGAATCTTTATTTTTTTTTTAATCTATATGATTGTTCTGTTTATACTCTCTAGGAAATCCACATATTCCTCCACCCAAGGCAGTTCTGTCTACACAGTGGCGTAGTAACTGCTTCAAATGTGGTGTTTGTAGTTTTCTCCCTGTTGGTGTAGATGCACAGTTCATGGACATCCTGGCACAGCCTTTAGTGGGAAACAATAACCCAAGCAAGGTAAAAAAAAATAAAAAATTTCAGTAAAGAATATTAATAATATCTAAATATTTGGTGTGAATATTCCCAATTCCTTCATTACAGTTATTATGAAAGGCTGTAAAGAGAAATTTAGCATTATTCAAATAACACTAATTAATTACTGAAGTTTTTGTTTACAGGCTCCTCAAGTTTTGTTTGCTGGAGAAGCAACTATGAAGTCTCTGTATGGTACAGTGCAGGGAGCTCTGATCTCTGGACACAGAGAAGCAGAGAGACTGCGGCAATATTACAAAGAAACCTTGCCCACTATTTCCTCTGCCACACGCACTTAAAAAGAATCTCAAATACACTGCACTTATGTTGTTCATTTTGTGCCACAATGTGTCTTCACATGCATCTCATACTTGAATAGCTCTCACTGTAAGTTTCAAGTTTTTAGTTTATTGTCAAAGAAACATGTTTCTCCCCATACAATAAATGTCTTCCTTTGCTCCCCAATGAATGCCACAAAAATAATAAATATAAATAGATTTATTAAACATAAATAGATAAAAAATCATTAAAAGCAGAATTAGAAAAAAAATGAAGGTGGAACATGTTCTTTGAGGTTTTTATAATTTTGAAAATGGTTTACACATAACACATATTCTCATACATACATATACTCTCTTGCTATCCTTATAATAATAATAATTGTTGGGTACAATTATGTAATTTATGCAAATACTGACATTTTGATAAATGTGGATAATGATTCTGTATGTAAGCTTTAATTACAGTCAGAATCAATCATCATTTCTTTTTTGACATTCAGAACAATTCTTACAGGTTTTAATAATGTGTTGGGCAGTTTTTAACCCATTTCCAGTAATTTCATCTCTTAAGCTATTTTCTTTGCATTGGTCAGACTCATAATTTGAGTCATCTGAAATATGGTACCATTTTTTCCATAACCAGTAACATGTCTCTTGCTATCCTTAACCTACTCAATCAGTGAAAGGTGTAATAATAATTGGGTACAATTATGTAATTTATGCAAGTACTGACATTGTGATAAATGTTGAAATTGATTCTGTACTTAAGATTTTGTCTCTATCAAATTTAAGATTTATAAGATTTATTATATTAATATAAGATTTGTTTGTAAAATGATCTATACAGATTTATATCTGGATTTTACTTCGACATCAATAAAGTATCTATCTATCTATCTATCTATCTATCTATCTATCTATCTATCTAAATAAATAAACAAATAAATAAATAAATAACAGAAAGGTTTTTTCTGTACATTGGCCACAACTCATTCTTTCAATGACATCATTACATTTCATACATTGCATGACACGAAACCAGTCTCTGAAAAACTTCTTGTCTGTCTGTCTGACTGTCTGTTAGTCTGTCGGGATTTTACTCAACAGAGCCAAGAAACGCAATAGTTACCATGTATAGACAATTAACCAGCTACACGTCAGTGATAGTTTCCACGGCTTTTTTTATAGCGCGATAGGAGACTATAAAATAGGAAAGGGGCGGGGCGACTTGATAATCGCCCCGCCCCCTTTCCCCCACACTGGGAGAAGCCCCTGTCTGCAGCCCGCAGATCGAGGCGGGGCTGAATCTGGGGCGGGGCTGCACGTGTCGCCCCGCCCCTATAGTTTCTTATTGGTTGTAAGTAAATTAATGCTGCAGACAGGGATACTTGCACACTGGGGCTGCTGAATGTGCTGCGCGCTCTGCGCCGTGACCGGTTTTAGACGTGTGCGCGCGCTCGCGGCAGTCACAGCGCTGAAATAACAGCGCTGACCTGATACAAGTGAATTTCAACACGTAGAAGTCATTTTGAGACAAAACTTTATCTTGATCTGATCCACTTTTTCTTATCTGTGATTCACTCTCCGATTACCAAACAGGGAGTGTATTTTGCTGACGATGAAAGAAATACAACTTATTGTAAACCACGTGTAAGATACTCAACCTTACAAAATTTTATTCATTTGTATTATTAATTAGGACAGAAAGTTCTGCCATACAGAAAGACACGCAGATATGGACTGGGCTTCGATCTGAAATAATAATAATAATATCACTGATTACATTAAAGCTAATCAACTTATTTTTAGCTTTAACTTTTTAACTATTTCTACACACTCTCTTCCCGGGTACTAACGCTAGTTATTTCATATTTTACCGTTTATCTATGTAAGGAACTTGAACAGATCAACACAGCTGTGGAATTATTGGCACCCTTTTTCAAAATGTGCAAAAACACAAATGCTTAATATCTTTATTATTATTATTATTATTATTATTATTATTATTATTATTTTACTGAATGCTAAATGTTTAAGAACTTAAAAGTTGACGTCCTTAATATTAATTCAGTTTGGAATATGGTTTTAAAGATAAACAAACTATTCTTAATCAGATGGTTTATTTTATGTGATTAATAATTTTTATTAGATATGTTGAAGCTCAAAATACTGTATAATGCATTTATATGATATTTAATTTATCTATAAATGTCTGCCAATGGACCATGAATTTTATGTTTAGCTGTGTATTATTCGAATTAGATTTATATAATCACTAAATCAAAGTATATATAATCAACATTTCAAAGAGTACAATTTAACTAATGTTCCTATTTCTGTAATATTATCACAGTGTGATAATGCCACTGAAATGATCTTTGTGCCTTCAGAAATCGATTGAAAAGAGGTTTGTATTTTAAATCTCTGAACTATAATGTGAATTTTGTTGTCTTATTGTTCTTGCATGTGAAACACACATGCAACAAATGTGTTTGTTGTATGATGTTTAAGTAAAGCATAAAAGAAGACTTCCGAGTTTGAGACTTTTAAAAAGTTTATTTAAGTTTATATAAGTTATATTTATAAAGTTATTGTGCTTTGAGAAAACCACATAATTATTAAAACTTAATCAGTTTGTCATGGACAAATGTCATGGACATTCTCTTGACATTAACTGTTTGAACATTGATAATAGACTATTGGTTTGCATGTGTGATCATTAATGATCATTGCGCCCTCTAGTGAGTAATTGAAAGAAAGAGCAACATTTTGCAGCATAAACGTTGGAAAAAAATAACAAAACTGATTTATTAATAATAATAATAATAATAATAATAATAATAATAATAGTGTGAGGCAAATCATATTTGATTGTAAGTCTATTATTTGATTTTTATTATTTATGAAAACTGGTTGTCATTTCTAGAACTAAAATCCTTGGAAAATAGACGTTATCTCATCCAACTGTATCAGTTTGTAGCCCTGAGCACGGGTGTAACCGCGAACATCAGAATTTCTAATAGAAAAGTTTGTGTGAACACAAAAAAACCCTGTCATGTCAAAAACACTCAAATAAATCAAACTTATATTATAAACAGGGGCTGTGCTTATAATGACTGTAAGGCTAAAAAAGGGTGTGTTTGTTGATAGGGATTATCACTGTCCACAGCAAGTCACATGACACAAATAAATCGCCTCCCTGACAAATAAAAACACCCGCCAGTTTAATTGTTCAAAGTTTTTGTGTTCACAAGCCAGATCACTGAGGTAAGTGCTGTTAACACATGTTTTTCATTTATGGTGTTTGAGGGTATATTTCTAGAATGTAATATCTTTCTTCATTTTCTTTTTTCATTGCTTCATTTGCTTTGATGGATGATCGCTAGTCCAGTAAATCTGGACTCACCGGACAACATGATGTTTCTTCGTTTGCTTCAATCTTCTAATTTCAAGTCAACCAATTTCTGATTAGTCTTACAAATAAGTGGTTTTCCTATGAGTGCACGGTTATTTAGTCTCAATCCTGTGAGCTCTCACCACATTGTGCACTTGTGTAATGCTTGTTCTTTTACTATTACACATGGCTGTGATTTCTGTTTTAACAAAGCAACTTCCCCAAGCCTCAAAGTGATCTCCAATCAGAATCAATTGTCATTTCTTTTTTGATGTTCAGAACAATTCTTACAGGTTTTAATAACGTGTTGGACAGTTCGTTTTTAACCCATTTCCAGTAATTTCATCTCTTAAGCTATTTTCTTTGCATTGGTCAGACTGAAATATGGTACAATTTTTTCCATAACCAGTAACCAGTCTGTTGGTATTTGTTGTCTCAGTAATGCAGGAGGTGCGACAGCCCCGTATCGTGGTGGTGGGTGCCGGTGCAGCTGGACTCAGCGCAGCCGCCAAGCTAAATCAGCTGGGCTTTACTGATGTCACTCTTTTGGAGGCAAGTCAACAGGTTGGAGGCAGAATAGCAAAAGCCCAATTAGGTGCTTGTTTTATCTTCTACTGATTGGTTAAAAGGGAAATTATTTATCTATTTGTTTTATTCTGATACATGAAACCTGGTTTTAATATTGCTTTGTTTTGCACAGGAAATGTCTGGGTTGAGACTGGGGCTCAGTATATTCATGGTGCCTCTGACAAAAACCCAGTCTACCGTCTTTTAGACCAATCTGGCCTCCTCAGCCAAGTACCTACAGATAGCAAAAGCGTATTTTACAGATGCAGTGGATGCAAAGTCGAAGAAGATTTCAGCGAATATGTGTATGAGGCTGGAGAAAGATTATTAAGGTATTTTTGTAGTAATATTGGGAAAAGCATAGGAGAGCGCTATGCAGAGAAAGCTCAGGAGTTCATTGAGACACATCGAGCTGATGAGAAGATGGTAGTGCAGAGCATTCTTTCCTTAGTTGGGAAACAATTTCTGGTTGACATTGGTGGATCAGACCTTCATGATATTTCTTTGGCTTCATGGGAATATTATGTCAACATGGGGCAAGACCTCAATGTGGAAGGGTATGTTATATGTTTACTAATCACATCACAACAGTTTTTGTTAAATCAATAACCTAATAACAGCTCCATTTGTATAATGCTTATTGTTACTGTTTGTCCCTCTCCCAGGCATATGTTTCATATAGTGGAAAGGTTAATGGAGGACATCCCTAAGGGGAGTTTGCTCCTGAATAAAGTAGTGAGCAAGATTAAGTGGGACAGCTCTTTTACTGGTAAGGAAGGCCGGGAGTACCCTGTGTGTGTAGTGTGTGAAGACGGTGATGAGATTTTGGCAGATCATGTAATTATCACTATCTCTCTTGGTGAGTAATTCATTTTAAGGTTACACCTTCAGTTTCTCTCTTTTTTTAATCATGAATCTATGATATCTTGTTATGATAAGCTTTGTGCATAGGGGCGTTGATATGCTGGAACATATTTGGGCCTCCAGTTCTAGTTCTGGACTCAAAAGATATTTTTCTAAATTATTAATAAAAGCAAGTGAAGCATAAGAAATTCCTTAAAGGCTAATTCAAGCTCCTTTAAGCCTAATTTTATCTTAAACGGCAAATAATGTTTGCTAAAAATAAAATAAATAAATAAATAAATACAGTGTACATACCTCTTTTAAAAGATTTACATTTCTTTGTTCCAACAGGCTGCCTCAAAGCCCAAGCAACTGCACTGTTCGATCCAAGTCTCCCAGCAGGAAAGCTGGAGGCGATTACTGAACTCGGTTTTGGCAATATTGGAAAGATCTTTCTGGAATATGAGAATGCATTCTGGGAAAATGATGTCAGTAATATTAATTTTATTTGGGATGGTGACTCTTTTACATCTGTGCACACCGACCAAGCTCAGTGGTTGAAACATCTCCAACTGTTCACTGTGATGAGACCCAAAGAAAAGTATGATAAACATCTAATAATGCGGGTATTAGAATATACAGAAAAGTTATAATACAGGTTTTGGTTTCTAGGTTTGGAAATGTTTTAATTGCTTGGTGTCCTTCGAATGTAGCTGACCTGATTGAGACCATGTCAGAGAAAGATTTATCCAGTGCTATTACTGAACATATCAGGATGTTTACAGGTATTATTACATCATATTAAGTCCATGCTAATGTTTATAATACTACATTAAAGTGAATCTTTATGAAAGAGATATCATTATTCTGTTTATACTCTATAGGAAATCCACACATTCCTCCACCTAAGACAGTTCTGTGCACACAGTGGCGTAGTAACTGCTTCATAAATGGTGTTTGTAGTTTTATCCCTGTTGGTGTAGATGCACTGGTCATGGACATCCTGGCACAGCCTTTAGTGGGAAACAAGAACCCAAGCAAGGTAAAAAAAAAAAGCTTCATATCAGGGAAGAATGTCTAGATATTTGGTATAAATATTCCCAATTTCTTATTAATTTGCATTTTGCAAATATAAACTGGAAAGTTATGTGAAAATGTCCTCAAGCTCAAAAGTTGATAACTGAAGTATAAATTCTGTTGTTTTGCTTACAGGATCTTCAAGTTTTGTTTGCAGGAGAAGCAACTATGAAGTCTCTGTATGGTACAGTGCAGGGTGCTCTGATCTCTGGACACAGAGAAGCAGAGAGACTGCTGCAATATTACAAAGAAACCTTGCCCACTATTGTTTCCTCTGACACTTAAATAGAATTTCAAATACACTGCACTTAAGTCATTCATTTCATGCCACAATGTGTCTTCACATACCAGAGTATTGTAGAGCTTTATTGATCTACATAACACATACTGGGTAATAAAAAAAGAATCACCCCCCCCCCTTAAAACAATCACATTTTATTGCTTTGCTGCCTGAAATGAAGACAGACACATTTTTTTTATTCCGCTGTATTTACTCAGTGCAACTTCTAACATCCAAGTGTAAGATATAACACCAACATGTCAGAAAATTTTGAATAAGAAAAAAAAACTAAAAAAAATAAATAAAATAAAAAATAAAAAATAAAATAAATAATAATCAATGATTTGGAAAAGGATCACATGCACACAATGACCACTCTGTGTCCAGCAACTGCTTCAGAGTTACTGTAGGCCTTTTGGTAGCCTCTCTGACTATCTTTCTATTAGCTCTTTCCGAATCATTACATGGCCTAGTCAAAGCCCAGATGTAAACCCCATTTAAATTATGTGGCATGACTTGAAGACTGCTGTCCACAAACAGTCATCATTAAATTGAACTCAACTAGAGCAGTTCTGCAAAGAGGAGTGGGCAAATATTGCAAAGTCTAGATTTGCACAGATCTGTGTGCTTAGATTTGTGATTAGCTGACTGAATTTGCAAGTCATTTTAGGAGGGAGTTATCCTTTTCCTAATCAGTTTTTGGAAACTGACAGTTTTTCCTCCCCTGACATGTTGGTGTTATATCTTAAACCTGCATAAAAAACTGTGTCTGTCTTCATGTCAGGCTACAAAGTAACAAAAGGGGGGGGGGGGGAGGGTATTTTTTATTCCCACTATAAAAAATCAAAAGC
Organism: Clarias magur; assembly: GCA_013621035.1. Classification (NCBI taxonomy): domain Eukaryota; kingdom Metazoa; phylum Chordata; class Actinopteri; order Siluriformes; family Clariidae; genus Clarias; species Clarias magur. Next base: position 311,532 of record QNUK01000481.1, on the reverse strand, counting down.
TTCAAGGACATCTTTCTCTTTATGACTTTATGCCAAAGTGCACTGAATAAATAGATAGTTGGATAAAAGAAAAACTGTGTCTCTCCTTATTTCAGCCTGCAAAGCAACGAAATGTGATTATTTTAGTGATCCTTATCTATATCTACTGTAGCACATATATTTATATGTTATCTGTAACATATCTAGTCAAACAGTATATAAACATCTTAATGTAGTTTGGAAAATGACTGTAAGGATAAAAAATTTAATTCTTAAACATATTAATATGTTATAACATTCATTATTTTAAAGGAGGGGTTTATTCTCAAAGTATTATGCATTTTATATGACATTTAATTAATTCATTTTTGTTGAGGGGCTATAAATTGTGCGTTTATCTATTTATTATTTGATTTACATAAATCAGTGCAGGATTTTAACAAGTGTTATACATATGTACAACGTTCACGGTGATCTGGGAACTACGTTGTCTTGACACTTGTTTCTGTACGGCGGTAATACAAGTGAGCACCTCATGTGCGCTTATGTGTTGACCTTTTCTCCATCCTCTGTAAATATTTCTCAGTGTTTTGTGTGTATGTAGAAGCTATAATAATCGCACGTTAAAAAAAGTATAAATATGGCTCTGAATAAACTACAAATCTATCACCGGAGAATGTTCAGGTGAGTAATATAACACATGACGGCGCTGTTAGTCGGATTAGCTTAGCATGGGCGCCCTAACAAGCCCACAGTGGAGTCATTCTGTAGTGTAGGGTACATTTCATTTAAGTAAAAAAAAAAAAACCCCACACAGACACACACAAAAACAATGTTTTTCCCCCTCGGTAGAACAAATAATGGTTAAAGTTAGTAAATTCCTAGTAAACATAATTTTTTCTGGCTTATTTGTAACCTCCTGGGGAACATAGTGTCAGTGCTACGCCTCACCTGACTGACTACTTCTCGTTCTCATGAACAGTTTAAAAATTATATTTGAACAAAAAAAGTTAATTTAAGGCATAAAGAATTTGTAAAGTGTACGTATCATAGTTGACTGTCAATTAATATACTCCGTAACTTTTGCTATTGCTAGAGCTGCATGATTCTGGTTAAAATGTGAATCAGGATTTTTCTCCATAGGAACTAAGATCACGATTCTCTCACACTGTTCTCATTGTTTAAACCAAAACCTTTTTTTTTTTTTTTTTTTTAAAAAAAGGTCATTTAAACTAATATTAACTAATAATAATGTACAATGTGTCTTTGTTTAAATGACCAAAAAAACCTTTCTTTTGGGGAAACATTTTCCTTCTCTGTATGTTTGTCTAATTTTGATATTTTTTCTACTTTAGGTGTCTCCAGGATGTGATGTCCCAGAGATGTTTACTTGCCGTGTCCTTGTTTCACACAACAACCATTCAGTCAAACTCCAACAGATGCTCTGTGGTTCGCTGTAGCAGACAGAAATATGAGCGCATGTACCCAGTCTTGCTCGTGCGCCCAGACGGCTCGACCATTAACATCAGATACAAAGAACCTCGGAGAATTGTTATGGTTAGTGTAGCAATGTGTTTAGTTATGTTATTATAAGTGAGTTGAATGTGTTCTTATGAAACTGCAGCACTTTCTGGCCCAGACATTATTCCACTTATGCTTAGTAGTTTTTTGAAAAGTTCAAAAGTTTCTATCACCTTCACCATGCTTTATATATTAAATGCTTTATTAAAGCGTCAGACTCAAATTCAGAGACTTCAGTTCAAGAGAAAATGCAATTGCTTGAACTAAAACAGAGACTATTTATCTTTGGTATTTTAACTACCAGAGAAATGTGCACAAAACAAACATCAGTCATTTAAATCTAGGATAAACATCTGTTTTACGAGGGATTTTTCCCCGATTTTCTCCCCTAATTTAGTCGTGTCCAATTCCTCCCCGTCACTAGGGGGCTCCCACATTAAGGCTACTACTACCACTCTGCCGGGAGGGCCGAAGACTGTCACTTGTTTCCTCCGAACCACGTGACGCCAGCCAACCGCATCTTTTCGAACACGTGTAACACACTCAGTGGACAGCGCGAGCTCACAGACGCCCCTGACTGGGTGTAGAGCTGTGATTAATGTGGGAGCACTATGTACCTCTCATCCCTCCCCTCTGAGAGAGCTCGGCCAATCAGCTCTCTCTCTAGACCTCCGGCTGCGAGAGGTTACAGCACCACCTGGGAATACTGTGTATGACTGTGTATGTGACAAATAAAATTAGAATTTGAATCGAACTGGCGATCTCCGGATGATAGGGCGAGCGCTTTTACCACTGCGCCACTCGGAGGCCCCCTAAAAAATTATCTGCACTTTGGTAGAGTTTACTTTAATAAACAAACACATAATTTTTGACATAATTTCCTTGCTTTTTAATACACTTTGTCCATCTGTCAACAAGCTTTTGTAATCCCTTATTAAAAAAAGTATGAGCTGAGCTGTGAGCTACAAGTGGTCTATAGTCTTCACTTCTTCATCAGAAGTGAATCTTAGTAGGGCTGAATGTCTCATGGAGCAAGATCAGGACTGTAGGGAGGATGCTTTAACACCTCAAAGCGTCCCGCTCCTTCCTGATGGCTAACACTTGCGTGACCTTCCTTGAACTTCCATTTCTACGTACTTCTTAGTGACAAAACACTTTCTCCATATTAGTCTTCAAAAAGAATGGCACCAGGTACACTCTCAGACCAAAAAAAAAAAAAAAATCACGTGATTTGCACACTGCTGCTCTTTCAAATCACAAGTGGAGCATAAACTTTTGCTGCACATCAGTTACAAATGAACAAATGGGGAGACAGTAGCACTGAATGCACTGATGAGACAGTGTGGCCAAATTTTGTTAACAAATATAATGCATTTTTATTAAAGTCTTATTATTTGATCATTTATTTTAGTCATAATAAGGTATATTACTATAGTAGTGTCTACAGTATGGAGACAACACACAACCATTGGCAACCATTTTTCATGTTTCTTTTTGTTTGTGTGTTTCTCTCTCTCTCAGATGCCTGTGGATATTACAAGTCTGTCAGAGGAGGAGAGAAAGGTCAGGATGCGAAAGAGGGATCCTAAAAAGGCAGTGTCTAAACGAAAAGATGATGAGTTTGAGGATGACTTTAAAGTTGAGGATTACAGCAAGTTCTGGAAGAAAATATGAACAGACTGGTTTATGTATTTGTTGTTTCAAGTGTACTGGACTTCCAATGTGACAATTTTTTCTTTATCATTAAATCAATAAAGATTCTTAAAACTACAGAAGGGAATCTCTCACTCTGTCTTTCTCTCTCATTGATAGAATTTGCTGCCTTAAATACTTATGTTGTTAAAAAATGTTGCAAGCATTTACCATCTTCAGATCTCTGTGGTTTTATAAAAAAATGAAAATAAAAAGAAAGAATTTAGATTTTTTTTTTAAATGTAAATATGACCCAAAAGACAGTAGAAAAGAGCCATAATAAATTAATTGGGTGACTTGGGTAACATGGTGTAATATCAGTACAGTAGACAGTACCACATTTTTTCATATCATAATTATAATTACATCATTGTTTTTATATTATAAGACTAAGTCTTAAATTAGTTCTAATTTGTTGTCTAATTAATATTTTCTAAAAATTAAACGTTTGATTCAACATATTTAAATCACACTGTATGCTACCCAGTTCTGTATACTAAATACTATTGTTTGTATGTAGGGGGCAGCAGAGTGGCCCTGTGGGTAGCATGTTGACCTGCAGCTCCAGTGTGGATCTACCTGTGTGTGTGCGGGTTTTATCTGGGTTCTTTGGTTTCCTCCCTCCTCTCAAAGCCACATGTTCTGGTATAGATTCTTGATGAGGCATTAGAAATACAGAAAGTCTGGCTCTCTAAAAGCAAACTATCAAGACTATCAAACTGGATCAAGTCTTCTACACAGTACAGTATATCCTCATGTGGGGGGTTTTCTCACCTGTGCTTCCGGTTTATATATTACTAATATGCTGAGTTCTCAACATTTTTTGATAACAGCGTGATTAATCATTCACCGGATCAGCACTAGCCTCAAAGTTCACACTCTTAGTCTATAGCATTTTTAAAATGACATCTGCACCTGAGCTAGTGTCTGCCACAGCTGAGCCGGGACAGAATGCAAAGTTTACGCTGGAGATCGCCGATATCGTTGTCGTGGTGGTCTACTTTATATTTGTCCTAGCAGTGGGAATATGGGTACGTTATCAGTTTATGGTCTTTTTACAGCGGTGTGAAATTAACTATACAAATGTGTGTGTTTTTTTTTCTTTTTTTTCAAAACATTGTCTTGCAGTGATGATGATGTAGGAGTTAATGAGTTTCATTCATTTTATTTAAGTCATCTGTCAGAGCCAACAGAGGAACTATTGGAGGATACTTCTTAGCAGGAAGATCCATGACATGGTGGCCAGTGAGTTTTTCCTTTTTTTTTGTTGTTGACATTTTGCAGTTCTTTAATTTGAGTCCTTTGTATAGTATGTGCAGGAGAAAGTGTTTCCAGTGTTGTTGTGCTGAATCTGACATGACCGTCTGAGAGTAAGTTATAAATAATAAAAGCAGAGATAAAAACTTTTTCATGGCAGGTTTTAATGAGGTTTTAATGAGGTTGGTGACGTGCACTTCAGAACAACACCAGACAAACAATATAGCAAAGCTGGTTGTTTTTGATATTGCTAGTATGAATGATGAAATACAAAATCCAGTTTATCTTTCATTATTTTTTCCTCAATTATTAAAAAAAACGTTTCGTGTTTTATTTCTGATAGATCGGAGCTTCTTTGATGTCCAGTAATGTTGGCAGTGGCTTGTTTATTGGATTAGCAGGCACTGGGGCAGCAGGGGGAATCGCTGTGGGTGGATTTGAGTGGAATGTAAGTCCTGAATATTTTCCCTTTGGAAAGTAGATGACCTGAGATGTGATAATATTCTCTACAGCATAGAGTTCTGAAAACTTCATAGATCTGAAATATTTCTTTCTTTTCCCTTAGTAAAGTTCTAGCATTTTTGCCTTTGTAATCTGGTTACCATGGAAACTAAATGTCAGACCGTTGCATTTGAAGGTTCTTTTCTGACTGTGGCGAGGAAGCATCATGTCCATTCTAACAGCCGGTGTCTGATTACACAGACTCAACTTGAATAGGTTTTTGTTCATTTTGTTATGGTGTATCAGAGCACAATAATGAATAAATGTGAGGCAGTGATACATGTACTTACTGTAGCTAACAAGTTATTAGTCTTGTGACCTTTGAAAATAACAGAAAAGGCAAAAAATACTAATAATCCGCAGAGTAATCTGCAGTACTCTGATGTCACTTGCTCGATCCATGCCTGCTTGGTTGCTTTCTAAAGATTTCTTGACTGCTGTTGTCTTCTCCCCCATTGTCTAACAGTTTTCTATTATGTCTAGAGGTGAACCAGGCCATGGCTCCAGAGGCTAAAAACTATCATCACAACCAGTTTTTCCACTAGTTTTAGAATAAATGAGCACAACTCTTCAGCCATATAGTGAAATGACCTGTTTTGTGTACAAATAGCACTATGTTACATGTTGTCTTAATACTTTTGGCCACCACTGTATATACATTTTAAGTTGAGGTGTTTTCTGCAATATAAAGCAGGAAACCCTTCAGCCATAGGTAATACACAACAATGTCATGTGCAGTGTGTGGAAAATGTTGTGCTGTTTATAGGCAGCATGGGTCCTCATTGCTTTGGGCTGGATCTTTGTGCCCGTGTACATTTCTGCTGGAGTTGTCACCATGCCCGAATATCTCAGGAAGAGGTTTGGAGGCCAGCGGATACGGATCTACATGAGTGTTCTGTCTCTCATTCTTTACATCTTCACCAAGATATCAGTAAGAAACCCGAAGCTCGTCTTGAACATTGAAAAATTACACTTTTTTTGTCTACAGTTTTTAGCAGATGGCATTACATGAAGTGTGATGTAGTCTCCATCAAATATCCCCATATTAGTACAGTTAGGTCAGTGGTCTAAGAATGCTATCAAGATAAAACCCTGTTATTTCACATTAGTACAGCAGCAGAAACTACTGGATGTACAGTCAAACCTTGGATTGTGAGCATAATTCGTTTTGGAAACATGCTTGCGTTTATCAAAGCAAATTTCCTTATAAGAAATAATGAGAACTTATCCGGAATCACTGCTCTGTTGGCAAGCTTCTTTAATATAGGAACGTCTCTAATGACACTTGCTTTCACCTCCTTTTGAGGATTCTGCAGAAATGTGACATTGCCTTGTCGTTAAACAGATTCTGCCTTTTAAACTTTTTTTTTCTTTTCGTTGTTGCAGTACAGTTACTAAAGAACAGTCACTACACTTGGATACAAAATAAAAAAAGAAATGCTTTACATGTGACACGTACTATAGCCACAATGTTATAATAAGCAGTACACACATGCATGGATGTTGACAATACGAGTGACGCACGTGCGCTGAGACTGAGCATTGGTGAAGATTAACCACAATCCCTCAGTTCATGAGAGAGAAGAACAATTGGCTCAGTTGTGATCAAGTGACGCTCGGCAGACAAAGCGCATATGTACTATTCATATGTCAAGACCTCGCTCGTTTATCAAGTTAAAAATAATTAATTTATTAATTATTTATCCAAGGTTCCACTGTATATGCTGAATTCTTTGTCACTAATTGCTAATCAGTAGTATATCAGCGATTTCCAGACTTTTTATGTTATGTGCTATGAATAAGGATGCTTATACACTGATCACCCATATGATTAAAACCTCCTAGGTTTTAGTGCCACCTGGGCAGCTCTGCTTCCTTGGGGCGTGACTCCAGAAGACCACTGGGGTGTGCCTGCTGACTGTTTGATGAACGCAAAGGGGCACAGGGTATTTTGGCGACTCATGACGTCATTCATGGTGGCATAGACTTTTGCTTTTCTGTGGGATCAGACCCGACAACCTGGCCGTTGGTCCCTGTTGGGATGGTTGAGGCCATGATCCTGTTACCAGTTTACTGGCGTATACTCGGTGATCAATGCTCAGTTTATCTGACGGTGGTGTAAATGTTATGGCTGATCAGTGTATGCTGTACAGTGCTACGTATAATATAATAATATAATAATATAATAATATAATAATTCCTCTATTTTTCATGACTAGAAATGAGTGTTAGGACTTAGCACTAGGTCTACATGACCCTTGCACACATGGACCCTGACTTTTTCACTTTGATCTTGCCAGACAGACATTTTCTCCGGAGCATTGTTCATTCAAGTTTCACTGGGATGGGACTTGTACGTGTCTACTGCAGTGCTGCTCGCCGTCACAGCACTCTATACTATTGCTGGTAATAAATACCACATTTTGCTCTAACTGAATTCCTTTTCTGCACCTGATTGCTGATTGATGAATGATGTTTTACTGTAGGCGGATTGACAGCAGTGATTTACACTGACGCACTGCAAACTGTCATCATGGTTGTTGGAGCATTTGTTCTCATGTTCATAGGTAAAACTTATTCAGTTATGTATAACCAGTGTAATAATATGCTGTTTTACCAGTGTTGGTAAATTCTTAGATCTGCTTTGTAACAGTAAGAGTTTTATATATATATATATATATATATATATATGTGTGTGTGTGTGTGTGTGTGTGTGTGTGTGCATGGAGTTTGTATGTTCTCTCCATATTTAAGGAGTTTCCGCTGAGTTTTCCGGTTTCCTCCCACAATCCAAAGATAGTTAATCAGTGAACTGTAAATATTAATAAATGAAAACATGTGAGCATTAAAAAATGACTGAAGAGGGCTAAATGCTTTTGTGACAATGTACCACCGTGTTGTTGAATACTTTTCTATAATAGCATCCTCCATTGTTTGTTGTATTCATTACATAATACATTTATTTAATGACCTAACTTGACTTCACTTTCACATTTACAGATACAATGTTTCATAGTTTACTCACTTGCTCCTATGCTCCATGGAAATTAAAGTACAATAGTAGATCATGTGAGACGTGAATGTTTGCGGAAAAAATATATTCAGTGATGAAGGTTGGTTAGCATCATCCACATTTCTATATTTCTGTGCCTGTACGTTCTTTTCCTCCCAGCGTTTGATAAAGTGGGCTGGTATCAGGGTTTGCTGGAGCAGTATGAGAAAGCCATACCTGCTCTCACTGTTCCTAACACTACTTGTCACTTCCCTCGCCCTGATGCCTTCCACATCTTCCGAGACCCGGTCAGCGGTGATCTGCCGTGGCCTGGTCTGCTCTTCGGGCTCACTGTGCTGGCTACATGGGTGTGGTGCACTGACCAGGTAAATCAGTCACTATAGTTAAAAAAATGATTAATAGATCTGTCACTAATAGTTAAGACTGATTAATAGATCTGTCACTATCAATTAAAACTAATCAATAGATCTGTCACTAATAGTTAAAACTGATTAAAAGAACTGTCACTATCGATTAAAACTAATCAATAGATCTGTCACTAGCAGTTTAAACTAATCAATAGACCGAAGCAAGTATTACTTTGTGTTAAAAATAGGCTTAATAAGCTTCTATTTGGTTTGTTTTAATCTATTGTATACATATAATAAAACTGTAAAGTTGGCATGTCTGTACATTGTAGATATGTGCAAAACATTATTTTTTTTCATTATCATATTTTTATGGAGAGGGCTTAAGATCAGTAATAGAACACATCAAGATGTTTTCTGGAATTTTTGTCGGTCTCTTTGTCTGTTTGTTTGTCCACGCATCACATAAAAACTACTAAAGGAATTTTAAGGATTTACTTGAGGTAACACATAGGCTTTGTTTCATCGCAGTCGACCCACAAGAAGAGAAGATATGCTGCTTTGGAATTTAAATGGGAAACGCCTTTATATCGTATAAAAATCAACCTTGAAAAAAATCATTTGTTTATTTCAAAATTCAACAGACGGGGCTGTACATTTTTAATATGCGCTTATGAGTGTGCAATCGAATTCTACTTAATAAACATGATTTCACTTACTTCTAAAATTCAACAGATGGCGTTGTACATTTTTTACAAATTAAATTCCATACGACAAAGTTGCGGATACATTTGACTATTTACTTGCTAAGATGTAATCTTTGCAGTGTAAGAACTACCTGGGAGAAGGTCATTTAAGCTGGAAAGGTTAATGGTTGAATACCTGAAAGACAAGTTAGCTTGATGCTAATCGTAATGACTATTAACATACCTTTGCCCTCAGCTTCTGCCGTTTGGTCATTTGTAGGTCATAGTGCAGAGGTCCCTCTCAGCAAAAAACCTGTCACATGCTAAAGGAGGCTCGGTGCTGGGTGGCTACCTGAAGATCCTCCCCATGTTCTTCATCGTCATGCCTGGAATGATCAGCAGAGCACTCTACCCAGGCAGGTCAAATCATCTCGGACACATTGAGTCGATATTCCTCTTAATAAGATCATATGGAATTTCTGATTTATCCTTCATTTACACTGATTTATCCTAAACTTACACATGGTGCATTTGTATGAAACAGATGAAGTGGGATGTGTGGACCCTAAGGAGTGTTTTAAGATATGTGGAGCTACTGTGGGCTGTTCTAACATCGCCTATCCTAAGCTGGTGGTGGAGTTAATGCCAGTGGGTATGGCTACTGTTCCCTTGTAACCTTCTTTAAAGATGATCAGTCCATTTCAAGTGATGGATGTTTAATAGTATTAAAGTGGTGGCCAAAAGTATTGAGGACAAAGTGAAATTCAATGTTTTAATGGCACTCATTTTTTAGAATAATGACAAGATTATATTAATACTTTGTTTTGTTATGCAATGCAATTGCTGTACAACTGAATCTGGCTGGACATATAGTCAGAAAGATGTTGTCTGCAGTACTCTGGTCACTTGCTCAATCCAATTAGTTTAGCTCTGGAAATGAACCATTACATGGATACAGACACTGAATACTATAGTCACATATCCAGTTGTTCACTAGCTTTTCAGTTATTTAGCCAGATAGACTAGAACTAATCACCTTTTTTGTGCACAGGGAGAACCACACTACCAGTGAAATGTTTGCACACGTGTCCTAATTCCATTGTCTTTCTTGATTTTTATTTCTTTTTACATTGTTAAACAATGAACAAAGAACTCCTTTGAACAGTTAATATTGAGATGTGTCTGGTATCAAGACAATGCAAATCAGGGATGCTGTTAACTGGTGATTTTTGAGGCCAGTAACTCTAAATGGAATGTTTCCATTACCCTAGACCTTTACTCTGCAGCGGAGGTAAGTTTTGATCTTGCCTTCTTGTCTTCATGAGAGCCAGATTCATCATGGTGCTCGATTGGTTTTGCAAAAGCATTTGACAATAAAGTTCTTTCAAGAACTATTCCAGAAAAGCTGCCTTGAAAAGCCAGCAGCATATTCAAGGTGCTGCAATTTTAGAATTTAATAATGTCAATGATTTATGTTTCACCTAATACTACCCACTACTTGTTTCTTTGTTTTCATTTAAAAAAAAAAGGCCTTGCTAAATGAGGCGAATAAGGTCTGCATAATATGCATTTCTTCTCTTCCCGGCAGGTATGCGAGGCCTGATGATTGCAGTGATGATGGCAGCTCTCATGTCCTCCCTCACCTCTATATTTAACAGCAGTAGCACCCTCTTCACTATGGACATTTGGCTGCGGATGAGACGGCAGGCATCTGAGAGAGAGCTCATGGTCGTGGGCAGGTACAATGGCAGCTTTGCTTCGTTTATTGTACATACACCAACGGGTGAAACACTTTCATGCAGCGTCTACAAACTGTGCTTCATTAGATGAGGTCGAAAATGGAACAACGATTCTCCGTCACGCTGTAGAATTAGAACATGTGCAGTCAGAGGGTTTTACATAATGTTGTACAGTATGTCTGAGATTTTAATAATTATATTCTGGATTCCGGTTAAGTAAGTATTAATTTTATAATCTTATTAGGTTGGAAACAGTAATCTCTAAAATGATTCACTTTTAGCATTATTTATATAAAACATTTAGTGATCTTGGCATTAAACAATGTTAGGTTCAGAATTTCATATAAGTTACACTGCCTGCACTGTAAACCCTAATGCTCAAAGTAATTAAACATATTGAGTACTGTTAGCTTAAATAATTACAATTTGTTAAAATTAATAGACCTTGATGAGTATTTAGAACTTTTTGGTATTTATGAGTTTGTTGAAATTACACTTTTCAAGTTAGCTGAACAAATCTGATATTTTAAGTAAGTGTAAGTACTCAATAATGCAAGTAAAAAACGATTAATATCAATGATTACAACAAACTCAAAAACTGATAGTTCTGTTTAGATTTTAAAATCTGTTTATTTAATATTTAACTGATTACCTCAAAATTTTTTAGTTTTGCCAGCTTATTCGCGTGTGGGTAAAACAAATCGGGTGCTTCAGATAGGTCAAATTATTGACATGCAAAGAGAACAACTAAGGACATTTGAAATACCTAGCACTGGGTTAAAAACGGGTCAACATATTACAAAAAAAGAAAAGATTGTGCTGAACCATCAATTTTGTGGGGAAAATGGATGGTTCAGCACAATCTTTTCTTTTTTTGTAATAAAAAAGATCTTTTCCTGGGTGGGGGAGTGTTACGACCTGAGCTATGTTTTTCTTTTTTTTTGGAGTTTGGTGCACTTTGTATGTCTCCTCACTTTTTTTTGTGTGCTTGCGCATGCTCCCTCTCGCTCTCCTACCACCCCCCCCCCCTTTTCAGGTTGATGCACCTGGTGCTAATCCACGAGTGTGGTAATTGGTGGAGAGTTTTAAAAAGACGCTGCAGCAGTTGAGGAGGGGAGACCTACATACTCACCTTTTTTTTCTTCCTCTTTGCCTTAAAAGTCCAGTGTGTGAATGTTGTGCGTGTTTTTTTGTAAGTCTTAATTGTCTGTAAATATTGAGTCTGCTTGGTTAAGTGTTTAGCGTTGGTTAGAAATCAGTCCGTCTGCTTTACAAGTGATTTGAATTAAAGATAAGCTGATTAATTTATCTTATTGTTTGCTTCTTTTTTATGTCACGTTGCCTTCTTTTGTTTCTCCATTTATGGAGATGGATTTATCCTAAGAAAGACCGTAACATAAATTTGTTGAAAAAGTGGTTCAACAAAATATGAAACCTTTTTTTTTTTTTTTTTTTTGGCCAGACAGTGTACATAGGTATGTTATGCTACTTGTCCAAGATCCAGATAAAATATTCATGCTTATTATTTTAACAGGTTGTTCTGACTTGCATCCACAGGGTATTCATTTTATTCTTGGTGGTCCTGAGCATCTTATGGATTCCAGTAATTCAGTCAGCCAACAGTGGCCAGCTTTTCGACTACATTCAGGCAATAACCAGTTACTTGGCTCCTCCGATCACGGCTGTCTTCCTGATGGCCATCTTCTGGAGTCGAGTGAATGAACAAGTGGGAAACCCCTCAGTATTACTGAAATATATTGATTGGGAAACAAATTAATTTATGAATAAAATGAAATATGTTTTCTACTGTACAGCAATATGAATGCATGCATATTAGTACTTCCTGGTGTTTTTTTTTTAAATGAAGGTTTATTTACATACACATACATTTGGCTAATGCCTTACTTACAACCGAGATAAAACACACCTGAGCAGTTGAGGCTTTTTGAAGGTTTTTGCTCATGAGCCCAACAGTGCAGTGACAAGAACGACACTCTCATTTGATTTTGCTTGATGCCAGACAGTAGTAGGTCATCATGAATGTATTATTTATAACTTTGAATCATGATCTATCCTGTCAAATAAATAATGTTGCCATAAAATATTTTTATATCAGTTCCACTGAAAAGTGGTCACTACAAAATATGTCATGAGTAAAGGTTTAGGGCAGTTAAACATGACTGTGGATGTTTCTACATCATTTCATATTTCGTAAACAGATTAATATCCAGTGTGGTTTAAAGCTTCTCACTCAAGGTGAACTTTGCTTGTTAATTACCGTCGTCTGTTTACCTTTTCAGGGAGCATTCTGGGGGCTGATGGTGGGTTTGGTCATCGGCCTCGTACGTATGGTGATGGAGTTTGTCTACGGTACTCCTTCCTGTGGAGAGGAGGACCTGAGACCCCCCATGCTGAAAGATGTGCATTACCTGTATTTTGCTCTTATACTGCTTGCCCTGACAGCACTGGTTATTACTGCAGTCAGCCTATGCACTTCTCCTATTCCAGAGCAGCATGTAAAGAACTCATTTATAACATACACACATTCATCTTCATGGAATTTGTGGCCATATAATTCATCTTAATGTTCTTTTGTGACATTTATCAACTTACATTGCATGCATATGTACATCTGGTTCTCTGCAGCTTATCCGTCTAACCTGGTGGACAAGACACAGCAAGAAGGAGCGTGTAGACCTGCAGGACCTGTGGGCAACCTCATCAACATCAGGACACTCTCACCCTGCTCCTGACCCGGAGCTGAGAGCAGAAAGTCCTGGGTGGTGGAGACGAGTGGGAATGTGGCTGTGTGGACTGTCTGAAGCTCCCAAACCCGAGCTAAGCAGAGAGGAACAACTAGCTATGGAGAAAAAGTTGACGAGCATTGAAGAGCAACCCATCTGGAGAAATGTTTGCAATATCAATGCGATCCTTTTACTCACTGCCAATGTATTTCTTTGGGGCTACTTTGCTTAATAATAAATATTTTGTGTAATTTTACAGAGGAGAGTTCCTTGCATATGACATTAATATGAGAAAGTTAAAACTATGTACCGATGAACTTGAATTTTAAAATAATTCAAATTTTTATTACATTTTTAATTGTCACATACACAACCATACACAGTGTGATATGCAGTGAAATGCTGTATGTGACCTAAAATGACCTATAATTAGAACAGAATAGAAAGATTTGACTACAATAAAAGGGAAATTGCACTAGAAGAATACAAATTTAAGTAAAGACAGAATTTCCAAACAAAAATACAATTAAATAAAAAAGGGCGGATGGAATATGCAAATTCACAAATTACAAATTTACAAAAGGTACAAATACAAAATAATTTCAATAAAGATAAATATAAAAATATAAATGACACAGTATGTGCAAAGTGTACTTGCAAACTGAGAAATATAAAGTAAAAATATAGAAGGGTAGAGATATGTGGTGTTGTTGACAGCAGCAGTATGAGTGGAACATGAAGTATGAAATGAGGTATGTGTCAGCAACAGTATTATTTTCCATGTTCCAAATACAGTACTGTACATATAAATAAAACTCTACAATAATTAAAAACCTTAAATGAAAACCCATTCAGTAATGAATGTGATCTACATAAGCAACAAACACAGATAAATACAAATGGCTGTTGAAATTCAATTCAGTTCAATTGCCATAAATTAAAAAAAAAAAAGAAAAAAAAAAAGAGGAATGGGTCAAACACTTTGCCTTGGCACTATATATACAGTACAGACCAAAGCTTTGGACACACCTTCTCATTCAAAGAGTTTTCTTTATTGTGTTCTTTATTGTGTTCTTTAGCCCAAACAAGTCTCTTCTGCTTGTTGCCTGTCCTTAGCATTGGTTTCCTAGCAAATATTCTACCATGAAGGACTGATTCACTAGATTCACTAAATATTCTACCATGAAGGCCTGCTGCTAGAACTCTGTGTGTTATTGACATGGTCTCTGATCTGAGCTGCTGTTAACCTGCAATTTCTGAGGCTGGTGACTCGGATGAACTTATCCTCCGTAGCAGAGGTGACTCTCTTCCTTTCCTGGGGCGGTCCGCATGTGAGCCAGTTTCTTTGTAGCGCTTGATGGTTTTTGTGACTGCACTTGGGGACACTTTCAAAGTTTTCCCAATTTTTCGGACTGACTGACCTTCATTTCTTAAAGTAATGATGGCCACGCGTTCTTCTTTACTTAGCTGCTTTTTTCTTGCCATAATACAAATTCAACCTCTTTGAATGAGAAGGTGTGTCCAAACTTTTGGTCTGTACTGTAGTTGTGCTTTTAAAATTGCGCAAAGTTGTTTTAAACAAACCCGATTAAAATTGATTGATTGTTTAGATCAATCCTGCTCTAAATGATTGTTTAATTTTTAGTACATAGTAATGGCCAAACTGTAAAATTATGTAATGAAACTACTATACAAGAAAAAAAAAAAAGAATCAAACATTCTGGAAATGTTTTAATAAAGATACAGTGTATACCAGTTTGGTTACATGGGAGTTGTATTGCTGTAATGTTATTAGACATTTATTACGTTTATAGTAGTGTATAATAGAATCTATAATGTTCTTGACATGGATTTACTTTTATGTGCTTTTTATTATTCATATCGAGTTTCAATTTGGAGTAATTTTGCAACTTCATGCCCATTCTGCAAAATGTGACACACCCATCAAAAGTTGTACAAGCTCCTTCCATGATCTGTCCCAGGTTTGTTTTTTGTGATCCACCCCGGGTTTTCCCCTCGAGCTGTAACACTGATCCATTCCTGACTTCCTATTATTTTCCCTGTGATCCACTCCAGGTTTTTTCTGTCGTGTTCTAGACTGTTCCATTCCAGCTTTTAAGCTTAATCACTGCGTGATCCAGTCCGGGTTTTCCCGCGCGCGCTGCACGCTCTCTGAATGAACTCAACGCTGGCCACAAACGCAAAGTCATACCAAACATCTCAGCCGTGGTCACTGGAGCTACAGGGGCCTTATTAATAGTCTGAAGGCAGTCCCACAGTCATTTTTTTCCTTTTAAACAGTGGAGGTTGTTGGAAATGGAGGCCAGTACTAGCGTGAAGTTGTTTCTTGACCACGCAACGAGCCTGAAGCTGCACACGGGGAACTTGTTAATCGTGAATCGCTGTCGCCTCAAGAATAAATGTCCGTCTTCGCCGAGTGAGGAGGTAAACTGTGTTCTTTATGAGATACTAAAAACTACTAAACGGTTAGAACTTACATCTCTTTCGGCTTTTACACGGTGCGGACTGATGTTTTGGTGATTCACTCGCTAGCACGCCGAATGCTCGAGCCGCTTTGCACTGTTGTCGCTCGTTTCCCCTGGTGACGTCACTACGCCTCACAGCATCCGCGGGTCTTCTTCATCGGTAGACTCGCTATGTGTAATATATCACCTGTGCTGTTATACATTAAACTCTGTGTAACGCTGTTTTTTTATAGGTCATTTCCTCATTGTTTAAACATCTGATGTGTAGTCAATTTATCTAACATACTTGTAATATTTTTCATTCATTGTTGGGTTGGAATATCTAATCTAATCTCAGGGTGGCTTAGTGGCCTCTCACATCCAGGGTCAAGGGTTTGATTCCCACCTTGGAACTGTGTGTTTGGAGTTTGCATGTTCTCGCTGTGCTTGGTGGGTTTTCTCCGGGTACTCAGGTTTTCTCCCATAGTCCATAGTATATGTGTGTGTGTGTGTCCAAAGAATTTTCTCATCTGTGTAAAAATATCCAGTAGAAACACCTTTGGTGAGCAGAAACACCTTCTTGTTCAGAAAGGTCAGAGGAGACTAGACACAGGAATCAGCTCGACTTTAACAAAAAAACAGTTCATCACACATTAAGCTTGAGGTGGACGGGCTACGACAGTAGGAGATGACCACTCCGGGCAGCTGTGAAGCCAGTGGGTACAGGCTCATCCAAATTAGACATTAAGACAGAAAAAAAGACTTTGCCCATTGGGGTTGGGAATCTGATAGGATTTTATCTTGATTCCACTCGCTGAGACTTGTTTGAAAAAACAGGCAGATACACAAAAGAATCGTGATTTATATCTGAATCGAACCATCGTTATTCCCCATATAACTGCTGCTTTTTTTTTTTTTTTTTTGCATAATTCTTTTTGTAGAAATATGTGTGAAAATTCCAGGCAATCGGGAGTATCTGAAATACTTAACCACCCCCATAGGCCTAATTTAACCGCTGAATTTAACTGTTCTACTCATATGACTTTAATGCAACTACTACTACTAATAATAAGTTGCTTTTAATTCAACTAGTTCTCACACATTTATAATATATATTTATATAAATAATACATTATTTAAATGGGGATGTGGCCTTGTAGTTATGGTTTTCTATTATTTAATCCTCAGCTTCAAGACTGCATCAGAGGAACACTAAGTGAGTGGCTTGCGACGTTACCGAAAACACCTGAACAAGTAAGTGCACCTTACACACACTGACCGTAAACACACACTGTCCGTAATCACACCCTAGATACGACCTGAAAGTCTAGTCATACTGTGTAGCCAGTAGGGGCAGTTTGACTTTAAAGCTGACTTCTATTCTGCATTGTCTTCGCATGTCAGGTGGATTTGCCAAGCTTTCCACTGAAGAACAAAGCAGATCTTGGTTAAACATTCTGAAACTTGAAAAGATATGATGCTTAAAGCTTAAATCCTACCTATAGTAGGCAGCCTAAAAAAGTCACAAAGCCCAATATTGCAGGTGATGAATGATCACTGAACTGAAATAAATAGTGAGTCATGTGTGGATGTGTTTGCTCAGACTCCGTCATGCAGCGCTCAGCAGATCTGCCTTAGGGGGCTTGACAAAAAGATTGTAATGGTCTTAAGCCACATAAAGCCAAGGCTTAATGAGACATTCCTCTCTTACAGACTGTTGACACAATTACTTGTTCGCACATGTATAAGAGATTATAAACAAGTTTTATTTGTTACACACTCAACAAAAAAAAAAAATCTTTTTTAATTATTCATTCGGGAGATCATTGAGGAAATTACAGAAGACTTGGGCTTTTGTTTGATTCAAGCAGGATTTGCCCAGCACTCTGGACTGCACAATTCCACAGTATACAGAAGTGATCACAGCAGAGGAGAGAGAAGAACTGCGGGTGTCTGGTGAGAACATTTTATCCTTGCTTGATGGAAGAACAAACATTGCAGTTGTAAGTGGTCTGTGGCCCGGTAGTGCTTTGTCATCACATGCTGATTTTTCTTTTTTTCTCAGTCAAGCTCTTTCTCACCGAGTCTGATTCGTCATCTATAAAAAATGCAGTGGACATGGGTAAGTGCCTGCTAAAAGCCACAGTAATTATAATTCTGTTCTTTTTTTGTTTTGTTTTTTGTTCTATGAATCTACAATTCTAAACTAATGAACCGAAAAATGTGCTCGCTAACAATTTCTCCTCAGGACTAAAACAATTTTGGCATTTCCCCAACAAGACTTTTACACAATAAGGGCATATATATTTAATTCATAATCAGCAACATGATGTTTAGTGTGTTAGGTTTTACAGATTTTCCATCATCACAAAAAAAGGGATAATATAATGAAATAGGATTTTGATATAGGAAAATCCACTTTTCAGTTTTAACATTTCTGTAATTCTGGTTTATCGTCCACCAATATTTTAAACAAAGACCACATATAAATACAACAACATGCAAAATTGTTATTTTATGTGGTGTTAAATCAAGGTGAATTTACTTGTAAATTTGGCCAGTGCATCGGGACCAAAAACAAACAAATGAAAAAGAAAAAAACACTGTGTGTACCAGGAGTTGTCTTTTTCCATGCTGCAGGGTTTAATGTGATATGGTACTTTCTCTGTTTTGCATAGCGTGTGCATCATTAGGTATGTCTCAGCTGGATTCAGTCATCATTGCTCCTCCTCCCCTGCCCGAAGGGGAGGCTCTGACTCTGGTTCACCTGCAGCCACTCTGGACCGAGCTGGAACAAATCGTTCAGAGCCAAAAGGCTGCATCAATCGGCACCTCAGACCTGGACAAGACTCAGCTCGAGGAGCTGTACAACTGGGCACAGGTAAGCGAGAGTACATTTAGGCGTCTGCAACATATTAAATAACGACATTTGTGTAATCATGTAATCGATTGGTAACTTGTCAAGAGATATTATATTTTAGCTTTCCCTTCTGGACCAGGGCTGGAAACCACTGCAGCAATGACACCTGGTAGTGGTCCATTACCAGGTGTCATTGCTGTAGTGGTTTTCAGCCCTGGTCCTGAAGCCAGCGGGGCCAGGGTTTCTTCTTACATCTTCAGACAAATTGCAGCATGAATGAAGCATTAAACAAAAAGCATGGAAAAGCCTTGTCTTGGATAACTGCGATTAGTTACAAATGGTTGTACATTGATTTATGAGGGTCTCTGGTTCCCTATGGAGAGATCTGCAATAGCTGACAAAGTGCTACAGGTGGTGTGTTCATAGTGGATATCAAAAGTTATTAAAAAACATGGTTTTGTTATTAAAAAGAAACCAAGATAAACTTCTGAACTTTCATTTACATAGTTACATGAGACCACGTTTAAAGCTTTTGTCCATAGTTTCAAGGGGAATGTTTGCCTCAAGAACAGCAAGAGCAAGCCATCATGTGACATGGATCCACTATTGCTGTCTACAATTGAACCATACAGTGGACCTGAAGAAGCCAATAGCTCTAGCCCAAGTATTATAATATATTTTTTAAGTATATTTTTTGAGCACATTGCTCATGCTGAAGATCACTTCACACACAAGTTGTGAGAGGAAAAAATCCTTCTTTTGTTAAATTTAGTTCACTGATTAATATGAATATATAACAAATATTGCTTTGTTAGCTACAATTTTAAAGTCTTTCTGGGAGGCGCAGACATAACAAGCCACATTTATACAGAGCGCTCATGCTATTTTAGTGTAGTCTAATTTAGCTTTTTCTAATTGATTGCTTTTTTTTTTTTTTTTTTTTTTTTACATTTTAGAACGATACTGGTGATTACTAGAAAACTAGGAAATAACACCTATGGAACACATGTACACATTATGTAATTAAGCACAACAACAGCAGTTTTAAGAAATGAAAGTCAGCCGTTCTGGAATAGTTATTGCAAGAACAGTATTGTTAAGTGCATTTGCAAAACCAATCCAGCACCATGATGACCATACCTCAGCACCTCACATTAGAGCCGCTATAAAGGCTTTATAGAGCATAAGTAGTAGACTCATTTCAATATTAAATGTTCAGAAGAGATTATTGCATGTCTTGGATGCCTTCAGCATTGTTTTATGTAGAAAGAAATTAAAATCAGGAAAGATAATGGAATTAGATAGTGTGTCCAAACATCACTTTTTCTCTGATATAATAAATATATAGTATAAAGTATGCATATGTACATCCTGAATTATAAATCTGGGTTGAAACTGAAAATAGCTGAATAGTTTTTTTTCTTGCTACGGTATACACAAATACAGATTTGCCCTAATTTGGATATTTTAAAAACGTCTCCAGGTTATTTAACTTCAGCTTCAATGCTAGTGAACATACTACATTTCTGTAAGTGTCGTGTAGAATACTTTGCCTTATATACTCATTTTTTTAACAACTGCTAATGAAACTAACCCCATTTTTTTGGTCCTGTATGCTATTGCTATTTCTAAAATACCGAGCTACACCCAAGTCTTAGGGTAATGTAACACTGCTGTGCCATAAAGGAGTACTGCATATAGTTGATATTTATTACCTACATATTGACCATTGTGTATGGTGTACAAGAAAATAGACGCATGGAGTCTTGTGACACAAGAGACAAGAGATAGGAACTGAAAGTACTATTGCACTGCTCGTGTAGTGCTGATTTTTCAACTTCAGAGTAACTGCTTAAATGCTTTGTAGTGCTAATACAGTAGGTTAAAATTATCAAACCATGTCATCTTATACCGTGTGCAGATTTAGAGACCTTTAGTTCCACTGTAAGTGTAATGTCTATAGCACATACATAGACATTCTGTAGAAGTATGTGGTAAGAGTTAAGGGAAGATCATGTCAGCTGTCCGCAAATATTTTAAAGTATAGTGTATTTGTACTGTGTTTCGCAATCCTGGTGTTAATCTGTTGGTTGGTTTGTTATTTCTGTCAGATGGCCATCCTCTTCTTACTGAGGAACATTCGTAGCTTGTGCAGTTCCAAGGCCACTTAAAATTCCAATTTATGGCGGCACCCAAAAACAAAAGTTCTTTTCTCAAACACCATTTTTCAGCTACATTTAGTGTCGTATTCATGAGAAAGGCAACATAGTAAAAGCAAATACATCCAATGAATACAGTGTGTGAAGATAGAAAACCTTAAGAATATCCAGAGGGAATAAAAGACTAAAGCACTCCTGCATTACTGTCTTTAGATAGAGATGGAAAGATTACATTTCCAAATAAAATCTTTTATGTCAAATTTATTTATTTTGGTAAAGCTGCTTTGTGTGTCCCTTTATAAAAGCACATTATATAAATAAAATAAAATTGAATTAGAATTCCACTGGTACCACTGAAAGTGACATTTTTTGTAGTTACGAAACAAATAATTCTTTAATGATAAAGAAATTCATTACAAATTGAAAACTATGATGATGTGCCTGGAATATCACGTTAGTTATGAGTTACTTATGAAATATCTTGTGAATAAAAGTGTAAAAACGATTGAAATTTACAGAAAACTTTGCTGCGTGAAAGATTTGTTTGGTACAGACGTTTTAAAGAAGTCTGTAAGTCTGTGAATGATGACCCCGATCAAGATGGCTTGGGGCCTACTACAGTCATTCCTGCATCAGCAAGTGGGATGCCTAATCTTTAAAATCGATTAATAACTTTTTGTCAATTTGTGAAAGAGAGACATCTGTCTGTGGGAACTGTAACGCAATCATTCAAAGAACACCACCCTCGCGTTACAGGAACTTGGCCGAGAGTTATTGCCAGGTCATTTCAAAATGTTTGATCCATTAAAGAAGTTCCTGGGAGGCCAGTGTTCAAATGTGAAAGAAATATTTTTTATTTTTACCTTGATGGTATCTAAGTACAAGTGAAATGCTGGGATAATAGCATTAGTGTAAAGGGATTTTTAACTCTTATACTGTAACCGTGTTCTGTTATTCTGCACAGGCAAAAGTCCCTCATACCCCAAATGAAAAGGATAATATGTAAGTCGCTCTGGATGCATAATGATGCTTTTTGTATCCGATAAATTGATATGGTGCTGGCTATAATTTTTTTTCAGCCCATCACAAGGACTTTTTCCTCCTCACTGATATTTTCGGTGTCTCTTTTTATAGTCTAAATGTTTGCGCATGTCTCCTGTGTTGTGGTTCAGGTAAAACCGAGCAGTAACCAGGTAAATCTGGCCTCCTGCTGTGTGATGCCTCCTGACCTCACTGCTTTTGCTAAAGAGTTCGACATCCAGCTGCTGACACACAACGACTCCAAAGGTAGCATCCATTTCCTGCCTCTCCTTTCTCCTGCTTGTAGTAGAACATGGCCGAGATAAGAATGTGTGTTTTAAGATTGGACACAAAGGCACTGCATGCTTTGGCAGGTCATGGAATCAAATTTTAATCAGTACACATTTCCAAGCCTATAAATTGTATTGTTGGCTTTTTTTTTTTTGTTTAGAAATGTCTTTAAGTTCCTGTAAAACTCCTGTACTACTCTAGATAGCAACATTAGGAACCAGGCATGCACGGATGCACTCTTGGTTATGTGCGTATGTTGTGAATAAACATGCTCCGTCAACAACATTCCAAACCTGGTTATACTAGGCGAAGTCTAGTGTATACTGTCACATTAATGAATAGAGGACACATATGAGAGTAATGTAGAGATAATAAATTATAAATAATGGCAAACTGGATCCAGAAAAGGCCGCTGTGCCTGCAGACTCTCATTCCAGCCATTAAAGATGCCACACCTTATTCCACCTGTTTAATTAGTCGTTCCTGGCTTTCAGTAGACTTGCTTGGCTGGAATGTACCCTTTCTGGATCCAGTATGACACTAATCATTAAAAACGTTTTGTGACAATCTTAATGAATAATAAATAGTAAGGCTATGTGATGTGGATCAGTCAATATTAATAATTATTAATCATTTTAATGAGCCATTACAAGGCAATATCTTTTAAATAAACAGCGGGAAAACAAGGTTTAATTAAACAACATTATTTTTTTAATCAAAGCACACAAGGATGGAGAGATACTCGGTTTAATTAAAAATAAATAAAGGTACTGGAATGGTCTTACATTGAATGCAAATGAAGAATGAAAGCAAATTTAATCAACTGGTATATTGACCCAACATCAATAAAATGCAATAAATATTAGAAATTAGGGGTGCAATGATTAATCGACGTTTTCGACTAAAAGCACATTAGTTTTTTAGGCATCGCATTTAAATGTCACACTTGATACTGCGCCTGCCACTTGACCACGCCCCTTCACAATAAACTTTGTCAGTTTTCTTTAACATTTATACTTAACTACAGTAATTGCCATCTGCCATTTTTAATAGTTTTAACTCCATGTTATATTTTTAGCTTCAATTAATTGTTATATTTTATTGCAGCTTCTTTGCTTGTCCTTGGCTTTAGAATTTTTTTTCATAAGGAAAGTATTATTCTTGATCTTGATTGTTAGTTACAACATAAATAATACAACATTAAGCTAAATATAAAAGATGATGTCTTAATAATAGCTACTGAGTGAGTATGTAATCAAAAGATTAATCAGTTATCAAAATAGTCGTTAGTTGCAGCCCTATTAGAAATATAATGTCCTTAACTCAGTAAATACAGTCTTATAAGTGAATGGTAAAATTTTTTAGTTGTATTCCTGATTTTTGATCCGAACTACTGTTCTACACAACAGTAGTTCGGATCAAGCACAAAATATCGTCAGAGCACAAAATACCGCCTTACTGCCGAGCTAACCTGTCCTTTTTTATTGACAATGTGTGAATTGAGACACATTAGTGGTCTCCTAATGCATTGTTTTTAAACAGCTATTCTATCCAACCTATTGAGGAAATTCTTATCACAGTATATATTATCATTTTATTGCGCAGGCTATAGATTACTTTATATACTTATTCATTCATTATTCAGTAACAGCATTAGTACCAATGAATACCGAAAACATGTACTGAGGATTGTATCAGCGCTTCCCTACTAAAAAACAGTTTGAAAGGTCTTTACTATCTCACTATTCTTTTAGTGTCCTTTATTTTTATATAACACTAACCAAGGTCATTCCTGCCTGTGTGTAGAGCTTCTCAGTTCGGCAGGCTTTCAGGAGGCCATGCAGGAGAGCTGCAAGGACCTGCACGTGACAGACTGGCGGCTCGAGTGGGTCTTGCGCTACTCCATCATCGTCAAAACCCGTGGCATCATAAAAGCCAAGGGATACCTCCTTCATGCACGGAAGAGCACCAAATAGCACCCCCTGATTGTACTGCATTTCCAAAATGCATCGATTTTTAGCTTGTTATTAAATTCATTAATAAAATGTATATGTGATTCACCTTTCCTCATAAATGAAGGCTGAAATTCAGCTGACCTCAGTCATGCTGTGAATATTTTTTTTCAAGTGCTTAATTGCTTAATTTTGAAATCTGATCTGTCCAACCTTTGTATCATACACCTCTGCAGCCTGCACTATGTTAATGATTTTATGTTATGTAGATAACTAACTTACAGGGTTGATGTATCATGCTTGTGTTTGCGCGCCTCAGACTTTGAGTAATGTTTTCTTTTCTTTTCAGGCAATAATACAAACGAAATGCTGTAAAGAGATTTAGCAAAATTATAGGGTGGGATCTAAATTATGGAATATAGACTCATAGAAAAGATCTATTTTTATGTTTAGGAAAACAGTTTTACACTGATGTAAAGGTAACTCAATGCAGTTTTCTCGTGCATTTGACCTGGTAGCTAAGGGTAATGTGATACTTAGCCCAGGTTTTTATAATTGTATTTAGTTTGACCTTTTCTAGTGTGTCATCTCTAGTGTGAAAACCTAGTATTTAAACATGTATTGTTTATGTGGCTACTTGTCATTTCCTGATTCTGAGATTCAAATATTGCATCAGTCGTGGACAAAAATTTTACATAAATGAAAACCAGCATGTGTTTACTGTATATGAAGAAAGCGCACCACACTTATTCTTTAAATATTACATTGAACCAAACTATTTGTTTATCTGTGACAGACACCTGAGTGTCCAGTAATTTGCTAGTGCACATGTCATCGTGTTTTTAAAATGTCTCGCATTTTAATTTGGGATCATAAATCATTCATTCAAAGTCTGGCTTTCAGTGTATTCCTTACATACTGCACAAAAGAACTATGTGTGTGTGTGTATCTGAAGATTGGGGTCTTGAGCAGCATAACCTCTCCTTATGGTAAAGACCAATGGCCTGAAGTGTCCTCCTGCTGTTTACATCACAGATGGATAGATAAACTGGATGAAGTTTATCTGCTTATTCTACTTCAGAATGCAGCAGCACATTCGATTACAGCTCTCTCGGCAGACTCACTCAGGACATCACACACATTTTAATAGCAGCACATTTACTGTATATCGTTTTATGGTGGTGTTTTTCTTTATATAACATTACGTGTCTGGGGATATACGTTAATAATAATAATAACTAGAGAGACACATTTTCTGAAGGAACTGTGAGTGGTGCTTGCCGTGACATCATAGAGCTTTTTCCATGTCATAGTCATAGATACAGCTGATGTCATAGCTGATGTTGGTCTCAATGTTAAGTCTTAACCGCCCACCCCTTAGAAAAGTCATAGCACCCCATTTCCGACCAGGCCGCACGATTTAACACATCCTTCATGGGTCTACGTCAAACGGTGCGGGACTAGTTACGCGCCAAACTTTCATACGGAAGAATAAAAAGAAAAATAATAATAAGCCTGTGAGATTATAATAGTAGTGTTTCACCTTCACAAGCACCACTAACTAGAGAGGTACATTTCCTGAAGAAAATGTGAGTGGTGCTTGCCGTGGCATCATAGAGCTTGATGTCATAATCATAGGAATAGCCGATGTCATAGGTGATGTTGGTCTCAGTGTTAAGTCTATGGGACTTTTTGAGCCTGTGAGATGATAATAGTAGTTCTCCGCTTCGCAAAGCACCACTAATAATAATAACTAGAGAGGCACATTTTCTGAAGAAACTGTGAGTAGTGCTTGCCGTGACATTATAAAGCTTCCCATGTCATAGTCATGGATATAGCTGATGCCACAGCTGATGTCGGTCTCAATGTTAAGTCTGTGGGACTTTTTGGGTCCCATAGGGCAATTAACCGCCGACCCCTTAGAAAAGTCATAGCACCCCATTCCCGACCAAGCCGCACGTTTTGATACCTCATTCATGGGTCTACGACAAACGGTGCGGGACTAGTTACGCGCCAAAATTTCACACGGAAGAAAAGAAAGAAAAATAATAATAAGCCTGTGAGATTATAATAGTAGTCCTTCGCTTCGCAAAGCACCACTAATAAGCATGGACTAACACTTTATGGTTACGAGTCTGGATACTGTGGAATGGATTTTTCTGCGTATCGATTGGTCCTGCCTCAGTGGCTGCGGGTGGAGTCACGTGATCAAACCGGAAGTACGCGAGAGCATGTGCAGCTGCAAAGATGGTGGCCACCAGGAGAGGAACGCGCGTGAGCTCGCCGGAGAAAAACGCAAACGATGAAGCCGCAGAAACGCCGGTTTGTTATCTGTTTTTTATTTCATTTCAACTTTGAGCTCAAGTAGCACTGTGCGTTAGAAAGTATGGCTTTGCCGACTCGCATGAAATGGCCGCATCTCACCTCACTGTTTGCTAGCTGACAAACTTTTCGTGACTAGCTGAGAGCATGTGGGCTGCAGTCAAGCAACAGGACACCTTCAAGGCTCCTGTATATCCTGTTCTAATCACTAGATGTTTGGATTAAAAAAAAAAATATTAACACGTTTGGCAGACGCTCTTATCCAGAGTGACTTACAAAAGTGTAAAGTTTTCCTCATTAAATAGATCACTAGATTACTAATTGTAAATACCTTCAGTACTCAAACACTTTCGGGAAGTTTTTTGTTTTTGTTTTGTTTTTATTAACACACTTGGCTGGTTGTTATGCAGGTCAGGATAACGTGAGGGTCTTAATCATGTTTCAGCCTGATGATGCTCAGTTAACTTAACTGACTTTGGAAACTGATTGGAGGGAAAGCATCCCTCCATAGCCTTGTTTTGGCTTATGAGTGATTTTTGTCCTGCAAGCAGATCAAGCTTAAAATTCGTAAGAAATCCAGGTATGGTCTTGGGTTGAAATGTTTGGGCATTTGGAAGATGCCCTTATCTCAGAGTAACCTACATTTTTATCTCATTATACATTTGAGCAGTTGAAGGACTTGCTCAAGGGCCCACTAGGGACAACTTGGTGGTCGTGGGATTTGAACCTGCGACCTTCTGAACCATAGTCCAATGCTTTAACCCCTGAGTTATGCCTAAACGTTCCTAAAAAACTGAGACCCCTTGCTGTAGGCTTCCTGAAACGACAAAGCAAGAACCACTGCAACTTATTTTCTAAAAATATAGAGAGCAAGTAACAAAAATGAGGTTTCTTAAATATTTCTTCCACCTGTTTCGAAGAGTTTGCCGGAGTTGCTCATTCAACGACTGAACAGAAGGTCAAGGGCTAAAAAAAAAAAAAAACCCCACCTCCTCCAAGTTGCCACTGGGGTCCTTCCTGATCTTTATAAATGTTAAATGTTGCTGGGTGATGATCAGTAGCAGAGGACACTGTCTGTGCAGCTTTGGTATATTACGTTAACAGGGAAGCAGCTCTTTACATTAGCGTGAAGAAACATATATTTTTTTTAAGCATGCACACATTTTAGCACTAATAAGGAAATAGTTTGGTTTTGTTTCCTTTATCAGGGATCCACCCTCAGAAGAACGAGACGTAGAACAGTGATTGTCCCAACACCGTCCCAATCCGAACACAGTGACTCCCAGCAGGATGAAGCAGAAGAGAAGGACATGTCTCCAGATGAACCAACCATCTCAACAAAAAGGGAAACTAGAAGTTCTAAACGTCGTCCCACAAACAAACAGCCAGAATCCACGCATGAAGCAGATGTGTCCGAATCCGAATCTTGCTGTTCCGTGACATCGGATGTCCAGCCGACCTCTAGGAGCACAAGAAGGGTACCGGTCAGAGCGAAACCTACAACTGTGGATGAACCGGAGTCATCTAAAGCAGAATCTAGTTCTTTGTCATTGGGTAAAACGCCACGGAGGTCCACAAGAGGTCAAAACAAACCTGTTCCTGTTTTAGAGTCCACCACTTCACAGGAAGATGAGCACTCTGAGGCTGAGTCCTGCAGCTCTGTGGTGTCTCTGTCCAGAAGAGTCACTCGGAGCCATGTGAAGCGTACTGTTGCTCCTGCAGATGCGGCTCACTCAGAGGCAGATTCTTGCTCTTCTGTAGTTTCTGGCCCTCAGGGTTCCACTGTCCGCAGGTCCACACGCAGCAGAGTCAAGGTCACCGAGCCAATCCCTATCCATTTGGAGCAAAGTGAAACTGCAGAGGCTTCTGCTGCTCTTGAGCCCATGAGAACCAAGGGTCAGAGAGGCAAAGCAAAGCCTGCTGAGAAAGACCAGGCTTATGACTCTGACGGATATCAGTCTGGACCTAGCTTGAGTCCTATAAGAATCACTAGAAGTCGGGTAGCTGATTCAGATTCAGAATCAGTATCGACTGCTCACACGTCTCTTGACAGTCCTTGTTCTCCGCAGGGCAGGGGAACGCCTTGTAGTAGCCGAACTGGCTCAGCTAGCAGCAACCATGCTCTTCGAGTTTCTAGATCAAAAAGTGTCAGATCCACATCAAATGTTCATAGTATGTCTTCACTGGTCCCCAAAAGTGTCAAAAAGGACCGTGAAGAGAATGAACCTAAGAAAGACCAGGGAGACACTACAGACGATGTTTCTTTCGTACCTAAAAGTGGAACAACCACTTTTGATGTGGAGGATGTAGAGGAGGAGGATGAGGAAGACGCAAATAACAAAACGGTTATTGCTGCAGATCAAGAATGTTCCGTTTCTGAAGACAATAATGTGAATCTTACTTTAACTCTGGATGAAACTGAAACTCAAGAGGGTAAATCTGAGCGCAGACGAGACATTTCTTCCGAGACTGAGAAGGATGTAAAAGAATCGCCAGAGGTTGCAGACGAGCCCATGGAAACCCATGGGGCTGGTTCTATAGAGGAACTCGAAGCCATTGAAAAGGAATCAAGTTGTGTATCAGTGATGCCTCAAGAGAGTTGTCCAGGGACTGATCAGTCAAAACTTGCAAAAGAACCGGATACTGGCATCCAGGAAAGAATTAACACTGAAGGACCGTCATCAAGCTCAGAAGTGACTAAGACCAGTATTGAGAGAACCAAGCCTGTGAAGGAATGTGTCAGCTTGCTGGACAGCAGTGAGGATGAGGGGAGTGATGATGATGATGATGTACTATCCGTGGATGGAGGTAATGACGAGGCTGGAGACAGCGAGGATGAAATGTGGTGTTCTGGGGATCAACCAGGCCCATCCGGTGCACCAGACTCGCTCACGGGTGACGGACTGTTTGTCATTGATGCCCGTCCTGGATATCGGCTTAGCCAGAAGTACTACATTGATACTACAAAGAAGGAAATCGACGACTCCAAAGCTGCTGAGGAAGAAGAGGATTTTGTTGACGAGGAGGGAGAGGATGAGGAGGATGAGGAGGACGAAGACGCAAAAGTTCTCTTTACTACAAGGAAGCCAGCGTTGTATGAATTTAACTTTGTCCACTTTTAATTAGTTATAACTTTTTTTTCTTTTTCTTTCAGTGTCCCTAAACTCTTTGTCTTTGTTTTCAGGACTGATTTATCAAGTTCTATTGACCCAGGGCTGAAAGTAAAGGCTCTTGGAGGATTATATATCAACTTTGATGGGAGCAAGTCCAGATCGGTCTCTGACACCCTGAAGAAGCTGAAAGAGCAGAAGAACCAGGATGAGGTATTTAATCATTTCTGTTTCTCTTACTGAAATATGAAGTACACTGTTAAAGTGCGGGTGTCCAAGTAATCTTCATTATAAAAAAAATAAATAAAAACTGCTTGAGTGCCATCGACTATTACTTCACAGTTGAAAAGCATCTCTCCACAGACTTGTACTGGGTTATGAGTGATTTGTGCCCCTACAAGCAGATCAAGCTCAAAATTTGTAAGAAATCTAGGTATGGTCTTGGGTTAAACCGTTCCAGAAGTTTTTTTTTTAATTATTATTATTTTTGATGGTTTTAAGTTTTAAAATTATATAGAATTACTGCTTGAATTCTACCAAAAGTGCTGTAGGCTTGGACAAACCAAGAACGATTGCGAAAATATAGCGAGCAAGTGACAAAATGGAGAAGTGTTTCTTCCAGCTTTTTCGAAGGGTTTCCCAGGGTTCCTCAGTGGTTAAAGTATTCCACCACCTATCAGAAGGTCCAGGGTTTAAACCCCCCACCGCCACCAAATTGCCACTGTTGGACCCCTGAGCAAGCCCGTCAAGCCTCAGCTGCATCGTAAGATAAAAATGTTAAGTTGCTTCGAATTAGGGCGTCTGCCAAATGCTGTAAATATGAGAACAGATCTGTCGAAGGGGTTTAGCATGATGCACACTAGTGACATCTGGTGCTTAAAATGTCAACCTGCATGAGCTTTTTGCAAGTCGTATTGCAATGCTTTATACTGCTGTGTAAAATAGCAGTGAGCATATAATCTCCTTCAACAGTTTACACTTCTATGTGCTTGTTGATTTTACCTTTGTTGATCTTATGCATAGACATCCTTATTTATGACATGCTAAGGATTAAATTTGCTAAGCAAAATTTTAAGCAATAAAATTTTAAGTGGGGCTAAGGGTATGTTTAA
This sequence comes from Clarias magur, assembly GCA_013621035.1. NCBI lineage: Eukaryota > Metazoa > Chordata > Actinopteri > Siluriformes > Clariidae > Clarias > Clarias magur. The sequence goes on along the minus strand of QNUK01000481.1, from coordinate 280,762 downwards.
GGACTTTTCAGTGTGAATCAGAAATTTCTACTTGATGTGTAGCAGGTGTGTTGTAGCACTGTTTGTGGGGAAACACAAGTTTTAAAGTAAAATGCTCATCTTCTGTGCTGAGTTAATGGATCTCCACTCCAAACCTTGTTGTAAGCACACTTTTTTATATTTCAAGTGCTTGACATGGTGTTGAGGGACACTAACAAGTCAAGTGGTTTGATCTTTTTTTTTTTGCTCAACACGGTTATGAATGACTGAAGCCCTATCCATGTCTTGTTCACTGTATGCCTTTTTTGTTTTTGTTTTTCTCCCTTGCATGGCACAAACGCACACATGTAAACAGTTCAACAGTTGTAACCTGAAGCATGCATCAGAGTGTAATTTCTGTGCCCTCTGTTCTTTGTCAGCAAATAGTTTTTAAAATCTTTATATATATATATATCTTTTTTTTTTTTCTTTTTTTTTTTACAAAAATTGGCTTTCTGCCTACTCGATACATGAATTTTGTGAAAGGAAAGTTCACAAAAAATGCAGACTTGCAGGTCTTCAAATGGTTGATTGTCAAATGGTTGCTTTTTAAAAATAAAACTGATTGCTCATCTTGCTTTTGCAGTTGCTAAAGAAGAGTGTGATCGTTGCAGACTTTGAAAAGAAAGACACTGTGCCACCATACAAGGAATCCAAACATGCTGCTAAATTAAAACGCAAGGTAAGTAAACCTTGCAAAAAGTTCCCCAGTGATGTATTTTTATTTAAGGATACAGAGAAACATGTCATTTTCTTTCCCTCCCAAATGCACTGTGCAGGAGGAGAGAGCTAAGACCACAGGAGATGGCTGGTTCAACATGAGAGCACCTGAATTAACACAGGAACTGAAGAACGATCTCAAGGCTCTACAGATGCGTTCAGCCATGGACCCAAAGCGCTTTTACAAGAAGAATGACAGAGAAGCGCTTCCCAAATACTTTCAAGTAAGGATGCAGTTTATGCATGATTTCCTGATCTATTAAGCTAATAACTATTAACCCAAATGAGTAAATGTGTAAGGAAAAGTGAAGATAAAGTCTATATCTTTTTTATCAGATGTGGTGAGTACTTGTTTGAAGATGTTTTGATATAAATGTCTTTAAAATGTGCTCTTCTGCAGGTTGGAACAGTGGTTGATAACCCAATAGACTTCTACCATTCCCGAATTCCTAAGAAAGACAGGAAGAGGACTATGGTGGAGGAATTGCTTGCCGATGCTGAGTTCAGAAGGTAAACTAGAAATGGAGTGCATTTTAAAATGTTGTTTTTGTTGTCATACTACTCCAATACATGTTAATACCTATTCCTAAATGTGGTACATGTGATTTTAAAGCATGATTTTTTTTTTTTTTTTTAACACCAGCTTTTTCTGTTTCACCATTTCAGTTTTAACAAGAGGAAGTATAGAGAGATCATTGTAGAAAAAGCAGCAGCAGCAGCTGGAAAAATGAATAAAAAGAGGCATAAAGTGCATAAAAAGAAATGATGTAAGCTATAGTAATTTTTACCTTTTATACATGTTCTGTTAAAATAAATACTAATAAGATTGTTGCTATTTTACAATTTTAACACTTTACTTTTAGAATTGTATTTAATGCCTTCATTTGTTTTTATTGTAAAGAAAAACCTGTAAAACAGAGCTAAGCATGGTTAAGCCTGTTAACAGCTGTGGCTGTTTGTTTTTCTGACTGAAGAAGCTTGATTGTGCCACCAGAGTGGAGGATTGGACATGCCCGTTCTTCCATTAAGACCTCTCACAGACTGATCAGCAATAAATCATGTAAACCAGCTGATTCTGTTGCTCAGTTTTTTTTTTTCCTCTTTGGAAATTACCCTGTGGGGAACGAGGGGGAACTGATTGACCATGATTAAACTGCAACATTATTATTAACTTAAATTCCTGAAGGTGTGTAGTATTGTTACAGGGATTCGAGCTGTAACATGACTTATGTACAGTTTATGCACAGTTAGTAACAATGAGACATCCTGTAAAATTGTGCACAATTTAAAACTTGTCAACATAAGTTGTTTTTAAGTAGCTTGTTCCCACAAAGGCATTACATCATCCTCTTATCACAGCACACCTGCCTTATGTATTCATTTAAATAATTGGCACATATAACTAGGCTGTACATTACTATGCATTTCTTGAGAAAATTAGCACAGAAACTTTGGTTTATAAACCAAAAATAAAATAACTCATAACTGACTTAAAGGAAAACTAGGCATCTTGGATCGGTGGTTATGTCCAGGTGCTTCGTGAGTCATGGTGTGTGGGACTTGAAGCTTTTCTGTACAGGTTCTTGTAGATTTTGCCAAGGCTGTCCTCAAACGCTGCTCTGTGGGACTTCCCGGTGTATTTGGCAGCTTCGTTGGTCCAGAATGTTCTCTTATCTAAAAGAACAGATGGCTCACTCGAAATAACCCTGCAACATGGAAGCAGACAACTTAGAGTTTGCTTTACCAGAGTAATTATTTTTAAAGATAACATCAGACAAGCAGTTAGATGTTTGACTAATTGATGCATTTATGATTTCCACATTAATTTGAGCAGTATAGTGGCTTAGTTGTTTTGCACTGTTGCCTTGAGGGTTTGAATCTCCCTCAGGTCTGTGTGCACGTTCTTCCTCTGCTTGGCGAGTTTCTTCCCACAGTCCATAAACATGCAGTGTAGGTTGATTGGCATTTCCAATCTGATTGGACTGTGTGCGCTTATGTCTGCCCTTGTTTCCTAGGTTCCCTGGGATAGGTGTGTTGTATAGATAACAAATGAATGGAGACACTATGGAAACCAACGAGCCCTCTATCCAGTCCAAAAGAAAACAGTAGATTATCTCCATTTCCCATGCTGCAGAAACATTAGCAGAGACTGTACCAAGTATTTATTTATTCAAAAATGGATTGAAGCATGCAGTTTTCTATGGTTAGTGCATTAGAACCTCTGCTCATTCCTGCATCATCATATATAGTATGTACATTGATCAGCCATTATCAGTGGAAAGCAACAGATGAAGCCCAATATTATGTGTGTTCCGGGTGTGTGGCTGGAGCAGCGCTGGTCCCTCGGGTCCTGACTCCACAAGACCTCTGCGGTGTGCTGTGGTATGTGGCATCATGACCTTAGTGGCAGAGCCTTTGGGTGCTGTGTGTTGCGGGTTGGGGCCTCTGTGGATTGAAACTTATATTTGTTTGGCACGTTCCATGGTAGGTCAGACTGGGATCTGGGGATTTTGGTGGCCATGGCAAAAACTTGAACTCATTGCCTGCTAAGCCCCATATGTGGCAGACTGTGATGTACTGGATGAATGAAGCTCACAAATTGAATGATGTAACTATTTTGTTACATTTAGTTTTTTAATTTAATGATTACAAGTCACATTAGTTTTATATCTTTAACTAGAAAACCTCATTTCACTTTCCCAACGGTAAATGATGCACATCTCTCAGTCATTTTATGGCTGCACTATTTTCTTTAAAAAGTGTAAGACTAAATATAACTCAGTTTGTGCAACTCTGCCTGGCTTCTCACTTCCGAAAGTTATGCTTCGACAAAATTATGCAGCGACAATGCCACTGAAGAAGTTTTAGCATGTGCCTGTGATAAATTACTGGTGATAAATATCGCACCCACAAGTGTGAATATCATAAGGTATAAATGTGTCGAGCTTCACCAAAAGTTCGCAGTGCTTATAAACTATTCACACCCTTCAACTTTCCTTGCAAATCTTCATTAATGGGATTTCTTCTAATCCATTTTATGTAATAGCAAGCATGAGCTAAAAAAAATCCACCAACTCACCAAAACAAGAAAGAAAGAAACATCAGAGAATTCTCTTGGGCAGGCTTTGCCAGGTCTTTGGCTATGGTTGTACACAAATCTTTGAATGCGGCACCAAATGTTCTCCTGCAGTAACTATCTAGGCCACTCAAAGATATTTAGCTTTTTTTTTTTTTTGTCGCTGAACAACTGAGCTACTGTTTGAAGAGGCATCGCTATGATACCACATCATTTGCTTATATTTCGCGACGAGCTCTCCAACCGGAGTCAGACAGGTCGAGAGGGCAGACGGGGTCTGTATCACTGGCAGCTCAGGAGAGGATGAGTTACAGTTAAAGGCACTTCAATGTTAAAAATAAAAGTCTTTATAATGCGAATAAATTGGACGAAAGATTGAAAATTTTAGCGCAGTGCAGATGTTCACATTAAACGTGACATGATTATGCGAGTACACGTTCTAAAAAGTTACCATACAAATGACTATATCCTTTCCCCCTGCCTGACCACTCATCACCTCACCTTCCTCTCTCTTCTTCCTCATATAGGTATCTCTCAGACTTGTCCAGCTTTTTCACCTCCACAACTACAACACAAGAACAATAACTATATTGCACTTAAATACTCTCAATATGCCAATAAACATAATGGCAGTAGATAGAGCTCCTCTCTGTTTCAGCAGGGTAGTAACAGAAATGTGATGTCCATATCCAGATACGCTGCAACAAACTAACACTGCTCTTCAATTGTATGCTTCACAAAAGCTGTAAAAGCAGAGTCGGGAATAAAAACACTGTTGTTGTAAAACTCTTCAGCTCCTCTTCCACACCTTGTCCTTGCACTCATTGTCTTTGTAATTCTTCTTTTTTTCATAACTGCAAAAGCTGAAACATGTTGGATGTTTTTGAGTGATGTTCCAACAAGCTGCTTTGGGATTAGTGAAAATCTCTAAAAATCAATCTGGGGTTAAAGAACAACTAAGAAAGGATAAATTCTGTTATTAATGTAAATAAATCGCCCAGGAAATTTAGCCTTTGTAAAGGATTTCTCACTGAAATGAACATCATTCCAAACACCCTGATGCCCCTGATCTTTGAGGCTCCACTTTTTTCTTGGTAACTCGGTCTTTTCTAGGACAATAATGGTTAAATGTTTTATTAAACTAACTTTCATTACAAGTTGAATATGTGAAATACAGACAATATTTACCACTGTATACATTTCTATAAATTAACCAAACAAGGATCATCGCATCATTGATATTTACATGTTTTGGTTTCACGGGTGATTCTGTCTGTAGTAATATTCGGTACTTAGGATTTTTTTTTATTTCATTTTTTTTTTTTAGAAATGATGATACTGCTCCGCACCCCCCCCCCCCCCCCCAATGTCTGATACTGAAACCTTGTTTGAATTATATTAGTAGATAGTGATGCTTAGCAGATAAGTTTCTTTAATAACAACTAGCTTCTATTTTAATAGGAGCACAAGTAGCTACACTAAAATACACTACAGTTATTACACTGCTATAATAATAACAACAACAACACCATGACGACTACTACTGCTACGAATAATAAGTACATTTTACAGTAAAATTTAAAATGTATATTTAACTTTTTTTTTTTGCTAATTGGTGGACTATCTATCAAATATGCTAAATTCTACAGTAATTTAATTAATTTTGTATTACAATTTTTACTTTGCAATGGGATGTTAATGATTAATTACTAAACTGTATTGCTTAGATAACAATTTAACCGGTTAAAGAATATATTAACTTGTGTGTGTGTGTGTGTGTGTGTGTGTACCTGTCTGCTTGTAGCTGGCTGTCATTGGAGGGACCAGATTCATTCTGATCAGATCCTCCTTCTTCACTCTGCTCCTCCTGTGTGTGGACACACACGCACACAGAACATAAAATAGATTCATTCAGATAATTCATTCATGTTCTATACAGCTTATTTTGTACAGAGTCATAAGGCCGGCCTGGATCACTGGAGACTTTGGGCACAAGGTGTGGCACACAGACAGAAGGACAGACACGCGCGCGCACACACTGGAGACTTTGGGCACAAGGTGTGGCACACAGACAGAAGGACAGACACGCGCGCGCACACACAGACGCGCGCGCGCGCGCACACACAGACGCGCGCGCGCGCACACACAGACGCGCGCGCGCGTCTGTGTGTGCGCGCGCGCGTCTGTCCTTCTGTCTGTGTGCCACACCTTGTGCCCAAAGTCTCCAGTGATCCAGGCCGGCCTTATGACTCTGTACACACAGACGCGCGCGCGCGCACAGACACACGCGCACAGACACACGCGCACAGACACACGCGCACACAGACACACGCGCACACAGACACACGCGCACACACAGACACACGCACACACACAGACACACACACACACACAGACACACACACACACACAGACACACACACACACACACACACACACACAGACACACACACACACACACACAGACACACACACACACACACAGACACACACACACACACACACACACACACACACACACACACACACACACACACACACACACAGACACACACACACAGACACACACACACAGACACACACCAGGCAATTTGGAAACACCATTTAGCCTAATCTGCATGTCTTTAGACTGTGGGAGGAAATCGGTGTAGCCGGAGGAAACCCACCAAGCACGGGGAGAACATTGAAACTCTATGTACACAAACGCAAGGCGGCAATTGAATCTGGAGGTGCAAGGCCACAATGCTAACCTTTACACCACTGTGCCACGTATCAGAATTTAATAATAATAAAAAAAAACTTGATCATAATTATAAAATGCACACCTTTTGTCTTTTTAGTTTGGAATGTGTTACATATTTACTTGCTTATCTTGGCAACTGCAATGACTCCAACCTTTAGTATTTGAACAGACAAGCCTTGAAAGACATTATTCCATCGGCAGATTCCTTGAGAGTGAAGACACTCTCTCACACACGCACACACACTCTCTCACACACACAAGGACAAATTATGTTTCTTAAAATAAAAGGAGGGGCTAAAGAATAATTAACACGTTTTTGCTTTGATTTTGTCACCAGTGTTGCGGTTCCTGGAATGTGTGAGGTATTTTAACAACACTTCTCGAGCCACACCGGAGATTCTGGGTATAAGTACATGAACACATCAATGGTTGTCTCAAACAATTACTAGATTCATTTATGAGGAAAATGTTCATTGTTCTTCTCTCATTAATTGCTTGGCCAAACCTGAAATTATTATTTTTTTTTTATTAGGTATTGACTATTACATTTTGACAGAAAGATCTTCCATAATGAGGCACATTCACTACGGCAGCTGTTATATAAATGAGCATATTCTTAAGTAAATAAAAATTATTCAGGCGTTTATATTATTTGTGTTATTGAATTTAAAAAATCCTTCTGCTTTTATTTACACTGCCATGGTAAACACACAACAGGTTCAGCTTACTTGGTGATGTTATGCTATACTTACAAAGCGGAGCTTGCGGGGAGTGGCATGAGAGCGTAAAATCTTCTGAACTCGTCTGTGGATTTCTTCACATTGTGAGGGACTAGATGGGCTCAGAAACCTGTACAGAACAGAGATGTGCACTGAATTTTCAACCCTCATCTGCAAGGAAGTTAAACGGGTCAGGATGTTTAAGCACAAACTCTTGACTTTTTTTTTTTTTTTTTTAAATATAGATTTTTTTCCATGCAATATTGAGTACTAAAAATGTTTCATTCTGGCTTTTTAAAATTAGTTTTTTATAAAGAAATTATTACAGGATTAATATCAAAAGATAGATATGCAAGGGATCCTCAGTGTCTGATCTCTTTTGTTGCTGGAGTGCAATACCATGTTGGATCACTAGTCTGTGCTGTGTCCCTTAAAGTGGGTCAAAATTGTTAAACTCCACAACACAAGGCACATCTGCAACACTAAGCCTAACCCAGTAAAGACCTATGAAGTACATATGCATTAAAATATAACAGTTGAGTGAGCAACATTAAAAGCTTTTATATTTTGAAAGCCATATGCACAAGTGGGTGAGAGGTAACAATAGAAAAAAAACACAATGTCTTCATCACTAAGACAGAGTCAAAGAACAAATTAATAAAAGTAAATTTGAGGCGACTATCAAAAGATCCAAATCGCTTGTAAAAGACTACTTTGAAGGCAGGAGATTTGAATGATTTAAGTTAAGTTTAAGAATAGGTAAGAAGGATTGGAAAAAAAGCTGAACAAGCCAAAAAAAAAAGTCAAAGAAAAAAAGATAAATAAGACAGAAAGATTAACAAACAAATTTAGATACAAATTGTAACAACAACAACAAAAAAAAGTCAAAGAAATAGCCAAAAAGAAAGTAAGACGTACAGACAGAGCCAATGACTCGCTATAAAAATTGTAGAATGTGATTAAAGATAATAAAGAAAGTTTAACACACACACACAAAAAAAACATGGACAGAGACAGAATGATATAAAGATTAACATACAGAACTATAGATAACAAATCCCAAGAAGGGAGAAAAAAAGAAAAATAATTAGTTAGTAAAGCTAAAGAAGTGCAAGTATGATGTACAGAAAGAAATACAACGAACAGCAATAAAAACTGATGACAGATTGAAGAGAGAAAGAAAGAAAAATAAGAAAAAGAAAGAAATTAGAAAAAAAAAAAGGCAGAGAACTTCACAGAAGGAAAATCTAGAAGCAATGACAAATATATAAAAAAGATAGACAGACATATAGAAAGAAAAAGAAAGAAAGACAAAAAGAAAGAAAAAAAGACATGTAGGAGAGGTGGTACAGATGAGAGGTTGTGGTTAATGAACCTAATGCGGACTGTGCTTCAGACGGTTAGCTCGGCCAAATGATTAGCACACGAGGAGCCAACTGCTGCAGTGGGGACAGACTGAACTTCACAAAGCATCATTTCATTTCCCATCAAAGACATCCAAAAGACGTGCTCGCTCTCTTATTGTCTGAATCTCCCGAATCAGCCTTAATCTGCAGCCTTCCGACTCTGGTCATGCTTTCAATCTAGACAAAAGTATCATACATTTCCTAATATTTACTCTACAATTTACTTTGCGCTTTAAAATTGTCTATTGATTTAAAATGTTTGCTCCTGTCTCTGCAGGATTAAAAAAAAAAGTGGTAGAGACAGGCAAGCAAACAAACATTTGACGGTTTAGCAGGCTGTTGTTCAGATCAATGACAAGGGTCTCTCAGAATTTATTAAACTGTGCGTCAGGTCAGAAGCATTAGATCTCGCTGAAATACAATCAATACCCTTTCCCCTTGTTTTCTCAGGAATATTTGTCTTTTTCTTTTAAGTAATGAACAAACACAAACGGACATCGGATTTCATCATTTGATGGTGGATGGTGGCATCTCGCATATGGGCCAAGATTACAATATAGATTGATCCATTTGTGTATTTTTAAGCTCCATGTTTTGTCAGTAGCACACTATTGCACCATTTAAAATTCACACTGGAGACACTATAGGGTTGACCATTCAGTATACTTTATCTGCATGTAAACAAAAGAAAAGAAAAAAGAATAAAAAAGCAAAAATCTACTTATTTCAGATGTTAAATAAATCAATATCTGTGTTTGATTGCATGGATTATCACTGTTATTTACTGTAAAATAATCAATAAGATAATAAACTAATGAGTAAACTCACTGGCTCTGCAGTTTGTAAACCTGTCATCATTACTCACCAATCTATCAAACTATTAAAAGACTGAAACTATGTTATGCACTGATGTGAAAAAGTAAAACTGTCCAATTCGGTCCTGAGGAGCGTTGGAAGCCTGTGGTTAAGTGTGAACTTGACTCTCCTCTCACCTTTCTCTGAGTGTAGAGCGGCTGAGCAGTGGACTCTGGTCCCTAAGGCTGCTGGACCCAGGCGTGGACTGATAAGCAAGGTTTCTTCTGTGAGAGGGACTGCTGAGGAACGGTGTGGACTTGCCCCCAGGAGATACATGACACACACCCGGAGAATGACTTCTTGCCTAAAAGCATGGAGAGTTTCATCGAGCATATACGCTCAACGGCCACTTCATTAGGTACACCCTGCCAATACTGAGTTAGACCTGCGTTTGCCTTCACAACTGCTTTAATTGTGGCATAGATTCAACAAGGTGCTAAAAAACATTCCTTACAGACTGTGGTCCATAGTGACATGATGGAATCACACAGTTGCTGCAGATTTGCCAGTTGCAAATCCCAAAGGTGCTCTTTTGGTTTGAGATCTGGTGACTGTGAAGGTCATTTGAGTACAGTGTACAACGAACTCATTGTCATGTTCAAGAAGCCAGTCTGAGGCGATTTTAGCTTTGTGACATGGTGCATTATCCTCCTGTGCTGGTTGTAGCGAGATGCTATTTGAGTTACTGTTGCCTTTCTATCAGCTCAAACCAGCCTGGCCATTTTCTCCTCTGACCTCGGAATTTAACAAGGCATTTTCACCCACAGAACTGTTACTCACTGGTTTTTCTTTTTCTCAGATCATTCTCTCTAAACTCTAGAGATAGTTGTGTGTGAAAATCCCAAAGATCAGCAGTTTAAAAAAATACTCAGACCTGCAACCATGCCACGTTCATAGTCTCTTACAGTAAATCACCTTTCTTCCCCATTCTAATGCTGTTTGAACTTCGGATTATAGCGAGCATGTTTACACGCCTAACCGTATTGAGTTCCTGAATAGATATTAGTGTTAACAAGCGATTAAAGAGGTGTACCTAATAAAAAGGCCAGTATGTACAGTATATACTGTACAGGGTGGGTTGAAATAACTAGGCAATATTTAATAGTCATAAAACTTGGAGCATCACTGGATCACCACCCCCTGGTACTCTTACTGTGTGTGTGAGGGTATAAATTTTTTTTTTTTCTGTGAGGCTATGCAAAAAGGAGGTGTATAGCCTTAGTCTTCCTAAGACTTGCACACTGGAGGACTTGGAGGCATTGATTCAGGAGGTTCTCAGCAATATCTCAAACAACATCCTGAATTCATGAATTCCATCCCCAGCCATTTGAGGAAACTGGTTGACACCACCGATGCCTTAATTGAAATGTAAAGATTTGCTTTCATTTTTCTATATAATAAAGTGCTTACAATTTATTTCAATACATTTGTATTAGAAATATGGACTTTCTTACCATTTTTTAAATGCATAGTTACTTTTTTATCTACCCTGTATATAGAGTTACATACTTTTAAGGGCTAATTGGTTACTTATTGTTAACTTACTCAAAGAGGTTTTGATCTGAAGTTTCCATAAAGAGCAGCATAGAAAAAAAGAAATCCTTTATGATCAACAATGCAAAACTGCAACTTGAAAAGAATAAATGCATGAAAGAGAAAACATGAATACCATAATACAGATGCTCCTTGGACTAATGATGAGGTTACATCCCAAGAAAACCATTACAAGTATTAAAAATATTTTTTAAGTTAATCAAGTTCAAAATACATTTAATACACCCAACAATAATGAATAATGAATGTAATGAATGTTTGAATGAATGAATGTACCGAATGCGTGTACATTCCAACAAGTATGTACGCATAGATGCATACATGCACGCATCCATCCATCCATCCATCCATCCATCCATCCATCCATCCATCCATCCATCCATCCATCGTAGTTCAAGCCAGCCTACTTTCAAGGAACTCAGAACACTTATATTGGTCTAGAGTTCAGAAAGTATCCTACCACACATCACTCGTCGAGGAAAAGATCAAAATTCTAGAATCTTGGTATGGTTTCTGCTGAATGCATTTTGCTTTCACACCATCATAAAGGTGAAAAATTGATAAAAAAGGTGAAAAACCCGAACTATAGTAAGTCTGAAATCGTCTGCACATAAAAATAAGGTGTTTTAAAAACACAATACAAACACCATGTCGAGAGAAAGTCGAGGGAAACTGTTCTGTAAACAGCGTGTGAGACTCACAGATGCCTGCTGGAAGGAGTCTCTCTTAGGTGAAGATTGCAGACCTGAAGATCTTGTTGGAGATTCAATCAGTGAAGAGTTGGGACTACAAGGAACCTGCAAACACAGAATGTAATCAGGTTATAATTCACATCTTCACAAGACATGCAATCCTTACACTTAGTTTGACAGCACAAAAAAGACAGTGTAATTATTTACTCAGTTGAATTTGCCTTTCATTTAAGAAGTATTAACTTTTTTTTTTCAGAAAGGTTAATGCAGGGAGAAAAACTCTCAATTAGTTCATTTCATTCAGCTGACTCTTTCCAGTTGCCTCTCTGCCTCTTTACCTAGTAGAGATACTGCAATTAAACAGCTATATGATGATTCAGACTTTCATAGAATCAAATATTGTGACTTTAAAAACACACACACACACATTTGTTAAATGTTCTTTTTTTTAATTAATCATGGTTGAAAACCTAAGTTACTTAGGGTAATTGTTGCCCCAGGATTTACTCAGAAAACGCTCGGCACTTTATTTTCAAAGGTTCAAGAATGGAAAATGCCATGTTGATATGACATGTCATAGATCTGAATCTCGCCTTTCATAGCATGACAGCTTTGATATTTACACCTCAGGACTTGTTTGTGTAGTGGAAACACTCTGAAGGAAACAGGAGGGGAGCTTTTCCTGCACTTTCAAAGAGGCTGGACGGACTGAGCCGAAGACGTGGTCGAGACCGCAATTTAAATTACGCAGCAGCACTTCTCTTTAAACTTTGACAGATTAATCATAAGTTACATTCCAAAAAATAATTTGAGTCCAACACATAATTAAGGTTACAAGAGGCAAGTTAAAAAAAAGAGAGAGAGTTGCATAAGTTTCTATACAAGTACAAAAGTACATTAAAGAATGGATGAAGGTCAAGGAAGAAAGAAAAAAGATAAACCTGCTGAAATTAACTTAAAAAAAAATTAAAGGGTTGAAGAAGAATATCTTGTATTCCTCACCACAAAAGGCGACTGAGGGGCCGTGTCTTTCTTAAAGGTGTAGGGTCCGAGCTGGAGGTGGCGGAGGCGCTGTGTGGCATCATCAGAGAGTTGGCACATCCTACGGTGAGTGTATGGTGATGGGCAGCGGCTCTGTGATGCTACTGTAGGTCTTTGGTAACCACATGTTCCTGCTGCACTTGTATTTGACTTTCTTGATCGTGCATGGCAGGCCTTAGTGTCAGAAGCTCCACGTGGCTAGAAAGAAAAATACAAAAAATAATACTTATCTCTTAACTTCTCTTTATCTAAGGTTGACGTGTGTTATGCCAAAAAGCAGTGTTAAATTCTCGAATCTAACTGGTGAGATATTGATTAATCTTCTGTAACAGCAGCACTGACAATAGTCCTGGCTGGAGTTTAAAACTTGGGTACAGCAAATAATCTTTCAAGGTTTTCTGATAAATGTAATAAAAACAGTTTTTCATTTAACACATGTGCAATCACTGAAATGGCGAAGATTTATTAAGTAAATATTTATGTATGACATTTATGGAACAAGTCTCCAGTGTCAGTGCAAGTCTTCAGTACGACTAGTTGTACTTTTTTTTTTTTAGTTTTATTAACTTTGAAAGAGAAGGAAAAGAGCCAATAACTGTTTATAGGTGGTATATTAAAAAGAACCTAAAGAAAAAGAAACTAGCAAAAACATTTTTCAATTGTGACACTTAAAAACTGTAATATTTGGGGAAGAATAAAGACAGAAAGAAAGAAATCTTCTTTGGATAGGCTATCATGGAAAAAATAATCAACTTCAAGTTTAATAGCATAGATGACTGTGCTTCTTTCCACACAGAAAGAAACACTCTGTTACACTTACTATGTAAATTGAATTGTACATTTATCATTAAAAAGCCAAAGGGAAATATATTTTCATTTTGCAATATTGAAAAAAAGCTGTGTGACCATTGTACAAATTACATGTTGGTAACACCTCAAAAACACAACATCCAGCTCAATCCAAACATCAATCCAAACGTAAACCTTCTCTTTCTACCAATCTCACCTCTGCAGGCAAATTACTTCAATAACTTTAATCTCAGCTAACATAATTCTGAGCTCCAATAACTGGCTTCCTGTGGGCGCTGCTTAGATAAATACGTTTTTAAAAATGTTAATTGCATTTGATGGTCGGTTTCAGACTAATATGATAATTACATTACATGGATGTAAAAAAAAAGGAAAAGAAAGAAACAAAAGATAATTTAAATGCTAATTGGAACATCCTGGCATATTAAGTCATTTTTAAAAAGCAGAGAAAAAAATAAATCCTGACAGAGATTGCTATTTGAAGAGAACAGATCTAATGGAATTAAAGTCGCCTTTTCCCCCCACATAGGAATAGGAGCTGTATTCTCCCTCTGTTCTTTCTTGTTTCGTTTCTCTTCTGTTGGTGGAGGCACAAAGAGCTTGTTTTAAAGCGAGAGCTGTGCTTGTCTGATGTGATTAGTGGCTTTGCTGGTGTTGGTAACAGAAGATAAAGCCGGATGTCCTTGAAACAACAAAGCAAGCACCAAGAGTAGCTTATTAAGGCAGAAACAAGCTCTGTTCAAATGAACTGCATGCAAATCGCAGAAAAAGCCCAGTTTAGAGCATGCCATTTCAAGTCCAAACCAGAAGCGTCCACAAAAGGAACACTTGCACATAAATGGATCCAGACAACATGACAACAGTAGAACTTGACTAGACAATACAATTTAATGGACAGGAAAAGAGAATAGGTGTCTGTTATGATCATAGTCTAGAGTATTGGCAGCATGAGAGGAGTCAGGAAAGAAAAAAAATGAAAAAGCTAGTCGAAAACTTCAGAGAAAAAAGTACATACATCCATATACACGCACAGAGGGAAACAAAACGCTAGTTGAAGCACACACACTTACCTAACTACAATTTTTTTTTTACGTTTTATGTCCCATATATATATTTCACCAGGCAATCCATTTACAAGTCGAGTTTGAATGTATTTTCTACAATCTAGAATAATACTGGACATTCAAAACTATGAAATAACACATATGCCATTAAGTAATTATGCAACAACATCAGCAGTCATTTTAAGACACGAAGGCCAGCTGTTTTTGCAAGAACAGTATTGTCAAGTGCATTTGCAAAACACATCAAGCAGAATGATGAAACTGGCTCTAATGAAGACCATCGCAGGAAAGCAAGACCAAAACCTACCTCTGCTGCAGATAAGTTCATTTAGGAGTTACCAGCATCAAAAATCACTAATTAACAGCACCTCAAATTAGAGCCGTTACAAAGGCTTTACAAAGCATAAGTAACAAACACATCTCAATATCAACTGTTCAAAGAAGATTATTAGATATTTTTGATGCATTCAGCATTGTTCTACAGTGTAGAAAGAAATAAAAAGCAAGAAATACCATTAGACTGAATTAGACGGTATGTCCAAAATATTGACTGGTAGCATATATCTATGAAATTCATGTACACTAAGTCTGTATAAAAGACACTGAATGAAACATTTCTTTTTTTGTGGATGAGCATCTCACTGTGATGCCATATTCCAAAAGCACTGCTCAAGGATACACATATTTCAACCCACTACAATCAGGGAAATTAAAAGCGTTACAAATACAACATAAAGCTGAAAGATATACCATATGTTTCCATTAGAAACATTAAAATACCAGTGGGTTCAAGGTGCCTTTTAGCAGACACCATTAAGAAAAAACCCCACAAAAAACACAGGAATTTAGACCACTTAAAAAAAAAAAAAGGATCCATAAATAAGTTTCATCAATGTAGCTCTCTGTAATTATCTTCACAGGAAAAGCCCTTTCTTAAAAGTGCTTTTAAAACCATTGAGATGTCAAGAGCCAGAAATGAAATATATATACGGCCAAATAATTAGTTGATTGACAGGGCTATTCCATGTGTGTCACACCATGTAATTCTGTAAATGCCTTTTAAAAGCCACTTTTCTTTTTTCTCTCTTTTAGCATTGCACGTTAAAGACCCAGTAACTGAAGATGTTTACAACAATGACTGAGTATCACCCGAATATGATATATTCTTTTCATGGTTATCTTTTATTCATCTGGTTTTTAGTCTCATAAAAACTATAAATATTATTTCTGCCATTATGTAGAGCTGTATTTCTTTTCTGCAATGTACATGGTTAGGGATTAAGTGTTACAAGATTAGGTTTATGTTGACAAAAGCCTCTAACACATGAGTCAGCAAATGCTACCATGTGGGCCAAATCCAGCAAATCTGAGTACAGTTATTTGCCACCGGGCTTCTGAGCACGAGCAACAGAAAGGAGATGTCAGGAGATTGCGAGTTTAAATCCCAATAATGCCATAGCCATGACTGTCTGGAAGGCCAAGAAAGCAAACATGCCCATTCTTGTTGAATTGCATTCATATAGCTTATTTAACAATGAACATTGTCACAGAAAAAAGAGGGCAGAAGATACGTTCTTCCAAGTGGTTTACAGTATGTTGACCTGTGACACAAGCATGAACAGCAGATCAAAAAAAGACCAGTTTACTGGCTTCATGTGCATCAGAGGAAACATAGGATACCTTTTAACTACCTTTTCAACTGCTAGCTACTGTAATACTGGTTTCAACAACTCTATGCAATGTCACATTTCTTTCCATCCAGAGTCACATTAATTTTCAGCCCTTTGTATTAATAACAAGATAGTTTAACCACTCCATAAAGTCTTCTCCAGCACATCCCAAAGACATTCAGTGGTCTGATCAAGCCACTTCTTGTGTTAGTCCATGGAACTAGACCCACTCTTTCAAGATTTGAGCCCAATGAATCTTAGTCTTGTTGTTGTGTTATACGTCTGGGTTTTGTTGAGCATATTGTATTAGTACGTCTCACTCTTAAAAGGAATGCAAAACAGGGTATTTCAAATAAATAAATAAACTCCTGGGAGTGCTCATTGTCCTCATTCACCGCCTGTGTTAAAACTTCGAATTAAAGCAATCCCAGGTCAAACACTGTACAGTGTACTTGTACAGTGGCCACTATGCATGGTGGGTGCATTTCCCTTCCCTTCTTAGCCTGTAGAATAGGGTGAATCTGGAGTGTTTAGTCCACATGACTTTTTTCCATTGCTTCAAAGTCCAATCATTATGCTCCTCAGCAAATTTAAGACTTTTTTTTTTTTATTAGTTTCACTAACAAGTGGTTTCTTATGGCCACACAGCTATTTAACAGTGTATGAATTTCATGTCCCAAGGAGCACCACAGTAATTGCCTTGACTGTCCTACAAATAGCAAGCACCAAGGAATTTTTGAGGCAGTGAAGCAACTTGGCAATTGTGCCGAAGGGCAGGAAGGCATTATTACGTCGCACAAAGCAAATCATTACGTGACAAAAAGTCATGTGATGTGATATTTAAATTTTTTAAATTACAAAAGAACTTCACGTGTCCTAGGAGCTTAAGACACTGCTTGTCATCTTCTAGATTAAGAAAAATAATATGGCATAGGAGACTGTTTTGGGTGGTGTTATAATGCCTGCTATTGACCTTTTGCACGTTACATCATGACGTCTGTCTGCCATAGTCCCAACCACTTCTAAATGCCAAAAGGGATGTTACTTATCGGCTGCCAGTGCCAGACCGACATACAAAACCAGTCACAGAAGCACTGTCAGCAAGAAAACACATCTGATAAATGTTGAGTAATCTTAAACAACACTTTGTGTCCTCAGTAACTGCTTTAACGTTGTTACATACTGCTTTTGAACCATCCCATTGGTGTTTCACAGCTAACCAGCTCCTAACACAAGGCTGAATCCCAAATATTTCCCTAACCCCTGATCAAGGACATGATGCACCAGCTTCCCATTTCATGCTATTTGGGATTCAATCCCAGAACAGTTAGTTAGCGCATAACTAGAAAGTTTGAAATGTCAGGATTGGTTAACGTTACCAGCACATTGTTTTATGAAGCGTAACGCACACACTATTCCATAACATCGCAAATCAATGAGGAATTACATATTCTTATATTCTCAGAGTTTAGCACATTATTATAACAAACTTCTGCAAATTAATATCCTTTTTACTTTCTGCATCCATTTTCACATACTTGTTTCTCCTTTGAACAAGTTACGAAGCCCACCACAACATACTGCATATGAAAAATAATCAGCAGCACAAACGTTATCAATTGCTAAGTTACTCTTTTATCTGTGTAACAAAGCATCAGGTAATGCAGAAGGTCATCAGGTAATCGTAAGATAATCTTTCTGTTATTTTTTGGCTACGAAGTACACCTCAAACTTGAAAAAACTATGAAAATACATATTAGCCTAATGGTAGTCACATGTCTGCAAACAATTAGTAGTGCCAGCTATTGGATCTTTCCTAAAATTGCAGCAAAGTGGAATAACTTTGTCCCATTCAGACCACAATTAACCAAGACAATATGCAACCAGCTCAAAATTTATTTGACACAACAGAAAAACATGGACCACTGCCATCAGTGAATGCCAATAGGCCGATGGCAGTTAACAAGGCAAATATCGGCCGAGTATAATCAGTAATCACTTAACTGCTTCAAGTGACTTCAGTAAATAATATTTTCATTCACAGATGAAATATCAAAATCAAGAAACTTGCATAATTGATATCCGTTTAGCCCTGCCCCTTTCTCAACAATATTGTGTCTAGTATCTTAGGGCATTATGACCCGTTAGATTAACAGAATGAACAACAATACCAAAATGCTTGGGATTAAATTACAAGTAATAGGGAATTGTACAAATAGGCTATTTAAATATTTATTTTATTTGATCTTTGTTAGAAATGGAGTCAATCAGCTTGGAATAAATCGGGCCTGTGGCCAGACCTAATTTATAACCCTGCTCCATAACATTAGCATCATATACTGTACAATGTGATTATAATGCGGCACATAACCTGAAGTTGTGCAGTGGTACAAGTAGACCATTCTTTATCTTATAATTCTAGTAGATGTGATATTGTCCATTTTCTTAGAGGAATAAAAAAAAAATGAAATGAAAACACAACTCACTGAGACGGCTGTCTGGCTACTTTTCATATCACACTCCTCAATGACAGACATGGTTGAAAATTCCACTTTGGGTGAAATCCCCTGAGGGGATGAGATGAAAGAAAAAAAGAGAAAGAGAGACAGAAGGAGAGAAAAATCAGAAACTTTAAAAATCATGAAAAGACAGTCAGCAGAGGAAGATAATGACACTCTTGGCAGATCAATTTGCCCAAACAATCTATGTCCTGAAGCAAATAGCAGGAAAATGGCACTGGCTTTTTATGATTCGTCAGAGATATCACAGCATAGTGAGGGAATGAGATACACACCGGGAATGAGGCAGATTTCTTCATGAGAACTTCTCTCTCTGAACCTGGGGTTTGAGGAATCAGCCTTATTCCTGGATAAAGGAAATCTCTGGTATTCTCCTCAAATGTGGCCAGAATTTCACCTTCTGTGTCATCAATCAAGAGAGAGGGTGGGAGAGGGAGGGAGGGAGGGAGGGAGAGAGAGAGAGAGACAGTTCCCACCTTAGTAGAAGAAACACTTCCATGATAGCTTTTTTACTGAAGCAAGAGGAGAAAAAAACAGCCTGTTAACTTTTTCTAATGCTGGGTTTTTATCCCACTTACTGTAGATAAAGTAACCACCAACAAGGCTTCACAAAGAACAAAAAAAACACTATCAAACCAACAAAGGCTTCAATGGTTTACATCAAGCAGTCCGCCTAAAATTAGGATCAAGCAACAAATCTGATGTGTAACTGTCAATCTGGAAATAGATGTTTCCTACCTGGGGGAACAAGCTGGATGAGCTCCAAACAAGTTGTATCATCTTAAAAGAAAGCAAAAAAAAGCATGTTTGAGTGTTTATTAGTTTATTGATCTGGTGTACATGAGAGAAAGCGGTGGGGGGTGGGGAAGCGTACTGAACACGGCCCCATATAGCTCTTACTCTCCAGATGATCAGCTACATCACCAGGGTCAAATGCTCTTGAGATGGTCTGATAAAGAGTGAGAGAGTCACAAAGAAATCATTCAGTTAGAATTCAGTGGCCTGTCCCACTTATTTATTTGTTTATTTAAAATTTTAAATTCTGTTTGCGCTTTTAGTTAGCCTTTTTTCCTGCATTATCCATAATTCTGTATGATTACATGGTGATGGTGGCATCTCCAGCTGCTACAACTTATACACGGGATTTCTCATTAATATAGCATTAAACGTCTCTGGAAAATGGTGAGTGATAAAAAAAAAAATCTCATGTCTTTTTCTGTTTTTCCTATTTGGTTGAAACTTTATTACTCCTAATAAAATAAATGCCATTGTATCTGTGCTGTATTTGTGCAAAGTCAGATCAGAAAACTTTTATTTAGACTTTTCTTTAAATGTCAATTGGATGAAAATAAAAATAAATAGTACAAATATACAGTTTGTCACATGAACTTGCATCCTTTGCATGAACAGCTCAGTTAAATATACACCATCCAAATTCCAAACAAGTGTTTCGTAGGGAATGGAATCCCCAAAGACCAGCCAGATACGATATCCCCACAATTCCCTAGGTGCTGATTCGATTTGTATTGTGATTCTGTTAGTATTCACAATTTTATAAACATCCTGATTCTATACAATTTTTTGTTGTTGTTACAAACATTTTTTTTTTTTTTTACAATTTTAAACAAACATTGCCAATAATTCGCTTTAATTACACAGGCTGATGTGCTGCCTGTCAAAGTGTGAATAGTTTAGAGTGCACCCCCTGCAGGATCATAGGGGAACGTCAACATGCAAACATAGTGTATAAACATAAAAAACAAAAAACCTAAAAAAATAAAAATAAAAAAAAATCTAATTTGGAATCAGTCTGGGTAACGCAGGAATAAAGGCTAAAACTAAAAGCGCACACAGAATTAAATTTAACACATGAAAGAATCCTGACTACAACTGAATAAATGTATTTTGTCCCCATCTCTATGATTCACCTCACCTTAGTAAAGACCATGCTCTCATGCAGGAGAAGAGGGAAGGTATAAGGGACACATTTTGTTTTGTGGTATTGTCCCATCATCCGGACGCTCAAGTAGATGTCCTCATGGGATGGTAAGAGTACACCTGGACAAGTGATCTAAAGAGAGAGAGAGAGAGAGAGAGAGAGGCCTGAGCACAAACAATAAGTGAGAAGCACCTAAATCCTAACGTCCTCCCTGCTTCCACAACTAGTCAGGTTGTTCCTGAGTTGAAGTGGGCGTGTTAAAGCAGGGAAACACTAAACGTGCAGTACTGTTTGAGAGCACTCCAGGACCTGGGGTGGGATCAGGGAGGAATTGTAGTGCAGATCATATTAGATATAACGTTCTCATCTGTGCTAGATGCAGCTTGAGATTATGTTATGTTGTTAGAAACCATTTATCAGAAAACGCACAGGAACAACACAAGCTTACAGCTTTTAAATTATCCTTTCATTTTTTTTTTTGTATATGACCCCTGAAAAAACGAAGACAGTAGTTAGACTTAAACTAAGTGACCACTGTGTGCAATTCTGCCTACTTAGCAACACAGCTAATGCTAGGTTAGCTAACTAGCATTTGCTGCACCCCACAAAGGAAGGAAAAACAAAAACACTGACCAAAAGTGCTGGGTTAATTAAACGTTAATTTCATTCGTGCGTATGTGTAAACTTACACCATGGACTTTCAGCTCTACAGTACATTTCAGAGCTTTTCTCCGTGCTCTCGATTGTGAAGCGTTCCCGGGTGGTGTCAGTCCGCCCATCTTTAACACACTGTTGTCATGGCTGCAGCGGACGCACGCGCTTTCAAAGTTGCTTGTTTCAAACAGGAACTTGGTCACGTGACCTCCGGTTGCAGCGCTCTTTCTTTCTCTACACCGATGGAAGTTCCGGCTTTTTCCCCCTTCTTCTCCTCCTCCTTTCGCTAAGTCAGATTGTGACGCTTATGTATGTACACGAGCTGGCCAAAAGTACGTGGACACCTGACCCATATGTAGTCAATGTAAAACCATGGACATTAACACAGTGTTAGCATACCAGCATTGTGTTGTTGTAATAAAGGCAGACTCCACGCTTCTGAATAGGCTTTCCAATAAACATGTCTTATAGGTCAAAATGTAGATCTGGGGGACTCATGGACGCAGAGAATTATGGTGAACTGGTAGATTTGGACGCTGTCTTCCACGCTCAGGTTTGTTGGCAGGGTTGTGTGACTGGTTGCTGTACTTTACTTCCCAGGGAGCCCTCATGAGGTCTGTGTTTCCTTCTGGCTCTCCAGAAAAAAATACATTCACCTTATACATGTAACTGTGACTATTACCCCCCCCCCCCCCCCTCTGTTGAGCTACACATGCCGCACCTGAACTGCCAGTGATCCAGACCACCTTTGCCCTCTGGACTCATCCTGGCTTGGAGATCTTGTTGCATTTAGGCTTCATGTGGTCTGCTTGGGATGCATTTGGTGACTGGGGACGGTTCCACTTTACCATGAAGATGGTCTTGATTTCAGCTGATGCACACAGTACTGTACACACTTGTAGAACTGAAATTCCTACAAAGAGTTTTGTAACTCCAATAATGAAAGATTCCTGCATATTAACTTAACTTAAATCTCTCTTCTGTGATGTTAGCAGCATGGTGGCTCAGTGGTTAGGGTTAGCGTTAGCGTTAGCCCTGTCGCCTTTGATTTTGTACAGCTATTTTGGGACACGTTAAAAGTGTTCTATTAATACAAATTGAATTGAAATGAATGAAATATTGTAGGGGATGTGTGCTTGTTCAGCGACAGTGAGGTCAGACATCAATCGCAAAGGTCTGGTTCATAGCCTGGGCCATAAAAACAAAAAGTATTTTTCATCCAAATTCATGCTAAAAGATTTTAATTGGAGTTAAAGTAGTGGCGCGGGCCACTCATGTGCGTCCACATCAACCTGGTTTTTACTGGCCTGTTTTTAGACACAGATTCACTGTCATGATGAAACAGGTTTGGGCCATTTAGTCCCACTAAAGTCCAGCATAAATATTTCTAACTACTACAACTCACATACGGGTGTGACAGCCTGGTGACCACATACTTTTGGTTATATTTTGTAAAGTGAGCCAGCATATTCGTGTTTTGCTTTGTTTTCCTTAAACCAAGTTGGTGATATTATGACCGCTGATTGTTTATCTTCGCCTAACTACATCTAAATTGCTTTAATGAAAATTGACTCTGGCTTTCTAATTAACAAAGTATCATTAATTCATATTACATTTTATACAATCAATTTAAATAATTGTTAATTCAGCAAGGACATTAGGAACATCTACCACTATTAATTTTGATAAATGATCACCTCCCTTAATATACTATCTACGTGGATACAGAGCCTACATCTACAACGAGCGGCAGTGCAGGCTTCATAAGCTCGGACAAGAGTCAAACACTTGTCTCAGCATTCATGCTAATGAACAGCTCGAGTGTTGACAAGAGCGGTTTGAATAGCATTTTAATGACATTACATTACGGCGTGAGTAACGGTACTATCCACATCTACGAAAGAAATTAAACAAAAAGAAAAGAAGGGGAAAATCTTTCTAGACGTACAAAGCTATGCTATTATGAAGGCTTCACTTGTGTCATGTGAATTCAATCGCTTTAATTTTATTTAAATGAAACTAACAATTAAACACTGTTGTACAATAGGTAATGTTCACTTACATTTTTACCGCTTCCATAACCAGCTGACCATTGTTACCCAATAAAATAAAATTTAATGTATGGATAGAGGTTCATAGACTATTCTTGACATACAGTCTGAATAAATAGACTTGATTTATATATGACCATTTTATGTTTTTAATTGACGTACTGTACCATTGCTTTCAGGCAATTTCTTTTAATGTGTAATATTAGTATTTGAAGTTCTGCTCCTTTTATCATTCAAATGATGTCATCATTATAAATGAAAAGTTGCTAATTAGTACAATACTCTACTCTGTAGTACATGACTGGTATGGAGGAGATGTTGTTTTACATAAGCAGTATGTGTATCTGTGATCATGAACTTGATTATTAAAATTTCATGCCATATGTGTTTTTATAGACTAGACTGAGGTGTGGCTTTAGCTCCACAAATCTTTAGGGGAGTTCACGAGGCCAGAATCCTGTGTTTAAAAATAGAACATGACAATGTAGAAAGGGGGGGAAATATTATCATTTTACAGCTGCATAAGGACAATTAGGCTGTGATGCGCCCGGTTTACTGATGCAAGGAAAAGGGAGTAATGGTTTGAGACAGAGGTAAAAAAAAAAAAAAAAAAAAAATGACAGCACAGTGGGGAGGTGAGATGCTCTGGGTAAAGTGCGTGTGTGTGGTGCAAGAATCTTTAGATGGATGTGTTTTCTCATTTGCATTAGCTTTCTCCATCTTCTCGTCTACCATGTAAAATGCAAGTCATTTGTTTATTCAGGTTCTGACTGATTGCCTCACTTATTCCAAATGACTGGTCTGAAAAATACACGCTGCTCTTCATGGCACTGTTGACTGCTAACGTGAGCCATACTCCCTCCACTCATGTTAGAGCAAATGGGGGGGGGGGGGGGGGGGGGGGGATGCGGGCTACAGTATATTTCATACGATTTTAAATTCTAGCAATTGATAAAATATGTAGCTTTTTATTCACATCTGCTATCCATAATGATAGAAATGAAATAAATGACATTCTGGTATAATGTTTAAAATCTTTATTTAATCAAAGTAAACATAAATACAGTGACTGCTCTCTGAAACATTTCAAATTGTATTTTTTTTTTTATAATAAAATGTTCTCATGGAAATGTCAAACCTCATGCAGGGGAATAGTCTTTGTTTAGGTGAACTCAGTCGTGAATCATTTTAATGGTTTTTCGCACAGAACAGTGGAGAGAATGCTGCATGACAGAATATAGTGGTTGGTATTGCCTATTTTTGCACTCTTTTGCAAAATATTGAATTCTTTTGTGATCATTGAAACAGAAACTATGAACAGCTTTCTCCAGATCTGTGACCTTGTCTGATCCAGCGCCAATGCTGTGTAATAACACTGTGGAGATAGCAGGCAGTGTGTTAATAGCTCATAATTAATTTTGAAATGAATCCTTTTTGTGATAAAGATTTAAAACTGCTTTGTACATTAAACTCAACATGTCACAGAAAAGTAATATATACTGTATAGACATATATTAGAAAAGGTTTTCATATATTTTATATACAGAGTCAACCAAAAAAAAATTATACACACTTCAGGAAAAGATAAATAGTATGATGTATATTATATAAATATTTCATTTCAACATTGTACATGAATACAGCTTAAAATATATTTCATACTTTAGATTGTCCAAAGTATCTTCTTTTAGTTTCGACAACAGCTTGGCACACTCATGGCATTCTCTCATCAGATTCACAGTGTAGAGAACTGGTTTGGTTTTCAATTCACATTTGTTCCTTGTTGAGAATTAATTTATGACATTTTTTGCTTTCTTAATGTGCTTTAGACCATCAATTGTCTTTGCAGAGTAGGGTGGGTACAGAGACAATAGACTTGTACAAATCCATATTATGGCAAGAAACAGAAAATCAGGGCATCATTACTTATAAAGGCCATTTAGTCCAAAAACTCTCAAGAACATTCAAATGTATCACCAAGAATTTTTCAGACACCAAAACCATAAAACACTATGATGAAACCGGCTCTCATGTGGACCGTCCCAGGAAAGGAAAACCAAGAGCTACCTTTGCAATGGCTAGCTTCAGAATCCGCCCATGTACACCTCAGATTAGAGCCCACATGAATGCTTCTTGGAGTTCAAGCAGCAGAGATACTACAAAATCCACAGTTCAGAGGAGGCTGCTTGGGTCAGGCCTTAAATGGGTGATCTGCAGAAAAGAAACTATTGCAAAGAAATTATTATTGTTAAACGTGAGCAGACGGTTCATGAATGTGTGATTCCCACTGTGAAGCATGGAGGAGGAGATGTGATGGTGTGAGGGTGCTTTGCTGGTCCCACTCTTGTCAAAATTGTGAGGCACACTTTTTCAGCAGTGAGCAATTGAGAGGATTTTGCAGTGACATGCCATCAGATTTGGTTTGCACTTAGTGGGACCATAATTTTTTTCCCAACAAGACGATGACCTTAAACTCTCCTTTAGGTTATGTAAGAGCTATTTGTTCAAGGCAGAGAGTGATGGAGTGCTGCATCAGGTGACTTGGCTTTCACAATCACTCAATCTAAATATTTGAGATGGTTTAGGATGAGTTGGATCGGAGAGTGCTGGAATGGAAAAACAGTCAACATGTACTCAACAACTCTGGGAATTCCTTCAAGATTGTTGGAAAACCATTCCAGGTGGATACCTCATGAGGCTGACTGAGAGCATGCTTAGAGCGTGAAAAGCTGTCATCAAAGCAAAATGTGCCTCTTTTGAAGAACCAAACATATAAAACATATTTTGGGTTAGTTAACATATTTTTGTTGACTAGATTTGTTCTGTCATAACTCCAATGTCTTCAGTATTAATATACAATGTTGAAAACAATAGAAAACAAAGAAAAAACATTTAATTATATGGTGTGTCCAAAGTTTTGATTGGTACTGTATAAATTATAGTACTGTGCAAAAGTTTTAGGCACATATGAATAAATGCTATAGAGCAAGTATGCCTTCAAAAAAAAAGGCAAAAAAAAAAAAAAAAACAGTAATTAATGAAACAAAGTCAATATTTGGCATGACAATGCTTTGAGGACCCTTTAGTGTCAGGTACAATTTGTGGAACTTAGAAATTAGATACTCAGTTTAACAAGCATTCTGCAGAACCACCCACAAATCTTCGGAGGACTTGGACTGTTGCACCTATTTTTCTTTGCATGCCAAACGCAGTAGCTTTCATTTTCTTTTTTGTCTGAAAATTGGTTTCTTATATAATGTGCTGCTTTCTTTTCTGGCATACCATACAAGTCTTCGTCTGTAACATTTAAATTTGTATTGAATACTAATGTTTGGAAATCAGAAATATTTTTGTATTAACTTCCATAGGAGAGTTTGAACAGAAAACACTGGGTGCCTAAAACTTTTGCACAGTACTGTAAGTAATTATAGGCAATTACAAAATCAGGCGAAGATCAAATATTTTTTTTTCACTGTGCCATTATTTATTTAACAAAAATTAAGCAAAATAGCAAAACATACTAAGTAATCTGTACATGTAGATCCACCTCAGCAATAACTTAAAAGTAATTATTTGTTACATGTATAATACCTTCAGTTTCTTA
Source organism: Clarias magur (assembly GCA_013621035.1). Lineage (NCBI taxonomy): Eukaryota > Metazoa > Chordata > Actinopteri > Siluriformes > Clariidae > Clarias > Clarias magur. Next base: position 253,627 of record QNUK01000481.1, on the reverse strand, counting down.
CATCATTATGAAGGAATTTTTGCCTATTCTGCTTTACGATGTTCTACTTTAGGTGGGTGCAGAGTGAATAGCCCTATTAGTGCTACTTCAAGTACTGTACAAATCCATATTATGGCAAGAAACACACTGTGTAAAGAGAAAGGATAGGCCATCATTACTTTAAGGCCTGGATTTTTCCTTGACTATTCCAAAACCTTGATTACCTTATTTTTCAGCCATTCTAATGTAGATTTACTGGTGTGCTTCAGATCATTGTCTTGGTCGCATGACGCAATTTCAACTGAGCTTTAGCTGTTGGTCAAATGGTCTCATTTTTTAATCTACAGTAGAATACTACGGTATACAGAGGGGTTCATGGTCAACTCAATGACTGCACGGTGCCCGGGCCCCTCCACCATGTATGAGGTATTTCTGCCAAAATACTGTTTGCTTTTCAGCCAAACAACTCCACTTTGGTCTCATCTGTCCTTAAGACATTCTTCAAGAAACCATTTAATTTGTTCAGATGCAGTTTTGTGAACCTCAGTCGTCCTTTCATGTTCTTTATAGACAGAAGGGCCTTTCTCCATTCCAAATACAATTTGTTCAGTCTTCTCTAATTGTGCTGTCATGGACTTTAACATTTAACATGCTCAGTGATGCCTGTAGGATCTTTTTTTTTTTTTTTTGGTATTTTTGAGAATTGCATGGTCTAACCTTGGGGTGAATGTGTGGGACGGCCACTCCTGGGAAGATTGGCAACTGTCTTGAATATTTTCCACTCGTGAATAATCTTTTTCACTGTAGAATGTTGAACTCCAAATTGTTTGGAAATGGTTTTATAACCTGATGTGAGTGATGTGCAACAATTGCAACTTTGCTTATGTCTTTCTTTCTTGGCATTGTGTTAACTCACACCTGAATGCTTCAAACCAGCAAAGTGACAGAACTTTTATCGATGTCTGCACACCTGCTGATGATCAATTAATCAAGGGCTGATGACTAGCAGCACCGGGCAGCAACTTAAATCTCCTAAATCCTGTGGAAGCAGTAAGAAGGTACTCAGTATTACACAATACAATATTATGTTTTTTTTAACATAAATAATGGCATGGTGAGAAAGTTACATGTTGTTCATCTGATGTTTTATTTGCTTTAAATAATATTATCTTAATGCATTATATATATATATATATATATATATATATATATATATATATATATATATATATATATGCATTAAGACAGATGACAGAAAGTAAACTCAAATCCCAGTATAATACATTCAGTCACCTTAGAGCAATACGTACAATTGAGCTTCATTTAAAACACAACACCAAAACCACAGGAAACATGCTCTAGGTATTTCAAAATGGCAAAAAAAGAAACAAAAAAACAAATAGCTGAAGCCACAACAGTTAAAACCATAGCATTGGGTAGAGATTCCTCAACATTGGTGATAACAGGTGTGTAGCCCAGAAACTGTCTGTAAATTAAATCCCCTTTCTTCAGTGTCAGAGACGCACCAAGTAATCATGATTGGGAACTTGTATGACATTTTCATTAGTCTCTGTCTCCTTGGAATCTTCTCTCATTTTTGTCCCAATTTTGATTCTTTCCTTTTCGAGCGTTACTCCCCTGGTGACCAGACGCTGCAGCATCCAGACTGACAACAGAAACAAAATGATGCACTTTCAAAAAACAATTTCATGATGTTTTCAACATAAAGTTGGTTTTTAATTATTATTAAATGTAACTTTGATCTTTAAACTGAATTTCTGTCTAAAAATACTAGTCTTGGAACTATTTTGTTTATAAAGGACCAGAAGGACTTTATGCGATAATCATTCATAATTAATGCCAATGTTTGTTAGGTTATAAATGGAATAATCCACATGCAAAAACATTTATAAAAAAAAAAAAAATTGTTCCTTTAAATTATTCTACATTATCAGTCGTTTAAACAGAAAAATGTAAATATCTTGCAAGTGTTTTCTTAGCATGTTTAATCTATAAGCCACTTGTAGTCCATTTCAAATGCCAAAGATCTTAAATTTACCAACAAGAGATTCAAGCAGTTTCATGCAGTTATCTAATCAGCCATTCCTGTAGCAGAAGTACAATGCTTAAAATGGTGTAATTACAGGTCAAGAGCTTCATGCAATGCTTTTAATGTAGCTTTTAGGGGAAGCGGTGGGTTAATAGTTACGGATTCATGTTACTGATTAGAACATTGTGAGTTCAAATCCCAGCGCAATCAAGCTGTAACTATTGTTTTTTTTTATTTTTATTTTTTTACCAGAGCCCTTGGTTGCTCAGGTAAATCCTGTCACAACTGTAAAAAAAAAAAAAATAGGTAAGCCCAATCAGCAGGTGTAAATGTAGTTTAAAAGGTTACACTGATCAGCAGAGCATGGTGCTGCAGTGAGCGGAGGCAGCACGCGTATCACATTTGGTTTAATATAATAGACTAAAATGAGCTTTAATATCATCTCATTTTACTGCTCATTATTATAAGACACCAATATGTGGTGTGTTAACAATTTGGAGCCATGAGTTTTTTTTTTGCGAGGAAATCTTAGCAAGATCTGATTAACGTGGATTAATCAATTCATTAGCTTGAAACACATCTTAACTTTTGACAGTACTATAGTAGGTAGGATCTTAGGTAGGATCAGGATTTTCTCCATCATAGTGCATGCACTCTGTTTCTTTTATAAACCATGAAGTAGAACTATTCTGATCGTAAGGCACTACTAAAAGAATTGATATAAAATGGTAAAATGTCCATCTTGATGCATCTAGCGTCCCCTTTAAATAGGACAAATGAGCAGAAATTAAGTCACTTTTTTGGGGTTGGGGTAAAAATGGAGTGTCATAATTGCATAATTACTATGTGTTCCACGTAGCATGATAGGGAAAAAAAATCTCCTTCGGAACAAACAACAGAAAACACATTAGAACCTCATAAATAGTACAAACCTGCTTAAATGACTCGTTGATTTATTCTCATCGATCATGTTATTTAGTTTATAATAATCCAGAAAAGTCCGGGCTACATTTTTACCCAGCTTCATATCTGTGTTTGCATGTTAAGGTACATGACTTCTCCAAAGTCTTTACAGTAATATCAACACATGCTCAACATGTATCATATAATCACCAGGACAAAAAAGCTTTAGTTCATTTACCATGCTCAGATATTGGCTGCAGTCTTAAATTTTGCCACTGTCATGCAATGGAGAAAATCTGTTCAGCTTTGACATTTAAAAGTGAAATCTCCTTAGGCTCAATTCTTTGTATGTTGAAAGACTACATAAATCTATTCCTTTACCTTCGAGGCCCTGCCAATCTTACGATGCAGGCTTCCTCTGTGCCTATAAATCTCTGCTCCGACGTGCCGCCATTAATTGAAAATAAAAATAAATATATAAACAAAAGCCCAATTTTCACCCTTCCAGAACAAAAATAAATAGCTGGCTGATACCCAGCAGAGCAATGCACAGAATAAAGAGCCAGAACAGCTCAGCCAGCGCTTGGCTGCAAGCGAACGTAAATCAACCGTGTTTCCGTTAGCCATGAGGGGAAAAAAGGCACTTATTCACAGCTAGGGCTTTATTTAAATTCATACAACTGCTACAACTACTCTGCAAGACTTCCTATATTTCACCTCCACCAAGACCATATTACAGAACACATTTATTACCCAAAGCACTACGCCCGTAATGCTGGGAGGGATGCTTCTACAATGCGGCTGCAAGGATGCCAATCTATTGATGCAAAGAGGCAAGCAGGGGACCATTATGAGATAAAACAACAGAAAATCCTTCTTTCTTCCTCTTTTTCTCTCATGGTCAATGATGTGATATCATGGCAAATCACTGACAAGCTCTTTATAACATAGAGCAGATGAGGATCTAATGGGTGTGTGGTTGTGGAAAGATTATTGGTACCTGCTTAGAAATGATTAAAGTATTTTAAAATTCAAGAAGTCGGTACTTCAACGTTTCTGCAGTGACATGTAACAAAAAGTTGGGATGAAAAGTAGGCTAAAACAATTTGCTTATTCATTACATATGTGTTGCAGTCCTAGGCGGCATGGTGGCTTAGTGGTTAGCACTGTTGCCTTGCACCTCTAGGATCCGGGTTTGATTCCTGCCCGTGTGCATGGAGTTTGCATGTTCTCCCAGTGCTTGGTGGGTTTCCTCCGGGGACTCCGATTCCCTCCCATGGTGCAAAGATATGCAGATGAGGCTAATTGGCGTTCCTCGAATTGGCAATGAGTGTGTGTCAATGAGTGTGTGAATGTGCTTGTATGCCCTGCGATGGATTGGCACCCCGTCCAGGGTGTCCCCCGCCTCATACCCTAAGTCCCCTGGGATAGGCTCAAGGGCCCCCGTGACCTTGAATACAGGATAAAGCGGTATAGACGATGAGTGAGTGAATGTCGCAGTCCTGTGTGTTGGGTTTGTTGACAATTTATCAGCTAAAATAAGGTTTGATTAGCATACATTTGTCTTTCATTTATGCATTTTAGCTCTGAAAATGACTGCTACAAGTTTCCTCATCGTCCTCTTGCTCGCCTCACTGTAGCCTAGACAGCCGCTGCAGTGTGTGGCATCATCTTAGGCTTCATCCTTCATCCAGTGGACTGATGGGAACTCTCTCCAGGACTCCGATGCTTGTCTTCACAGCCCATCTGTCCAGGAAGGCAACCTCTGCGTCTCTCCAAAAACAACAAGCGCTATTTTTGGGTGCCAGGAAAAAAAAAAAGGAGGTCATGACATCACATGGTCTGGAATAATGCCTGATGGATTTAAAAGTGTATATGAACCCAGGATAAGAGAAAGACTTACATTTGTATCATGCCTTGTTATGTATGCTATGGCTTCGTTTTTTTTTTAACACTTTTCAAATCTACCCCAAAGCTATCCCGAAAATTTCCGTTATCCTTGCCATCTTTTTTTTTTTTTTTTTTGCTGTGACCTCAGAAAAAAAGTTTTGTGTTTCCCCTTGATCAACAGAAACTCCAGCAATCTGTGTTTGTGTGTATGCCCGCTCTCAGCGGCGACAGAAATAGCCCGGGAGCCTGCCGCGTGCAGATGGCCTCTCAGCTTGTGATGTCACATCATGCACATCCGTACCAGGACTCGAGTGATGGACGGCCCAATGAGGAACATGAGAAGACTTTATCAGCATCGCAGCTGCAAGCAAGACCCTCCTGAGCTTGGATTGGATGCTGGATGTGGGCCAGTGGCAACCTGGGCCAGGCCAATGGGGCAATAGCGGTTGAGAAGTCACGAAGCTGCGAAAGTTTCCAAAATATTCACCGTCCCGGCAGGACATGAGGTGAGAGGTGTTGCATAATCACTGAACAGGATGACTAGGCTTCTTGGCATGGGTCTCAAAAAGAGCACAGCGGAGAGGAGGCTTTTGCGTCATCGAGTAGCCCTGGGAATCACCTTTAACAAACAGACCAGAAAAGGGCAAAGATCTTGTTTGTGACAGGGAGGGAAAGATATGATAGATGACAAAAGGTAGCATGTGTTTATAACAAAAAGATAAAGATCTGCATTGTGAACGTGCAGATTCATACTAGTTATCTGAAGAGGTTTGAGCAGGGGACCTAATCATTTATTTATGCACTTAAAATACCTAGGTTTCTTCTCACATGGTTGTAAAACCACACTGTTTAAAAATAGCACGATGTCCTTTATAGCATGTGGTTATGTATATAATTCAACTTTAGCTGTCAGTTCTTTTAACTGGATGACTATTCTATGACGAAGGACAGGAGTGTGCAGGAAAAAGCAGTAACGCCCCAGATGTCATTGATGCATTTGCTGTTTTTAATATTATGTACACAGTCTTCCTGAATCGATTTGGCATCTTTGTTGAAACTCAAGGACGCACCTCCAGTGGGGCTGATGAGCCTTGAGGGAGGCTTGGTTGGCAAATGGTTTGTTTACCAGGTTGTTTATCCGCACCGACCCACCACACAGACAGACGGACAATGATGCCCCAATGACAAGGAACAAGACACCATGGTCTTTAACCGACCGTTGGCTAACAAGCAGACAAATTAAGGCAATCAGCACCATCAATACAGCAGAGTGACAGGCTTGTCACCGGGGTGTCACAAACAGCCAATTAACAATGCTAATTAAAACAGCAAACAGGAGGACACAAAGGGAGCCAGCATTGTCCCCCTGCAGCTCTTATTCACAGCCTGATTTGCTTCTTTAATGCAGGACAAATAAGTGCTCTTCAGCACTGGAGGTATTCACTTGGATGTGTGAAATCGCATTTCATAACTAATGTCACTGATTAGATGTGAATTTGGAGTTTGTCTGTTCGTCCTAAATATTGACTACACCTATCTGCACAGCAGTTCATACAAACACAGGCGCTGTTATTTAAGTCACACAGCTAAAACAGCACTGGCCTGAAGAACATAACTGTTCTGGTGGAGGGTTAATAGAGATGAGATGGCCAAAGGGCTGCAGAGTTTGCATCAAGTGGCTGAGATGAGCACTCCATTGTATAGCATCCGATCTGAAAGTGAAGCCGCAATGGCGTGATTGGCTGCAGATGACAACACACAATCATGTCCATTTCATGCCATAAAGTTCTCAAAGGGCAGAACACTGCCGTATCTGATGACCCTTTCACGGAAAAGCCAGCTTGAAAGCCAGAGGGAGAGAAAGAGCCGAAGAGAGAGAGAGAGAAAGAAAGAGAAATGAGGAGGAGACAGAAACCTATCAGTTCTTTATGGACCATAAAGGCTATTAGAAGTTTTCAGAAGTTAACTCCTATAAGACAATGTACTTAAACTTTAACAACAACAAACAGAAAATTGCACCTTCAAAAAATCTTGCAAGAAATCCATGATCTTTGCATCCACATCATATTTTATGTGACATGAGCCTCTGATTTATGAACCATGCCAAGGCTTTGTCATGTAGAAGCATGTCTTGCAACGTGTACTGTATTAAAACACCCCATGCATTTGTGGGTGTGAGCGCTCTTTAGGACGTGCCAGTCAGGTGTCGTTGTCAGACTGATCCTTTAGCTTGCAGACAGCTGTCAGCATGTGGAGCAGCCAGACTGTCTTCCCCAAAAGCTGTGATTGATGTGGAAACCAGCAGGAACCACCAAGCTGTCTGCTTCCACACTCTGTTCGGCCTTTATCAATTTCTAAGTACGTCCTGTCCTCAGGACAGCAGCGCAACATTTAAGCAAGGTGACTCCGGAGTTGGCCATTTGACGCGGCTGATCGGTGTTTGCCTGAGCAGGACACTTATTTCCGAAGGCTAGAGATAACAGCTCTCTCAGTAGCCATCTGCAGCCTACAAGACAGTAGAAAATGGAATGATTGGTAAAGCAGTGAACCTCCTCTCCCTCCACGCTGACAGGACGGAGGAGAAAACCTATTAACTTGTCAGACCATAAAGGGCAACAGAGTCCATTCTGAATAGCTAACTTTTAAATAGGCTTTTCTGGAAAACGCTCCAAGTACTGCGTGCATAACTCTAAGCCATAAATGCAGTTCTACCCTAAACGAAATGCTAACTCGGATTTCGAGGCAACCCTGCCTCCGGTGATGAAACCATACATCCTTTAACAAAACTTTCAGGTACTATACAGCGAATTGTTTCCATAGGAGTTAACTTTGCAACAAAACAAGGAAAGGTATTAAGAAAAGTTGTAGAGGAAATTCTCTGCATAAAGTGCCCAGCTGAGTCTTGAACGAGCTCCCAGATTCTCTCAGCTATCACCTGTCTCTGAAGCACTAATGATGGTCTGGCATCACAGTTTGCCACCCACCTTTTCAAAATAATTTTGAAAACAGCCCACCTCAAAAAAAAAACATCACGATGCTTTTGAAGCTTCCAAGGTATTATCTGTGAGCAATTAAGTTGTTGTCGGGTTGGTGGCATGTGGAATATGACAGGAAATTGTGCCCATTCCAGACGACAAGAGCTTTTCTTACAATACCCGGGTCTCATCGAAAGAATGTGCCATTAAATCGATCTTTATAATTACAGCCATGGCCGCTCCAGCGATTTCATTAATCAGGCCTCATCACTCCAAAAGGTCATTCCAATCATACGCTCTCTGTTCTTTATCATCGTTCTGGGCCGGAGAGGACCCATAAGCACCTGCCCCGACTCTAGGAGATGCTTCCTTGCCAGCGGGGACATTAGTAAGCCTATGGTGCATAAGGGACATTTGATAAGCATAAAAATTCAAGTGCTAATGTGAAAAATGCAACATTAGTTTCACAGCGTGAATCGCGAAAGGTGCTGAAATATCGCGCATTGCTTCTCTATGTTCTTAAAATATATATCTTCCATTCTGTACCGTCAGACAGAGTCAGTTTGAATATGTCCATGTTATAAGTGTGTATATGTGAAGCACTACCAGAGGTGTAGGTTCATTCTGGTACAGGTAATTATACTGGTGTTATTGTCGACGACCCCCCCCTCCCCCTCCCCTCCCTAATTTTTCCAGTCTGGAGTCCCACTCGTAAAAGGTTTTTGTTAGTGATTTGCACGCTCCACAGACCTGCTCGCCGGTCCATAAGAAACGACACGTCGGATTCCGTTGACCTCAATGACCCCAATCTTTGCACTACATACCATGCCAAATGCCCTCTGTCTAATTGGGCCTGCACTGCAAACCATCTACACACACCTTCAGTCAGACAGCCCCCCCCCCCCACACACACTCTCTCTCTCTCTCTCTCTCTCTCTGGGTTCCCTTTGTTATTGGTTTTGGTTGTGTGTAACCTTCAGCAGGGGGTACCCCTTATTCATGCTCCACACCACACCAGCCCTGTGGTATAATTACTGCTAAAAAAGACGTACTGTTGGATGTCTATCGTGTGTGTGCTTGCGGACACAGCTTTAGTCTGCCAGCAGTAACATTAGCCACCCTTTCTTTTCCTACCTATGCTTTTTCCACTGGGAGGCAAAGTCAGGATCATTTTCAAGGAGAAGGGCATCACAGGGTAAGTTATGGCTCTTTCCAGCTCTCTGTAAATTGCCTCTCTCTCTTTTTTTTTTTCCCAGGCATCCTCTCGCTGTCATGGGCAAAATAATCTACAATGCTGTTGAGTAATTCTACATGGATGGGTTTCTTATTACTGAATGCTAGCCAACTAGGCCTTGGAGTTGACAGTTCAGTGGAGCGGCGGACAGGCAGCAGGGGGAAAATGGTGAGAAAGGGGAAAAGTTACAGCATCAGTCAGAGGCTTTACGGCCCCTTCTGATATGAACAGCAGATAAATAAAGAAAGAATTGCAAGAGCAACCAGCAAATGGGAGACTGCTGGCAGATGGGTGCGTGACAGAGTGATACAGGCGACCGACATTTTTAGAGACGGAGAGGAAGAGACGCAGAGACACACCAACACTTATGTACAGTGTATCCTCCACCCAGCACTAGAGGGCACTTAGGTAACACACATCTCTCCTGTTTTCACACTTAAAAGCTTTTTAGGCTCAGAACTAAAGTGGTTCTTATACAATAGCTTTCACCTTGTAACTCAGTAACACAGTAGGTCTGCACACAAGAATCAATAATGACATCAAGATGTTAAAACCTTTAACAAATGATGTAATCATGTAACTCCTATGTACAATGAAAGGCCATGAATATTCAGTCTTACTTCACCAGGGTCGTGGTGAAGCCCGTTCCTCTAATAAGCACAGTACAAGACAGGGATACACCTTAGATAGGAGGCCAGACCATAACAGGGCATCATACCCACCTATTCACATCTTAAAGCCAGCAATCAAAATAATTTTGGGGAAACTAGACCTTGCCAAAACCATCCATCCATCCATCCATCCATCCATCCATCCATCCATCCATCCATCCATCCATCCATCGATCTAGGACCCTCTGTAGTCCAAGTAGGACCTGGGGAGGCCAGTGGTGACCATTGGTGAACAGTGGTGACCAATTTAAAATGTATTCCCATTTTTACAACTATGGTAGGACCTCCGGTCAACATTCACACATGCATTCACACACTACAGGCAATTCGGGAGCACGAATTAGCCTAATCTGCATGTCTTTAGACTGTGGGAGGATACCAGAGCACAGGCAGAAAGCACAAATATCCAAACCAAAGCTCAGGATTGATCCTATGACCTGGACACTGTGACGTGACAAGGCTGCCATCCACTCCAGGGTCAAGAACAAACATAAGTAAGTAAGTAAAAAAGTAAGTAAGTACACACATCTACCACTGTCAGTCCCTATCACATTAAGCTAACCCCTGGAAGGAGCATCAATATCGTCCATTGTGCTAGCATGCCTTGTATGACTTGGGGCCACACAATTCAAACAAAGGCTTGTTCCATCATAATGACCCCAAGAACAATTAAGAAATCAATGAATGTTCTTTCTGCTAAACCCGGAGGTCAGGAAAGAAATTTCAGTAGACTGACATAATCACAAGGGCATGTACTGTATTATTGAGCTCTGCAGACGTGTGTTATGTTGCCTTGTACACAGACGGCTAAGAGATATTTTCCATAAGAAAGACAGTGACACAGCCATTGGCTTTTGTCTACAGGGCTTCGTCCCACGTCAATTCCTTTTGTCACTCAAGACCACGGTAATGCAAGGTTCCTAAAGTAACCAATGGCTACATTTGCAGCAATGCTATTGGGTCGCACGTACAGTACAGCGGGATATAGTGTAGGTGCTATGATTATTGGCTTAACTGCACCAAAACAGCCCACAAAACATTGACGCAAGATGTTCTGAGCTCCTGCACTAAATTCCAAGGGAAATAATCAGCCTCCCAAACCATACGTTTAAACTGAGCTATGCGGGACACACTGAGCCACTGATCCCCGCATGAAACTATAAAGTGGTTATGTGCATCTATAGAAACCTTTAAACTTGATCAGGGATTATCCTACTCAAATTGTCCTCTCTATCATAAGTCAGATGGTGGTACAAAGACAAGCATGTCGTATATCTCTGTCTTAGTTGTTTTTTTGTCTGTGCATCAACCAACAGGTTTAACCAGAATGGGATAAGAGAGAGAGAGAGAGAGAGAGAGAGAGAGAGAGAGAGAGTGAGTGAAACAGACAGTAAGACAGACACACATGGAAGGATACAGCTGTCCTCTGTGTATGGGATAGGCGTGGTGCTGCCTGCAGTCAGAAAGCTGTAGAAGGACACCTCCAGAGTGTAGCAGTAGGACGTGTCATCTAGAAGACCTCCAAGGAAGCGGCGTCCTGTCCCTGCTTTCACCAAGTCACGGTTAAATGATGTACTAGACTGCAGTGAGAATGAACAGACAGAATTATTAGCACTCGTCAACAGAATGGACATCAATACAAACACAGCATGCAAATGTTTACTTCCAAAAGTCAGTATATTCTCTGTGGCAGCTCTTCCTTTGGCAACATTGTAAATTCAGTAAAATAATATTTTTAACAATAAATCCAATTGGAAATATGTTGTCGCCAGATTATAACCCAAAACCTGGGCTGGCCATTTCAGTGTCTAATTTTGAAAGCTAGTACGGACTCAACCGAAGACATGTACAGAATGAATAACATAAAGGAGATTAAAATGTTCTGCATGAAGGTGTAGTCCACGATCCCACTACACACATCTCTAACCTTGTAAGACATTTAAAGTGGGCTTTATCAAACATTAGTTAATAATTCATTATGAATATATCCCTGCACCTTCGGCTTACTGCTCAACATGCACACCGGCCGCATACGAGGTGTATCTCTCTGCACTGAGATTTATGAAATAACTCGGTGTGTATGTAAATGTGTTTGCATGTTTTTAATCTTTCACTGCATTTCTTTCTTCTTTTTTTTTTCTTTTTCTTCTTGCCTTTAAATCCACAAAAGTTTGGCAAACCTTCTGCCAGTATGTATATTTCTTATACATATATACTGTACATGTTTTTTTTTTTACCCTTTACAATATTAGAGCTTGGGGTTATGTATTACAGCAAACCTAGACAAACCTATAAATAATTCTGTGCATGATTTTTTTGGGGGAGGAATATATGACAGATGGAACTGTCTACATGAACCATCATTTGCAGTCATTATTTGCACCTAGACTCCTGAGTCACGATGGGAGACCAGTTCTAATTTCCTTAAAGTTGTATCCATCTTAACTTTTTTTTGCTGCATTGTGATTCAGATTCTGGCCACTTGCCACTTCCTTAAACCCCTGTGCACTTTTTTTTTGTGACTACTAATTAAAAAGTAATGGGCACAAAATGTTAAATGGTGATTTAGCAGACAGTGGGTGTTTACAGATAGAGCCACATAAAATTTGAGCCTGTTTGCCACACTATGCTTGTGAAGCATAACCTCCATAACAATCAACTGAAAGCACACAATCAACAAATTCCATACATTGTAAAAGTTTCAAACTTTCATCAAGCCTGAGTGTGAGTTGTACAGTAATAAAGGCAGTTAAATAATGTATGTATGTACATGAGTATGGTGCACAAGAAGCACAATATGTTGTCATAGAAAAAAGTCATAATTTGCAGTGGTACATTACAGCTAGAAAAAAATATGAATCTCTCTTTTTTTTCATAGCTAAAGCACTGTTTGGAATAGGATCATAACTGTGATGTGTGTGCATTAGCATGCTTTAATAATTAATGCTATAATTTTCCAAGATAGGAGTCCTTGAGTAGGGGCCATGCAGCTTTTCTCTGCTAGCAACTTTCACTATGTGCTTAGTTTGCACCTTGCAGGACTTTCTGCGGCTTTACTTGGCTCAGTTGTAATGGGTGGTAAGCGTTTGCTCTGGGCAGTGGCGGTGACTGATCTGGTGTCATTGGGGAAAGTTGCTAGTGGCTAGCTGCGGCAGAGACAAGGCCCTCTCCAGAGGCACAGCTTCATCAACATGTGGCCTGATCTGGGTGCTGAATAAGCAGTAAGGTATAGCAAGAGGATAGATACTGGACTGCCCTCGGTCTCGCATACGTTTCACCTTCAGTACAGTAAGTACATAATATGTATATATATTTTAAAAGTGCCATATAAAAACAATGAGTACAGTACTTATATAACAGAGTATACTGAAGTTTACTTCTATGTGACCAAAATCCAATTCAAAAGTTAGTTTTGAAACCTTCTCTGAAGAATAATTTAAAGACATATTATAATTACAATAGTTAATATTGAACTAATTATTATAATTTATACAATTAATAAAATATAATTATTAATACTGTCTATAAAATAAACTTTAAGGTTTTTTTTTTTTTTTTTAGAATTTAAAATCTAGCTAGTACTCCCCAGTGTTGCCATCTTGGAGAGTTTCAAACAAATTCAATTTATTTTTATGTACAAACAATGAACACTGTCACAATGCAGCATTGCAGAAATTCTAAGTCTTTACAGAAAATCTCGCCACTAGCTATCTTAGCCACATTTTACAATCTTTCATTAACTTTATTGTAAAAACAAAACAAAAAACGCCTATCCAAATCAAACCAATCAAATGTGCTCAACAGCTGATCACTATATGTCAATGTGATTCCAATGACTAACTACTGATAAAAAAAAAAATTCCCAGGTGCCAATCAGTAATCACCGACATTGTTCCCAACCTATCACTGATCACAACTGTCCATCCTAACCACGCACTCTTTACTTGATGTCTCTTAACGTAACAAATCCCTACAATCTTTCTCTTTCATATATATCATATTCTGTAATCTGATATTCTATTGATCACAATGGCTTTACGAACATGCAAGTGAGTCCGTGAGTTATAACAACTTTCGGAGTAAGCTACTTTCCTCTGAAAAAAGGTTCTCCCAAATCACATGAAGGTTAGCAAGCTGGAAATGAAGGTGCTTCTTCAGAGACACTTGAGGCTGCCAGGGAAGCACATGCCTGCTCCGCTATTGCCAGGATTCTGACTCGTTATCTCCCGACCACAAGCTGTGTAATTTACTGCTGCACCACTCAAGCTCACAAAATGGTTTAAAAATGATTTGTTCTGACTATTGTTCTCTGGAGTCACGTCAGGTCACCTTAATTAATAATGCATTTTTTTTTTCAACACAAAGTATTGGCTGAAGTGCTGCACAGTAAAATCAATTCATGTGAATTCATGGAAAGGCGGTTTAAAATCTATTTTCAAAATACAATTTACAATGCCTAAAAAAGGATGGGTTATGAATATACTAGATACAGGATTATAGCCCGCTCACATGAAAACCTGATATGTAATTAATTGTGAAGTAAGTACTGTGTAAGTATTATACAGAAACAAGTTTTTAAGGATATTATTACTAATACATCATTTGGGTAAATTAAGAGGTGCCTTGGCACATAGTGAAACTCAAGTATACTGTACTTAGAAATAGTATATTAAAAAGTAACCTTTAGAATACTTGACATTTAAGTACTGGAATCGGCAAGTATACATTATACAACTGGGTTTAGAAAAGGTTTAGAAAATTTATATGACAGGGCCGTCAATGTTGACATGTGAAGTCAGTATCTTCTTCACTGTTTTTACAGCATTTTACAAATTTTCTTAGCTTTGCCCTTGGAGCCATTTTCAGTTGCATTTAAATGTCTCAACTTGTTATATTATAGAAAAAGCTGTAGCCAGAATTGCTATTATAATTACTAATTATTAAATTATAATTAAACTACTGTATTTAGCTGTTTCCCAGGGTGGCATTATAATTGCAAGCGTAAATGGGAAAATCTGCTTACATGGTCTGACTGTAACAAACAAGTAAAGAAAGGCTAGATTTTCATACAAGAGGAGAGAAAAAAAGTTTTGCAGCGCTATAACAGAGCAGTAGGAGTTTGAAAATAAAATTATCACAATGATTGCATTGGGCAAAATTCCAGTACAATCTATCAGGATGACAGGATGGAAAATAACCAAAGATGGCTTTTCAAAGTGGCAAAGATGTGAAGAACAAGCTCAGAGCTGATTACTTTCCTATGACTGCAGGACCTGCTTGTCACACACTTTTTTGTTAACGGTTGGATTTTTTTCCTTTTAATATACAGAAATATTGTCAGAGCTGTGACATCTCTCTCTTCTCACTCTCTCTCCTCAAAGAATGTGTGTGTATGTTCATGTACAGTATTAGATTCAATACTTCAAGTAGAAATATTTCCATACGCACAAAATGATGAGAACAGACCGAATTGGGACTTAACAGCTGTTTGAACACAAGACAACCACTCATTAGTCAGACTAATCAGAATAAAGGGCTTTGATTTGCTAGGGGGCATAACGTTTTTAGAGCAATGCATCCATCAGGCATAGTCACCACTGAGTCAGCTTCTGAAGGCAGTGTTAAGATCTCGGGTTGCTTCAATAAGTCAGGTCTAGACTCAGCAATGTCAATAATGTGAAGTCAGCTGATGACCTGCATGTACTGAATAACCAGGTTACCTCGTCAATAGATTTTCTTTATTTCCTGCAGTTACTGATATATATATTCCAGGTCTCAAATTGGAAAAGTGTGTTTCTGGGAGCATGAGGAATTATTTTCAGATATGAACTGGCCACCACATTGGCTACTCCTTTTAATTGGCTTCTCAATTTTAAGTGATATGCTTGGAGGACTTCAGAGTGGTTTGACTCTTGACCACTCTCTCAGCATCTATACAAGATCTTAGGCAAAATGCAACCTTGGAGGCTAAATGCATCCTTAAATGAAAAACAACATATAACTTATTTCATAATGCCATTATTTACTTAACAAATAAGAAGCCAAAAAAAAAATACCCCAATGAAACTATAGCTTGTAGATCCACCTTTAGCAGCAATAACTTGAAGGAAGTGTTTCTTTTATGACTTCAGTCTCTTACATCATTGTGGTGGAATTTTGGTCGATTCTTCCTTACAACACAGTTTATTGAGGTTTTTGGACTTTTACTTATGCACGGCTCTCCTAAGGTCACACCACAGCATTTCAATTGGGTTGAGGTCTGGACTTTGACTGGGTCGTTCCAAAACCTTGATCCTTTTATTCTTTTTATTTTCTTAATTTATATTGTTTATTTATTTTGTATGGATGTAGGATCATGGTCGTGGAGAAATGTTGTTTTGTTTCACTGTGTACTCAACTGTATATGGTTAAAATAACAATAAAAGCCTACTTGACTTGACTTGACTTGATTCTGATGTGTGTGTGTTACTGGTGTGATCTGGATCATTGTCCTGCATAACCCTATTTTGACCAAGTTTTAGCTGTTGGACAAATGGCTTCCCATTTGAACGTAGAATACTCTGGTATACAGAGGAGTTTATGGGCAACTCAATGACTGCAAGGTGCTCAGGTCCTATGGTTGCAAAACAAGCCCAAATAATCGCAGAGGTTGACAGTATGAGGTGTTTCTGCTAAAACGTTTGCTTTTCTCCAAACATGGCACTGGACATTAAGGCCAAACATTTTTACTTTGGTCTTATCTGTCCACAGGACATTGTTCCAGAAGTCTTGTAGTTTGTTCAGATGCAGTCTTGTGAAACTCAGTCATGCTTCTATGTTTTTCTTCTTTTTTTATATAGATAGAGGAGACTTTCTCCTGACAACACCTCCAAACAAACCATATTGTTCAGTCTTCTCTAATTGTACTGTGATGGACAAGTGATGAGTCTTGTAGGGTCTTAGATGTAGCTCTTGGGGTTTTTAGATTTCTTGGAGCATTACGTGGTCTTATCTTGGGGTGAATGTGTTGGGACATTCTCCCCAAGATAAGGAGTGATCTTGAAGGAAGTGGACTTCCCAGTCCACTCAGGGGAGATTATACATGTACATTGTCTTGATTGCTTTTCACTTTTTCACAGTAGAACATTGAACTCCAAAATGTCTGGAAATTGTTCTATAATCTTTTGTTAGACTCATGTGCATCAACAGTTGCTTTTCCAAGACCGTTGCTTATGTCTTTCCTTCTTGGCATTGTGGTAACACACACCTGAATGTTCCAGACCAACAAACTGCCAAAACTTCTTCTTTTATAGAGGCCTGCACACCTGCTGCTGATCAATTAATCAAAGGCTGATGATTAGCAGCACCTGGCCCACATGTTTTTTTTTTCTTTTTGGCTTCACTGCTGTGAAATAAATAACGGTAAGAGAAAACAGTGAATGTTGTTGTTTGTCTGAGGTTGTATTTGCCTAAAACTAAGCGCTCTTATGATCAGATGATTTTTAAATTGTATTTTATTTATATATAGAAGTTTTAGCAGTTTGCTGGTTTTTAAGCATTTACGTGTTTGTTAACGCAATGGCAAGAGGGAAAGACACATCCACACACACACACACACACACACACACACACACACACACACACACACACACACACACACACACACACACACACACACACACACACACACACAGGATGGGTGAAAAGTAACTACTAGAATTAGTAATAAAGTCCATATTTCAAACACAAATTTATTGAAACAAATTGTACATGTACTTTATTACATAATAAAATGAAAGCGAATCTTAAAATTTAGAAGTGGATTAGCGGCCACTACTTCTTTCATCATTCACAGAGCCTGTGGTCATCAGCTTTGCATGACAATTTATTACTTATATGTCTCCAAATGTAGCGTTGCATTCCTCCTTTTCACTGTACTCTGCATAAGAACAACGGAATTCCACACTTCAGCGTGCTCCTGAACAGTTAACCTTTTTTTCTTTTACATTGCTGCCTCTTGCAGCCGATGCCTGTACTATCGACTTGGGAAATATGAAATCCTATTTACTATCGCTTATTTAGAGACGGTTTTTATCATGACTCCAGTGATACTACAAGTTCTATAGCCATTAAATGTTGCCCAGTTAATTTTCACCCACCCTGTATATTCACTGTAATACTCATTGTAATACTCTCTCTTTCTTTCTCATATACACACACACACACACACACACACACACACACAACACACACACACACACACACACACACACACACACACACACACACACACACACACACACACACACACACATACATATATATAAGCCAGTGTTGCTCACCTTTTCAAGTCAGCATTTAGATCATATCTTAAATAGTGTGACATTTGTGTGTGTCTGCTGCAGAGCTTTCTTTGTATATGGCTGAGAGAAGAGAAGAACTGCTGAATGGCTGACTGAACAGTAAAGGTTATTACGCTGGCTATACACTCCTAGCACAGCTGCGAAATGTCACACTGTGTGAGCTCTGAAGGTCATTGATGCAGGCCGGAGAAATTCAACGCCGACAAAAGACACTGAGCTACAACTATGGCAGAAAGATAGCTTACAAGATAGCTCACTCTGCAGAAGAGCAACAGCACATAATAAGTAAATATGAATACCTCACTGTAGCTTAAGAAATCCCACTCATTAGAAATACATCTCTGACATGTTTCTCAACACTGGCAACAATTTATTTCCACGAAAAAAAGCAATGAATGTAACCAGTTCATATTTACTCAACATTTTGACAGAATTAATGAGATGAAATGATTCTGACAATAGGCATATGAGAGGACTGGATCACACATGATTATTCCTCTGTATTTTCTATCCTCAAGTTTCCACACAAGCACACTCACATGAGAATACACCCTCATCAGTATGCTCATCCTAATGTGTCTGAAAGATTGTCCATGGAGAAATCGCTTAAGACGTGTCCGCACTCTTATAGACAACTCATCAGCACTATTGAGTCTGTTTATCAGCTCACTGTGCAAAACTGAAAAGGTTAGAGGAAAAACATGAAAAACGAGATAATTTATGGAGAGTGGTGCACTTTAAATAATGTTAATTGAGGATAGGGAGAAAAGGAAAAAAAAAGTATCCATCTGTAAATGTGGAGAGAGCAGATATGTTTCATAGGAAGCATTTGCTAGTACTGTAATTAGTATGATTTATTATAAACTATGACACATTTTTATTCACAAGAAGGAATAAATAAAATTTTTGTCATACATTATTAGCAAACCTAATTTGTATAACATTGAAATTTCTTTCAAAACACTTTTTACTTAAATGATCCCCTGTTGTGTTTGCTAAAAAGCACAAATGGCTTTATTTATCCTTGAAACAAATTGTTATTCGCCATAGTCATGATAATCACAGTCAAGTGCTGGGTGAGACGCAGACTCACAAGAGAGAAGTCAGCCGCGTTGTGGCACAGGAGTCGGGGGAAGACGGCCTGCCTCTGCACACGCTCGTCCTCCTCAAACACGTTGCCATACATGAAGCCGTTCATCATGGTGGAGTGAGCATGTACGTCAATATAGAACTCCAGACTCACTTTCTGTAACACACACGTACAGAGACAAGAACTGACGCGAAATCTGGTGGGTGACATTTCAACAGCAAGTCAGTATGTAGTACAGTATATTTAAGCGATATTACACAAGAGGAAGTGCTGTTGTGCTGATTATCAGCACGGCTGCGATGCGGCCATAGGCATAAAGCCAAAAGTTGAAGAGAATAAACAGTA
Source organism: Clarias magur (assembly GCA_013621035.1). NCBI lineage: Eukaryota > Metazoa > Chordata > Actinopteri > Siluriformes > Clariidae > Clarias > Clarias magur. The sequence continues at coordinate 234,148 of QNUK01000481.1, read as the reverse complement.
GAGGTGTGGGACAGTGCTGTAAATCTCCCAAGTTTCTCTTCTTATTTCCACTTATTCCACTTTAGAACGTCAGCTCTGTTCATTTCTGAGTTCAGGGTTGAATCCCGAATAGCATTAATTGTAAAGCTAGTGCATTAGGGTGTTCAACCCGCTGCGTAGTGTCCTGGATTAGGGGTTACAGAGGGATTCAGCTTTGTGTTAGAAGCTAGTTTTTAGCTATAGCAATTTAAAACTTTTACTAAGTATTATTTAAAATAATGTCAGATGTAGCACTGTCGCCTTGCACCTCCAGGGTCCGGGTTCGATTCCCGGCCAGGTTCGATTCCCATCTCTGTGTGCATGGAGTTTGCATGTTCTCCCCGTGCTTGATGGGTTTCCTCGAGGTACTCCGGTTTCCTCCCGCAGTCCAAAGACATGTAGATTAGGCTAATTGGTGTTCCCAAATTGCCCGTAGTGTGTGAATGAGTATGTGAGTAAGTGTATGTGTGTGTGCCCTGCAATGGATTGGCACCCTGTGCAGGATGTACAGTATCCTGCCTCGTGCCCTAAGTCTTCTGGGATTGGCTCCAGGCCCCCCGTGACCCTGAATACAGGATAAAGCGGTATAGACGATGAGTGGGTGAGTATCAGAAGTGGGTTTTTTTTCCATGACTCACTTTGAATGTGGATTTTGCCAAGTGCTGTACTGTACTGACTTACCTACTGCACTGACTTACTTTCACCTATGCTGCAACCAAAGGTTGGCGTAATTAACAATGTTAGGACACTTGGAACGCGGAGTAACCAGCCGAGTGTTGTTACCGTCCATTATCAATACTCGTGGAATTTCTCTGGTACAATCAGATTATTCGGTTGGAACTAAATGTTGTGTAAAAATAGTTGGAAAGTTAAAGAGCTAGAGAGCGGAGCTAAGTTAAAGTGATGTTAATTGTTAATTGTCATTTGTAGACAGTCTGTTGTACGTAAGAGTTCATATGCAATGGGTTATTGTGCCAAGTACAGTACATGCAGCATCAAATACATTCTCTTAATGAGAATGAAAGTAGAAGGGAAATGGATACTGCATAGCTGTATTGTGTTAGGTTGACTGCCAACTAACAGCATGTATCAGATATAAAATAGGTTCTGACATTTGGCATTGGATATGTTAGATTATGAAGCAACATGATGCAGCTAATCAAGTTATTACAAAGAAACCAAATAATGGGTGCTAGAATTGCAGGTGCATCAGTAATTATAAAATAGATATCTGATTTAAGGTTTTACAAAAACAGACTTGACAGTGGGGAAGAGGAAGCTCACAAAGTAATTTTTAAGTGAGTGAGTGAGAGGAGTTTGTACAGTATGTTCTCCCTGTGCATGGTGGGTTTCCTCCGGGTACTCTGGTTTTCTCCAACAGTCCAAAGGCAAACAGATAGGGTTAATAGATATTTCCAAATTACACTTAGTGTGCGAGTGTGTGTGTGTGTGTGTGTGTGTGTGTGTGTGTGTGCTTGTGTGCCCAGGGTGTACCCCGCTTAGCGCCCTGAATCCTCCGGGATAGGCTCTAGGCCTGTCATGAACCTGGACCTGTATAACCGGCAGTTGTATAGCCGACAAATGTGAGTCTATATTACAGGATCAGGTGCATCCTACGGTGCAAACACGCTCTTCTGTTGATTTGACCATATTCCAGGATGACAGTCCTCCCACACATCAAACTATTCAAACTATTCTAAAGAGTATGCTTAGCGAACACCAGGATGACATCAACTCAACCTCGTCAATACGTCATGGATGTACTGTACTGTATGAAGTCCACTTTGAAGCCAACTTCTTCAAAAGTTTATATCAACCACCTTCCTTCTTATCCCAAATCACATGAAGATTTCCTTCCTTGACGATTGTTTGTTCTCACCTCACTACAAAATATTCAGAAATTATATGACAGCATGCTATGTAAGATTTAAAGCCGTTCCGAAGTTAAAGAGTGGCTCTGCTCTTTAGTAGGTTCTCTCTGGTAGTTTTTTTTCCACCCTCATAAAAATCCTGAAATAAAAAATGTTTTTTTTTTACATCCCATTTTCACCTCCTACAGCATCAGAAGTACGTTGCTTTCACAGCTGTTGAAGGACTTGTATCAATTCTTTTTAATTCAGTACTACACTGCAGTATATTACTACAACCACTTTATTACTGAAGTAAACTGCAGTTACCAGGCATTTTCTGGAAATTCATAGGCCACTTTATTAGAAGCACCTGTTTACCTGCTCATTTATGTAAGAATAAAAGCGCAGTAGAAGTGCAGTGAATAAATTCATGCAGATATATGGCAAGAACTTCATTTAAATGGTGAAAATAAATAATAACGTGATCCCAGTGACTTTGACCATGACATGCTTGCCGTTGCCAGATGGGCTGGCTTGAGTGTTTGAGAAACTGCTGATTTCCTGGGACTTCCACTCACATCAATCTTTAGAGTTTATCCAAAATGGTGCAGAAACAGTTCAGTGGGAGGACAAACCTCGTTATGAGAGACAGCAGAGGACAAATGTGCAGACTGCTTTGAGATGACAAGAAGACTACAATACCTTCAATTCACTCTTTACAACATTGGTAAGCAGAAATGCAGCTCATGTCGAATCCTGAAATGGATCTGCTACAACAGAAGAAGACCAGGTTAAGCTCCGCAATTTCTCAGCCCGGCGCTGGAAGCTGAGACTACCGTACAGAAAACACCAGATGATGTATTTACAGTCACATGTCAATTAAAAAAAACCCCGCTAGAGGTTAGCACTGTCGCCTTGCACCTCGGGGTTCGATTCCCGTCTCGAGTCTGTGTGTATGGAGTTTGCATGTTCTCCCCGTGCATGGTGGGTTTCACACTACAATCCAAAAACATGCAGATTCGGCTAATTGCACAATTCACAAGTTGCCCATAGTGTGTGAATGAGCGTGTATATACTGTATATGTGTATGTGCCCTTTGAGAGACTGGTATCCCCTCCCGCGACCATGTATACAGGATAAAGAGGTATAGATGCTGAGTGACTGAGAGTGAAGTCTGCACGTTATTTTAATTATACAGCATTGTTTCTATATCTATCTATCTATCTATCTATCTATCTATCTATCTATCTATCTATCTATCTATCTTTCTTTCTTTCTTTCTGTCATTCTGTCATTCTGTCACACTAATACTAAGATAGCATGGATTATGTTATAAAGGAGCAGCAACCACTCTCACGCTGGTCACATCATAAGCCTTGTTTAATAACCACTGCATGGTTGAGAGATATTCATTTATGTTCCTCGGTCAGTGAGCAAACCTAACACCCTGATATCTGCACTCAGGGCCACCACTGTGGCTTCAATCATAAAACGAATGATTAATTTGCTCTGCAGCAAGGGACGATAATAACTGTCAGCAACTAGAGAGAAAAAAATCCCACAGCACATATACAATGGTCCAGTAAGTGAGGAAGTAGTTGACTGTCACTTGAAAGGGAATATTTACAGACTGTACGACAGCGCGTGTATGCGTGCGAGAGAGAGAAGAGAATGAAGAGTGTATATACTTGTATAAGCGGAGAAGAAAAGACCAAAAGAGAAATGTGCAAGTATGAAGGCAATGTGTGTATCGGAGAAACAGCTTTTATCCATGAAAAGAGCAGAGCTGTGCTAGTGGGGCGCTGCTGAAATAAGGAGAGGAAAACCCTTCAGATGTGCCTCCGCTGCACCCACGCACCATTCACACACATCACTATACAGCCGAGCGGAGAGAGGAACTGCAGTGCAGGAACCTACTGCTGTGCATACAGCTCATCAGCTCCAACATGGCTGCCACATCATTAAGCCTCCGCTTGGAGAGAAGATGAGAAAGACATTGTGAGAGTTTTCTGTAGAGACGCACCATCACTCTGGTGAGTGGGATGTTTGGAGGGCTAACATTTGACGAGCTTAGACAGTATTTTAGGATTGATCTTTTTTCTCTCTCTCTCTCTCTCTCTCTCTCTCTCTCTCTCTCTCTCTCTCACTTCCTGTTTTCAACACGATGTATAAGAGATCTGTATTTCCCCTTGACCTCTTTACCTCTTTATCCATCCTGCTTGCTCTTTGTCTCTCCCTTTCACTTTCTCTCTCTCTTTCTTTACAGTATACCTATGCCAAGCCTCCCTCATCTCATTAAACATTCCAAAGCTCACCTCGACTCCCAGGGGTCGTCAGGCAGAGCAAACGAGCGGGTGAGCGAGAGGGAAGCAGAAAGAGAACAAGTAGGCGAATTAGAGAAAAAGAGAAAGAGAAAGAGATAAAGATAAAGAGAGAGAGCGAGAGAGAGAGAGAGAGAGAGAGAGAGAGAGAGGGGGAAAACTCAGGCGGCACTTGGTGCTTGAAATTCCGCTCACAGCCAAAGCAATTTCCTGGCGAGCGCAGGGCTGTCAGGCCTCTGATGGCAGGCGGTGAAATATTGTGGCTGGGATAGGGGCGGCAGCCTGCCTGCCAGCCTGATGGATGGAGCCCGCAAGGAAGAGAGGGAAAAAACGCGGAGTAAAAAGAGGAGGATAGATCTAGAGAAAGAGAGGTCCAGGAATAGAGAGATAAGATGAGAGTGAGAGAGCAAGAGAGAGAGAGACGGGGAGAGAGGGAAAGAGAGTGAGCGAGAGAGCGAGAGAGAGAGAAAGAGAGAGAGAGAGAGAGAATGGCAAATCCAGGCACCATTAGGGAAGCATCATCAGCTCCTTGAAAGGGTTCCCAGGGTCCAATAGAGGTGAAAGGCATTCTAATTGCCCATTTGCCCTGTATCACAAGCCAAGACTGGCCCACAGGCGGAGAATTTTCTTAAGCACACACACACACACGCGCACACACGCGCGCACACACACACACACACACACACACACACACACACACACACACACACACACACACACACACACACACACACACACACACACACACACACACAAACAGACACACACACCCACACACACACACTCCCACACACAGACACACAGACACACACACACACACACACACACACACACACACACACACACACACACACACACACACACACACACACACACACACACAAACAGAGCTTAGACTGTCTCTCATATTGAGAGAAGGAGTTTACATCTTAGCCTGTGTAATGGGACTTTATGCATGAGGTGCTAATTGACCAAAACAGTTCGTTTGGCCGATTTGGTCCATTAACAAAATAAGATTCGAAATCTTAATGCCACTGCTTCATCATTTCCAACATGCAGTTTCAAACTTTTCTGTTCTTCGGAGACTTCCCTAACGTATATCCTGTATATTGACCTTGATCATGTTACATGACAAAATAAGATGCTGATCTCAGATCAGTACTACAGTGCATGCCACTACAGCTTGAAACTCCCACCTGGCCATAAGAGCCTTCTATGCACCAATTCTCAATTCAAGGACAACTGCAGAGATACACAAGCAGGACCTACCTAGCTCTCAATGTCAACAAAAAGCCTGCCAATCACGCAGGCCCTAATGTGCTGTCAATCAAAGTTGGACAATACTCCACCGGTCTAACGGTGATGGATCGTTCAATTAACATGCGCCTCTGGCCTCTAGATTTGTTCATTTGAATTTGTAAGTAGCCAATTAAAGGCAATTAGGAAATTAGGAATATGCAAACAGGAGATGATTTGACCGCTTGATGCATTGCATACTCAAACATGTCTCAGAAGCAGATCGTAATGTCCATCATATCTTAGGTGAGGCTGAGTGCAGGAAACATCCAGGCTGGACGTGTATGCGCTTATGGAAGAGGTAACAGAAGGTCAAAGAACTTAAGGTGAGGAAGCATAATAATTACCCTGTGCCTTTAAGACCCATAAACAACATGCTTCTCTGTAATGGGGGAAAACAATGGTGCTGATTTAAGCAGGATTAAGAGCTGGTGTGTTTAACCACAAAGCACTTAGCATCAGCAATACCTATAGTACTGTATAATAAAAGGGTTGAAACAAAGTCTGGCCAGGTTTAAAGAGCGGCCTCAGTGATCTGTGTGGTTAGATAATATAAGCCAAGCAACATGGAACAGCTAATGAGGAACAGTAACAATATGAAGGGTCGGAATATAAAATAGGATTGAAATCTCACTGGAATGTGTGTGTAGGCACTTGGTGTTAATGTAGGCATCATGATCATGAATTGGAACTTCTTTTTCATAGCTTTGGATTTGACTCGGATTTGAAAAGTTGTGTAGCACTAGGTTACATATATAATAACTATTTTTTATTAAAAAAATATTTGAATTATTAATACATTATTAATATTTCAAAAGGAAATAATTAAGATACCTATTATTATTATTATTATTATTATTATTATTATTATTATTGAGTCTACCACGTTTCTCCTACACAATTATATCATGTTCCCTTCTCTACTTCATATACTTTACATGCTATGTACAGATGTAATGATGACCTGATTGATGTCATGATTTAACTGTGACAGAGGTAACAGCAGGAATGGCCACAAAAAAAAAAAAAAATGGTAGCCACGTCTGATAAATCAGGTCCATTCCAAGATCTCAATTTTAGTACAGACTTTGTTAACAGCCTTTGTTAACTTCAGACTTTGTCTAAAGACTACAGACATGACCCCAAACTCAACTTGCATGTGAGAACATGGGTGTGTAAATGACTGAGCGAAAACAGCACAGAACTGAGAGATTGATGAGGAAGAGATTCGCCGTGCTCACTCCCTCAAGTCTGCAGACTAATGGATGGAGCTGTTTAACCCTTTTTAAGACAGAGATGACTTGTAATCAACCTGAACGGGCACTTTGACGGTGCCGAGCCACCACATTTAGCGGTTAGCGCATCCTAGGCAGCTACATCTGTCTGCTGCTAATGACTCGGAGGCTGGGCACTAAAACCAAACAAACAAGGCCATTCTTCAGCAAGTCCATCTCCCCAAAACAGCAGATCAGATTTTGACAGACTTGGTCTAAAGCTCCTCTGTCGGCCGCGCTACTTCACTCTGCCATTCCCATAAGCAGAGAGACGGAAAGAAAGAAACAGAGATGTATACCTTCCTTGTGGGAGCACTTTACAAGGAAGGTCCAGATAATGCTGACACAAACTGGAGGTTAGCAATGACAGGCACAAATTGCTCGTAAATCTCTGAGATGGGTAAGTAATGGGTGTCTGACACCAGAGGACATTGAAAGAGATGCAGGCGCGTACAAGCGCACGCACACATAGACGTACTGTACACATACAGCACATTCCTTTCTAATGGTGAAAAGAGACTATAGCAAATAAAGTGCAAGAGAAAGAAAGGACACAAATGAAAGTTCACAGGAAGAGTTGCTTCAAGGTGCAATATCCATCTGCTAATCCTGACAGGAACTAATACATTTGTTTCCGATGGAAAATTAATTTTCTAATATTAAAAAGGTCAGAAATGAAGCATGGCAATGCCGTCCCTTTTGTCATTTTTAACAAATTATCCAAAATGGCATTGTCAGATTGTTGGGGAGATGTTTTCCATGATGAATGTTCCCAGTAATCAGCCAATCAAAAAAGAATCCCTCGCTCCCCTTGATAAATGGGGTGGAAAAGCAGTGCTTTGCCAAGGAGATAGCCCCATTTGTTTCTTTATTCCATTAAAAAAAATAAAAAGGAAAGAAAGGCCGGTGCTACCGATTATATTTATCTGCATCACTGACTTTAAGCTATTTTCTTCCTGCACTAGCGTTGAGATTCAGGTGAAAAGAGCGTAGTGTTTTTGCTCAAAAGCATTCAGGTGACTTTCAGACAGATTGATTGAAAGTAAAACTGGGTTCGTGTGTCAAACGAAAGTAAAATGTACAAGGTTGTTTTTTTTGTCTGTTTTTTTTTTTCAGATGCTGTGTTAGTAAATAAGGAGGAATAAAATATTTCTTTTATAACCCACCAATGAGACAATGCTGCAAATGTCACTCTAATTGTACACGCTAAATACAAAATAGTAACACCAGTAACAGGTGACATTTAATAGATGATACTGTGTATGGATCTGTCCTCTACCACTTATCATGTGTAGCGTTCCCAAGGAATTCACTATTGGAAATTTGGAAAAACAATCCAGCCTACAGTGCCGGTTTTTGGACTGTGCGAGGAATTCTACCAAGGATGGCGAGAAGATGCAAATGCAAGATTTTGTAGAGCTGTTTTGGCCAAAATGACTAACTTGCAGCAGTAATAAATAAGTAAAACAAGAGAAATTTAGATAGCTCTAATATAAACTAATATATTTTCCAAATTCAACACAAAATTATACTTTTATACTAATTATTCAATCCCATGTTAAGAAAGATTTTCAGTACTTAGGAGAGCTCCCTTTAGCTATTATGATCTGCTGCAAATGTGGTGTATAGCCAGACACTAGCTTTTGGCAGTGTTTCTGAGCAATCTTAGCCCATTCCTCTTGGACAGTGGCCTCTAGTTCAGTAAGATTCTTGGGTTTGCATGCTGCAACTGCTTTTTCCAAAATGATCTGCTGGATTTCAGTCAGACGACTGTGATGGCCACCCTAGAACCCTCCAGGATGTCATCTGAAACCAAGCCTTGGTGGACTTTGAAGTATGGTTGGGTTCACTGACCATCCGACAAGACAGTGATCCGAAACATGCTTAGGATCACTGTCCTGTTGGAAGGTCCAATGACACCGAGTTTCAGCTTCCTCACATGACGTTTTCTTTAATGATACTTGATTGAATCCATCTTGCCCTCTACACAATGCAGGTTTCCAGACCACCAGACCACCACCATGCTTCACTGTATGCAGGGTGCACTTTTTTTCATATACTTTATTCTTTCTCCTCCAAACATACCACTGATTCATAGGACCAAAACTTTTTATATGGTTTTTAGCATATTTGAGCTGACGTTTTCACCTTTAGTGCTTAATATGCAGAGTGAAACTTCAGAGCCTGCTGCCACCAAATCACCACTTGCCTCCTCAAGAATCTGGTAGCAGCAGGTTCCAGTAACTAGCTTCCTCTTTCTTCCATGTCCACATTGTGTAGCCACTGTTCCTTTAACTTTGAACTTGCAAAATACATAGCCTTCCTACTTTATTTCTGGAACGTTTAGTGTCTTTGTTATTTTTAAACCTTGTCTTTGTTTTGGTCAAGGCAATGATCTCTTCTCTTAACTTTATGGATAACTCTATTGACTTAGATATTTCTGACATACAGTCAAACTTCGCCGTCATTAAATCTCTAGGAAGTCCAAGTATTTGACGCGTTCTAAATCAAGTACACCCGAGGCATCTAATATGTGCTCGAGACATCACCTGATTTACAAATCTGTGCTCTAATGAGGGATTTGATTTAGGGGTTGAATAATTCCGAGACTGCAGTAATCATTAAAATGGGCCATTTAAGTTGATTTTTGGAGAAATCACTTGTTATACAGGTATGAGTTGTGTTGAGCTGTTTAAATTGCTGTTGTTTCACTGATTTATTATAAACAGCTGAGTGCAGTGAGTAATTTAAACAAGTTTCAAAGTGGGTTGAATCATTCCATGTGCAGCTATACTGTATACTGCATATCTACAGTTTATAAATAAAAGAAAGGTTTTGACTGAGCGGAACTCATTTGTTCAATGATATCATGTTTCATACACTGGAGAACCAGGAACCGGTCTCAGAAAGATTTCTGTCTGTATGTCTCAGAGTGGGCATGGCAATACAAAACACTCAACAGAACCAATCAATGCGATAGTTTACTGTGTATACACAGAATATACACAGAATATGTGGAAGACACAGAAACAACCGTAATGCACCTACAAAGTGCCCAAATCTCCATGGATTACAAACAAAACTGCGACACAGCATAGCTTACTCCAAGAAAAAGGCAAGCACACTATGAAAACTGAACCATTTAAGATACATCAAGATATGTTTATGATTCCTGCAGGAAGTTTGAAAACAATTTGTCTCACACTGTATATTCCGAGACGGTGGTGCTAATTAATGCAGTGTTGTGGAACGCCACTATGAGGGTCATTAAAGCAAACATATCCGCAGCAGCGAGTCCGAAGTGACGGCGTATAAAATACCCGAACTGAAAGCCCAGTGTTATGCGCTGAAATCAAAATGTTGAACAAAAGCGGTTACAAACAGTTATGTGGCAGATTTAATAATCTACTTCAAAAGAACCTACTAATAAGCTACTTCCTCAATGTACACAACCACATGCACCAATAGATATTAATTAGAAAAGCTAAACTGAATATTTTTACTGGGATTAGTTTATATTTTCGCCGCTGAAAAAACAGCACTGAAGTGGAATAAATGAATTTTAACTCACAAAAAAGACAGGCAGATATGTACGTGTTCTTTAACCTGAAATAATGACTGGTGCCATTATGCTACATTATCACGGATAGTAATGCCAGTATGTGCACGCACGCATGCACGCACACACGCAGGCACGCACACACACATACCAATCACTACACAAAACTAACATTGTCTAGGTTTGTTCCCCCGGGGCAAGAAAGACTCCACAAGACCTCTGGGGGTGTGCTGTGGTGACCAGGACATTAGCAGCTTATCCTTTGGGTGTTGTGGGTTGCAGGGCGGGGACCCCATGGATCAGACGTATTTGTTTGGTACATTGCATGGCTGCTTAATCAGATTGGGATCTGTGGAGTTTGGAGGCCTTGGTGCTTTTCTACTGTTTTTTGTTCTATTTGTTTGTTATTGTTCTATTGGTTCTGGTCCTGTTTTCCTGAGATGGTCTTCATGAGAGCAGATTACATTATTGTGATTGATGGGTTCTGCAAATGCACTTGACAATACTGTTCTTGTAAGAACTATTCCAGAACAGCTGACCTTTGTGTTTTTGTTGTTACATAATTAACTACTTATTGAATGGGTTTCCTCTGGGTACTCTGGTTTCCTCCCACAGTCCAAAGGCATGCAGATTAGGCTGACTGGCCTTTCCAAATTGCCTGTAGTGTGTGAATGTATGTGTGCATGTGTATCTGTGTGCCCCCCCCTCACCCCACGACCCTGTATACAGGATTAAGTGGTATAGAGTGGTATAGATGACTGGAGCTTGGATAAGACTGTATTTGTTGTTGTTGTTGTAGCAATGTGGGACAGCAGCATGTACAGTATATTCAGTGAGCAAATGTTTTAGTTACATGATACAATGTTGCCCTAATTTTGTGAGTATAAACAGAACATTCATCCGATGTGATTAACCAGAGAAAAAGACACTGCCACAATGACACAAGAGGGAATGTGCATATGGGTTGTGGGTTTGAGGAGAAAGCCCAAGACTTCCTGTGGTATACAAGAACCAAGTTGGGCTATATGTCAAAACTGACAGCAGTCAAATAAGTCTCTTTATAAAGAGTATGCAAGTTCAGACATCACCTCCAAGGTGTAAACCCCTCCCTTCTGACATCTTCAACATTGATAGGTACGTTAGCGGTGCTTATTTGCTCTCCAGGTCCACTTTCTGAGTATAGCAACATCTTTTACAGCTTTATTAATTACACATCATATATAAAAGCTCCCTCATGACCTCATATTTATTTCTGTGAACATTCGGTGAAGGGCGAGTAAGTTGTGGATGAGAGTGTATAACAGGACACTTGTGTATATGGGTAAGTGAAAATAGCTTTGTGTGTGTATATGTGTGTATGCAGGGCATGAGGGACATGGACAGCTCGCTCTGCTATGAAGGATCCCATCGATCAGTGTGTCAGCGCTGAGGGAAAAGGTTAAGGCCCGTTGCGTTGCCTCGTTCCGCTCACCGACAATCCTGCTCTTATCAGGATGTGAAAGAGCAGCAAAGGGCAGGCCATTCCCAGGACAGCCGCTGACCTTCACTAATCACACACCTCACTCACTTTCTAGCCATAATTAACACCCAGCCAGAACAGATGGCTCTGTACTCAAACAAAGAACGAGCAAACGTGCAGAGGGAAAATCAAGGGGAGACGCTCCTGGTGGGGAGAGGTTTGAAATCATCTCTACATATATCTACAGAAAGATGCTGAGTCAAAGATCCCACAGTAAATGTTATGAGGATGGGGCGAATACACGGTTCTTAGTTGCTGAACTAAGCTTTTGGAATGCACACCACATTCAGACTAACTCTTTTTTTTTTATACCACATATCCAGTATATCACAAGCTGGTGCTCTCTGATTCACATTAGAAACACATTACTTGTACAGACATACTGTATATTGTATAAAAGTATTTGCTTAATGTTGCATATGTCAGGAGATACCAAAGCACTATTTTGTTTGGCAAAAGATAGAAAATCATGGCACTACATTATGGATGCTTGGTTAAAAAAGATCAGTACAACTGTGTGCATATGTGGTTTAAAAGTCTAAAATAAAACCATTTTTTTATTTAAAATGTGAAATAAACTGGAGGATTTAACATACTCAATTATTTAATACAAAGTAAGTGAGTGTTCAGGATTCTGTACTATTTCTACTGTAGGTCCCATTTAAATGTAAGCATATTGGTGATATTGGCCATGTTCACTGCTGCGTACAAAAGGACAGATTTTCTTTGCTTAATCCCTTCTATTGAAGTACTTTAGATTGGATCTAAAATGGATCATAGGGTTTTGCACAAAATTGTGGAGTCCATGCCGGCTCACATGCCCTCTGCCAGCAAAGCAAAAAGGAGACATATTAAATACTAATAAGCTCTGATAATTCATGTAAATATTTCAAATGGTCTACTTTTCACTCAAGTTATCGCCAATAATCTAATTAGCATTTAAAATTTTGGATTAAGCTGCAAAACAAAACAAAAAGCATTAGAGGTCTCCGACTTTTCGACTCCCCGGTATGCACCGATTGACATTTACAGAAAACTTAAACAAAACTACATCACACCGTTGAGACTGTAAAAAATTTGAATGGTGCAAGTGTTTTAAAGAATGCCGTACATCTATGAATGATGATCGCGGCTGAAGTGGCTTAGAGTCCACTGCAGTCCTTCCTGTGAACATTCAGCAAAGGAACCACCTGACATTTGAACCTTCTCGCCAACTTGTGGAAGAGACGCATCTGTATTTCGGAACTGCACCCACAATCATTCACAAACATCACTCACATGTTATAGGAAATCAGCGTGTTATTGTCGCATTCCAGTTCAGTCCTGATGTCTCTTTAAGCCAATTCCACATGTTTGAGCTATTCAAGTGTTTCAGACATGAAGCAGGCAGTCCAATGTCTAATGTCTCCGGAATACTGAGAAAACCTTTTACCTTGCTGATATCCAAGCACTAGTGAAATGCTGGAATGAGTGATTTAGTGTAACAGGTATTAGATATAACTGTGTTCTGTTAGTCTGCAAAAGTCCTGGTTTTACCTGAACGGCCCTCGTATACTGTATGTGTTTTTGTGTAAGATGTCACTTACAGGATCTTGATTCATTTGGATGATGAGTTGTTTGACGGCATGCAGAGTGGGGTGAGCCCACTGGGATGGGTCCTGCCAATGCCGGTTCAGGTCAAAACCCATCAGAGAGCACCTGCATGAAGAAGCAAGAAAAGAAGGTGAGTAAACAAACAACTAAGCCTCTGCAAACAAAGGCCTACACTGCCTGTCTGAGATCATTTGCTCCAATTGCCCCTCTAAGCGCTGTTTTCTAAACCAGCAGAATACCTCAACAAAGAGGACTGAACAGTGATACAATGACAGCAATGTTGTGTATTCAGCTAACCAGAAGCAAGTGCAAGGTCACATAGGTATAAAAGAGGTAGCAGCATTTAAACACAATAGTTGTATTGTGTTCTATACACAAATGCAGCCTGACTCCTAATAGCTCCACACAAATGACTACATCATGAATTTGAGCTCAATTCAAATGAATTCAATCTGTATAGAGCATTTAGCAAGAAACATTGTTACAAAGGATCTTTACAGTCATCTGGATATAGGTTTAGTCAAGTCAAGTGGCTTTTTATTGTAATCTCAACCAAAAAAAAAAAAACGTGAATTGAAAAAAACATTTGTCCAGGACTATGGTGTGACGTAAAAGAATATACAAAGCTAAATAACACAACTAGTGACTAATTAAATTGCATGTGTGCAAAATTGTGCAACCAGTGCATGGCAGTGCAATAGTAACTGAAAACAAGATAATAAAGGGCTATCATTACTAAAAACAAGACAATATGAATATTGTGCAAATGGATATTACAATCTGATAATTGATGCTATGAATGAAAAAAAATGCAGCAATATAACAAAGCAAAAATTGCTAAGAGAGTGTAATGGTGTTTCAAGTTGGTTGTCCCAAATGTCATTGGACAGTATCCACTTGCTACTATTTCTTATAGTCCCCCTTTGGAATTATTGAGGACGACGGGTAACGGGTGGGAGTTCCTCAGGCTTTGTAGAAAGTAGAGGTGCTACTGAGCTTTCTTGGCTGATATTGAGGGACCAGATGAGGTTCTCTACCAGATGAGCAACAATGAATTTGATGCTCTTGACAATCTTTATACAGGAGCCATCAGCATGCACTGGAGAGTGGTTGCTCAGTGCTCTCTTGAAGTCAACAACTATCTCTTTAGTTCTTTAAACACACATTTACCTTCTCTGTATATTTACTCATTGGTCTTGCTGATGAGTCCCTCCATGGTTGTGTCATTGGCTAATGAGCCGTGCATTGCTCTGCAGTCATGAGGCCCCGGTGCTCAGTATGGTGGTGTTGGAGATGCTGCTCCTGATTCCCACTGACTGAGTAAGTAAGGAAGCCTAGGGTCCAACCATAGACGGAGGTGCTCAGGTCCAGCAAGCTCAGTTTCCCACACAGGTGCTAAGGAATGAATGTGTTGAATGCTGAACTGAAGGCTACGAACAAGATTTGAAAGTTCTTGTCCTTTTTTTGTCCAGGTGAGTGAGTCTCAGAATTAATGTGAAGGCAATGGTGTGGTCTGTTGATCAATCTGGACAATGTACAAACTGCAGGGAGTCCAGTTACGGGCAGCAGGGTCTTGATGTGCCTCAGGACAAGCTTTTAAAAGCACTTCATGACAATGAGTGTGACCGTGAAGAAATGGCAATTGTAGATGCAGGGCATTGAAGACTTCTTTGACACATGGACAATGGTTGGTGCCTTCATAGCATGTTTTTAGGGATGTTAAAGATGCCATTAAGACTCTCCACTAGTTGGTCTGCTTACACTGTGACCCTTCATCAGCTTTCTATGCACCATCAGACTTCTATGGGTTGACTCTATATACCTCGTCTCTGGAAAGAGGGGTAATCTTTCTCACCACCATGCCATTATGTGCCTTAAATGAATGTTGAACTGACACCTTGAAGAGAGTTTCCATACTAAAACAACAACAACAAAACTCGACGCCCATTCAGCACCATGGCCAGCTCTCACCCACCGCGGCTGGCAGCGCATACTTGCTCACCATTTTGGGTCTTCAGCACCCAATAAAAGGAGCCCAAATGGCGGTCCAGTGAGTGCTATGTTCTGGGTGCATACACCATTAATTTGCTCTCTCTGCTCTGCCCTTGCAGACTCTGAGTGCTCTGGAGATTTTCCAAAATGGGGAAAATCGCAGAGAAGGAGTTCTCACCGAAGCTCTACTGCCTCCTTGGTTTCACTACCTTCAAATCCAGCCAGCCTGGCCTGTCAATCGACCTTGACTACCCGCTGAACCACCAAAGGTCTGACGACAACATTGCCTTTACTAGCACCACTCATCCTCACATCACTACCCTTCTACACTGAGCTTTTCTCCCCAACACTTCCTCTTTGCCTACACAACCGTCAAATCAAAAGCACTTGTCTCCGCTCTTCTGCTGTCTCCCTGTCTGTGTTCTGGCCTACCCCAGCGTGAAGCCTTACACCTGTTTCATGTGTCATGTGTCTCTACTTTAGATTCCTAATGAGCAAGTCAGAGAAAACATCGGCAAAATAAGTTTCCCTGTGATTAGAAAGAAATATTGAGAGGACTCATAAGACAAAAACATCATCTTCTGGATAATATCATATTGTGAGATTAGAAATCTGTTTTTCTGAAACCTTCCTTTGAAGGTGGCAACTTTCACATGCTTCTCTCTCTCTCTCTCTCTCTTGCAAATGGCTTTGATGTAGTAAACTTAGGAAATGGATTAGACCCTTTTCTGTGAATAAACTAGAGAACTTTCTGATACTCAATTGTGTGTGTGTGTGTGTGTGTGTGTGTGTGTGTGTGTGTGTGTGTTTGATATTAACAAGCATGACAAAGCACAGCAGAAAGATCTAGTGGTTCCTTATCAATTTTAAACCTAGCAAAATCATTACAGCATAGAAAAGAACACATCTTGAGGTACTGAAACACTTTCTCACACTCAACTGATTTTTTTGCATCAATGTTTGGGTGCTTTTGTACAAGCTTCTTAATTCAGTCTATGGTTTTACTATAACAGACTTGAATGCCCTGACAAGTAAGTTACTCTATAGGTCAATATCATGCATCACTATAATGATGCGAAGAGCTACAAAAAAATAATTGTCATGAGGTGAAGAGGGGCACGATGCATAAACTTGATATGAGATCAGATGCCCTGCCACCTTTTAGAACATGCTAGGAGGGATAAAAATGCAAGCTGATCAGTATACAGTTGCAGTAATCAAGTTGATGATGATGATATTCAAATTCAAATTCTTATTTGTCACATACACAGTCATACACAATACGATATGCAGTGAAATGCTAATACGACCGCTCCGTGACCTTAAATATTTTTACAAATGGAAACTATAAAACAAGATTCCAGCAAAGTTAAAAAAATAAAAAATTCTGAAGTATAATATAATATAATATATTACAACTAGTAACTGTGCAACAATTAGGGTAACTTAAGTCTGTGAAAAACTTGAGCTAGTATTTTGAAAATGAGATGAGGGGGATGAGAAAAGAAGTCCTTGAGGTGTGCAAATGTGCATATATGTGAAGACTTGTGTGCTCTTTGTGACAAAGCATCGTCTGGCTGTTCTAATACAATAGTGAATAAACCTGCAAGGCAAGGTACGTAAAAGCAAGACGGTTGTTGATTTGTGGAAATAACGGACCAAGCTTGATGATGATTATTTATTGACTGAGAAACTCCCCAGGATAATTAGAAGCTGTTTCTGTTTGTGTTTGTAATCCTTCATCCAGGGTGATATAGCTGTACTGAGAATGAAACATTATAAACACCAAAAGAATACTGAGTAAATTTTCTCAAGTGTGGTAACAATTTACACAAATAAAATGTTTGTACTTTTTTAAAAAAGCATATAAAAAATATGTACCGTATAATATATATGAATTGTGCTAATTGTTTTCCCTTTTTATTAATTATTATTAGTAGTAGTAAAAAAAAAATGCTGTTTAATTTGTTCAGGGAAAATTACAACTTCCAACTACCTTCATAAAGAGTGAACTTGCAGAACCCAACATGATCATACCATTAGCATACACAAACCATACACCTGACTAAAAAAACACAAAGACAATGAACCAAGAAAACTTTACATTTCATAATACAGTGCAATAGCCTTAGGTCTTAAAGCCAACACCAAACAAGTTTTTTTTATTATTTTGCAGCCCCTCCATAATGCTCAAAATTCAATCAGTTTAATGTTCCGCAACGCATATGCAAAAAACATGCCCCCACATTAGTCGGCAATAGATTCAAGTAAACTTCACTTCTTTTTTCTTTTTAATTTCCCCCAAACTTTCAAAATATTAAATTTAACCCAGTAAAAAAAAGTTAAACATACACATTAGCACAGATTTACACAAACACATTTAGTATAGCACTTAAAGCTTTTAAGTAATTCATAACAATTTCTTTTTTTCCAGTGCAAAACTCACATCACAGATTTTTGTGGTCATATTTATTGAACCACTCAGTCATTTTCTTTTTAATGTAGAGAAAAGGAAAAGTAGAGCTGTGTATCATCAACAAAGCAAATGTGAAGAATGGGTTGATGGCGTCCAACAAGGTGTACCGTCAGAAGAGAAAGGAGCCCAGCACTAGTCCTTGGGGTATACCAGGTAAAAGAGAAACACCATTGTCTCAAAACAATGCTCACTCATCATCTATACCGCTTAATCCTGTATTCAGGGTCACGGGTGGCCTGGAGCCTATCCCAGGAGACCTAGGGCACATGGCAGGGTACACCCTGGACAGGGTGCCAATCCATCGCAGGGCACAGACACACACATATACACTCACTCATTCACAGACTACGGACAATTAGCCTAACCTACATGTCTTTGGACTATGGGAGGAAACCAGAGTACCCGGAGGAAACCCACCAAGCACGGGGAGAACATGCAAACTCCATGCACACAGAGACGGGAATCGAGCCTGGCCGGGAATCGAACCCGGACCCTGGAGGTGCAAGGCAACAGTGCTAACCACTACACCACTGTGCCGCCTACTCAAAACAATGCTAAATTACAAAAGATCTATTTTATGGTCTACTTGTTACCAGGCTGTCATACCCCATGCTGCACAACAGGTTTGTACAAAGCCATGGCAGTGGTTGACTTCTCTGCTCTTTCAGAAGTTGCAGACAGATGGAGATACAGAGAGACAGATGTCTCAGTGAAGGCTTTAGTGGGTTCTATTGAGCTGAGGTAGAAGATCCATGACTTTGAGCGGCAGTGTGAGTCAATGCCCCAGCCTGCACAACATCACTAATCCCCTAGTCAGCAAGGATTGATCCTGTGTTTCTCTTCGCATCTGATCTCTCTCTCTCTCTCTCTCTCTCTCTCCAGATGCAACTACAGCTGAGGCAGCAAAGGAGTGATGGAGTGGGAGAATGTATGCAAAAGAAGAGAGAAAGTGATTCACCTGTCACTCATCTCGCACCGTTCACCTCTTGTTCATTTATGCCCCGTTTAAGTGCCACTTGACCCCCTCGGTCACCTCCTCCAAGGGGTCGAGGCACTACCGCTGTCACTGTGCCTCTGTAGTGCAGCCTGGCTGACACCAGATGGCAGCCAGTGATGCCCTTTTTACTAGGTTTGTGGGAATATACAGCAGGTTATTGGTATTCAGTGCGGCCACCACCATTAAGTAAAAGGCAATTATGGAATGAAGAGTAGAGACGATGCTCACAGTGACAGAGCGACTGCAGCCCTGCATGTAGCATTGGGTGTGTTCTTTCAGAGCTCACAGAAGTGTCCTGATACGGACTTCTGGTGTACGTCGGGATACATCATCATTAAATAATGTATCTGTCATTTCTGAAGATGTTGGCAGCATGTTCATTCAGCACAAGACGTTTGACTGGCTTTGCCGTGCTGTTGATGCCCGATGATGGATCTGCTTCCTGGTGTCTCTTATTATCAAAAATGTTAGGGCTTGTCAAAGTTAAGCTGTTCTTAGATTGGTGCAAATAGCACGTTTTCAAGGACAGCATACATGCATGCATGGGCACTTTGCAAAGTATGAATATTAAGAAAATTAGCATACACATTTACTTGAATGCAAGAGTAATAAAGAAAAGTCCTCTGCACACATATATCTCATGTGTCCCTCCAGAGCCTGACCTACGTGCTTCTAGCTTTAGAATGCTTCCTGCCCTGTACACCTTGACTCTTATACAGTACTTCAGCCTCAATTCAGCAGCAACACTCCAGCTATTAATCCATCAGAGACCTGGGATCGTTAAAGAGAAACTTTCTTCTAAGCACATGATCCTGCTTAGAAGTCCTTCATTTTACAGATAGCATACATTACTGAGTGGTGAAGTTTAAAAAGAAATAGGAATGTTCAGGAGATTCAGGGTGATATAGCTGTACAAATCAAATCACTCACTCACTCATCGTCTATACTGCATTATCCTGGAGACTTAGGGCCTGAGGCGGGGTACACCCTGGACAGGATGCAGGGCACACACACATGCAGACACTCTACGGGCAATTTGGAAAAGCCAATTAGCCTAGGTCTTTGGGAGAAAACCGGAGTACCCAGAGGGAACCCACCAAGCACGGGGAGAACATGCAAACACAGAAACGGGAATTGAGCTTGACCGGGAATCGAACCTGGACCCTGGAGGTGCAAGGCGACAGTGCTAACCACTACACCACCGTGCCGCCCAAATCAAATCACATGTTATTATAAATTGCAAGATATTGTGACCGTAGATATAGTTGCTCACCTGTAGTTGCCCAGGTACACACCATCAGGGTTGAGCATGGGCACAATTTTAAAGACCACATGGTCACGCAGGACTTGTGCCACAGGGTGCTGGCTCACCAGGAAGTCTATAACACCTACACAACGCATAAACACTCCAGCATTATCATAGTTAATGTATATTCTTTGTATATCTTCACACATGCAGTAGACACAGTTGAACTTTCAAAGGCATTTACTCATTGGGGAGAAAACGGACAGAAAGCTGAGCAAAAACAAAGGACAGACAGGGCCGTTATAATATCAGAGAAGGAATCTGAGATATTCATCTTCGGTCGATACGAACAGAATAGAATGAATAAAGGTAAGATGTCGAAAACCACAGAAATATAGAAAGAAAAACAAAGAAGAGTTTAGCAGGGAAAGAACCAAAGGTCATAATAAGTACATTAGGTGAAACACAAGAAGAGAGGGAATCCAGTTTATGATCAGGTGAAGAGCTGACAAAGAGGAAGGGCGGAGCTGGGTGGTGCGGGTCAGCCGTGGCAGCCAGTCGTGTTTTCATTTGCACAGCGCTGAGTGGCAATAATTGACAGGTAAATAAGAGACACACAAAAAGAGAGGGATAGGTAGATGGAGGGAGAGAAAGAGGGAGGGAAAGAGCAATGACCCCATGCCTCTCCTTTTCCCCATGCCCATTCTGTCCTGCTCATTACCGCTAATGGAGGCATAACAAGCTCTTTAATTGAGTCAATGTGGCACGGAGGAGAGACTCAGACCGGGAGAGAGGGAAAGAGAGCAAGCTGTAGAGGCCACACCAGTGCTCCGTCTAATTGCTCGGACTTCCCGGATTTATTCATGCACATCTGTGTGGCGGTGTGTGCGGCTGTATGTGTATGTATGTGTGTGTGTGTGTATGTGTGTGTGTGTGTGTGTGTGTGTGTGTGTGTGTGTGTGTCTGAAAGTCACATTGAGGTGGCATGGCAGGTGGTTTGAAAGCGTTATCGTGACCAGACTACCGTTATCCGTGTCAGCCCTCTCCTAAATTACTACAATGCTTAAGCTCCTAATTACCCACGCAGACACCTTCTGAAGCTTCTGAATGTTCAGGCCCTTAAAACTGATCTCTTTTGTATTTATGAGAATTCTGTTTAACACAGTATAATTACACAACTGTACAGAAAGAGGAGGTCAGAAAGTCTGCATTGTGAGAAACTGCAGCCATTAGTTTTGTCATGGATTTGTGATTGATGCTGTAGCGTGGTGATTGAGTGGGGCCGGTTGATAGAGTTCCATTGGATGTGTGTGTGTGTGTGTGTGTGTGTGTGTGTGTGTGCGCGTGGGCATATTTTTATATCTTGGTAAGGGACAAGTGCCCCGAAGTATAGGAATATCTACATTTTTTGCCCTTTATATCAAAGAAGTGACACACACACACACACATACACACACACACACACACACACACACACACACACACACGTTTTATACAGTACTGCATATGCATACATACATAGGATTGATTTAATTAGATGCATTAATAATTATGTCAGTGGAAAGTCCGCACAAGGTTGGTAGGACAAACATGCAAGTGTGTGTGTGTACAGTATGTGTGATATAAGATTTATAATCCAAAGATTTAAGCGACCGCTAAAGGTCACTCTGTCTCTCAGATTTTCCCTGAACCTCCTCAGCCCTTCCGTCCCAATACTGACCCTCATGAGACCCAGACTCACAGATTAAAGAGCCCAGCCTGATAGAAGAAAATGATAGTCAGCCACTTTTGTGTGTGTGCTGGTGTGTGTGTATGTGTGTGCTGGTGTGTGTGTATGTGTGTGTGTGTGTGTGCACGCAAGTGTGTAGGAGAGGAGACAAGGGTCTTACCCTGGCAGATGAAAGAAGCAGGCGATTCTCCTGGGTGAACACGTGCTGTGAGGAAAACCACACGTTTCTCTCGCTCTGGGCTCAGGTTAGCTGCAACACACACACACACACGCGCACAAGCACACACACAGGTTTAGTGTGAGCAGGTATGTGTGTGGTAGAAAGCCATATGTCTATCCCTTAAGGCAGAATATAGCCGCAATCTGCAGTCATGAAGCAAGAGAGTCAGTGCACCTGGATCAAACTGAAAGAAATGTAATACTTTGGTTATAGGTTATGTGGTTCTGTGTGCATTATACCTTTTTCTTCAAGCTGTATTCAAAATATATGTCACAGTTTGCTGTTATGTCATGGTGCATTTTTAAATATCAGGCTAGAATGGTTACAGCTACTGTATAACAGTTTACAGTTAGTCTTTAAAACTGATTATTTGTGTTCATGATGATTTATTTTTCTAATTAGTTTATTATGTCATATTCTAGTATTTTCATTTAATTGTTTTAATGATTGTAATTATTCACCAACTTTTCAAACAAATAAGGCTAATTTAAACCATCTTTGCAAATAAAGGCGTTACTGATCCTGTGCATGCAACCTGTATATTCCCCCATGGTATATTCATCGTCCCACAAGCTTCATATCAAACCACCTTTATTCATGTAAAAACTTTAAATGTCCAGATACACATCTGTACTCTAAACCGATGATACAATTCTAAATGTAAAATGGTAATAACATAATATATTATATATATATATATATATATATATACATAATATATATAATATATATATATATATATATTTCTGTCAATGTTTTGATCACATCACTTATCAGACCAGACCTTTTACAGTATATATACACGTACAGTATGAGGCGTGTTCAATTGTGCAGAATAGCAGAAGTAAAAAAACTCTCAAACTTTATTTCTCTATACTGCATAATCCCCTGCTACACTAATGCACTTATTTCAGTGCTTCGATGCCATTAAGTTTTCTCAGTACGCTAGAGCCATGATCAGGCTGCCTGTTTCAAATCTAAAACGCTGGCCTTCCAGGAAGCCCTTTAATGGCCCAAACATGTGGAAATGGCTTGGAGCAAGTTCAGGACTGTATGGGGAATGTTGTGTGCGACATTTTCAAGGATCAGACGGTCCACTCACTGAATGTTGACGGGAACTACTGCAGTGCGCTCCGAGCCAACGCGGCCCAGATTGTCATTCATGGATATACAGCCTTAATTAAAAGGTTTGCACTATTCTAATGTTTTACTGCGGCTAAGAGTCTGTGCATGAAGTCTTCTGTAAATATAAATCTGTTTTATGCCTTCATCACAAGTCCTGATTGGACTTGTATATACTGGACTTGTATATACCAGATCTGAAACGAGTCACTAAATTACAGTTCTTTCTTTCACTTAAACAGGTATGTATGGGAGTTAATTCGTTGTGTCCTTAAAGGCAATGAATTTGGTTAGTCTGGCATTTGATTAAATATAGGATGCTTTTCTAACGCTACAACTGAGTTTGTTCTGATTTGTCCAAATAAAATCATTTTATGGCATGAGTAATGGCATGACGTAAAACAGTGCATCACAAACCTGGCTTATAAGACTGTTTGTATTAAGTGACGGCTTTGGAAGACAGTAACGGCATTTGAAAGTGCACTTGAAGCCACTTGAAGATTTTCAATGTAACCACACACTGGTACTACATCACCCTAGTCAGTGCATCTGCATACTGTATACCTTTGACCATTTACATAAGAACAAACAAAGAAAAACAGTTATAATATGCTGCATAACCTAGTTACATTCAAAAAGGTTTGTTAGAATCTTCATTTTGTGTTGTGAGGACCTGGTGCACAGATCTGTGTTTGAAAAGAATGATTGAAATAGACAAGAAGAAAGAGACTGCATGGTGATCCAGTGTCCTCATCAGGCCAAGGACAAGACGCTCCTGTGATGGCTCAAATTAAATTACTGATGGCCCTCGCCCTCCAGATGCAATAATAGGCTGGAGATTTCTTCCCTCGGTATGCCGTTCATGCTTTTTTTTTTATATATATAACTATCCTCACCTTGTCTGTTTCATATATGAATTTTAATGCATAAAAAACGAACCCGGTACCTCTGCGAAAGGCACCTGGTGTATAACCGGCATGGAACGTTATACAGTCTAATAAAGCAGTAGGGAGCAGATGCTCAACAAAAAGGCCTTTTTAAAATGCTGATATGCTTCCACCCATGGTGAGGTGAGCTCATTTTTCTACCTGGTGCTTCACGATTTCATTGTTACAAACCCAGGAATTCATGCAGCAGTCACAATCACTTGCTTATCAGCTATAGGGCGGGCTGGGGAAAGCACAAAACATGAAAAAAAAAAAAATCCCTCGCTTCCAACGGGAGAGTGCTATAATGACCAATGGCAAATAACACAATAGTTACGCTCACACTCACACGCCCGCACGCCTGCACACACACAAGGAGCTGCAGAGAAAAGCTTTATCATATTGGCAGACATGCTAAACTACATCCCTAGCTCTTTGTCTCCTATTCAGTATGGATGATTACATTTAAGGCAGGAATAATATTCTAGTCCGCGGAGCATGCCGCACATCACGGGGTGTGCGGATGTGTGTTGGACTAGCGTGCAGAATGGGAAAGAATGTCCCACACACATTGCTATGAATTTCTCATTGACACTAGAACTCACTTCAGAACGTACAGGTGCACCCTATGCTTTCCAAAGGTGTTGTGACCGATGGCGTGGCAGATACCTAAAATACCAATATTTATTATTCAACAGGTTTCCTGAGTGCTTTACATCATGAACTGTAAACGCAAGTGTGGCCTAATCCATTACGCCAGCACTGTTTTGGGAAACGGTGCTGAGGCTCTGACGTCAGATAAGCTATGGGATCATTCTTGCCATTGCGGACACTATACTGTAACACTGTGTCACACTGCAGTGTCACCGAGAGTGAGTGAACCAGACGACAATAATTCACGCACAATGTGTGTGTGTGTGTGTTTTCTTTCTTTTGCATATTGGAACACACACACATATATATACACACTCCCTGAACTGTTTTAAATTGACTATCTGGTCAGTAATATATCATGTCCGCTGCATTATTCCAGCACTCCTTCCTCTCCTTCATGTCCTAAATGACTTTAGTGATTATGCAGCTCATTGCTATGTACACAAGCTTAATATCTTATTGATCTCAGGCAAGTGTGTGCTCAGCAGTAGCGAACCTTATTTAGCAACACAAACACCCCAGCTTTGCTTTCTGCTCACCTAGAGGGGGTAAAAAAAGAAAAGAAAAACATGGGAGTGCGTCACTGACACAAAAGCCATAAATATAAACCATTATTCCATTTTTAAAGGAAAATAAAAGCAGAGCCCTCTTCTCTCTCTCTTTCTGCCCTTCACCGAGATGAATGGCTTTGCCATTCAGGAGTCTCGGCGGAGAGACCCTGCCCATTTGCCATGAACGTGAGAGTTTTTTTTTTTTTTTGCCCAGGACCTGCCTCACACTTGCCTGTGAAATTCCATCAGTTCTAAATTACACCTTGGCCCCCGGCCCACCGGGACATGCCAGCAGCGGATGTAAAACAATGAAATGATAGCTGTGAAGACGCTGGAGGCGAGCACCGCGTACTTATACTCAGAAAAGCAGCAATGGAGTCAACCTTGCATTGGGTGTGTAGATGAAGGTCTGTAAGTGCTGTACAAATGAACACTTTTTCGGAATTTTGCCTAGAGCTCCCTCATACCGTTCCTACCAGAGTACTACTCATTCTGCTGAATATTAATTCTCCTGAATCGGAGTGTAATGAGCAAAGTATAGTGATGTGCATTTTTATCTCTTAATGCTGCTAAGATTCGCATTCCGGATGCGTCGCATTCTACTTCTCCATCAGCCGTCAGAATTCCCCATCACTCTAGACTGAACTAGCGGCGTGCGGCCTGCAGGTGGAGCTGTATATCAGCAGGGGGCCCTAGCGCCACACACATCTCAACATTTACCTCCTTCTGCCTGGTCAAGGGGAGGAAAGAGCTCTTATAAAACAAGACAAATGTGCTTGGGCCGCCAGCTGAGCTTTTTTTCCCTTCCTTCCTTCCCTTTTTTTTTTTTTGCTGCTTCAGTAGTTTTGTTACACTCTGTTTTCCTTTAGCATCCAACAGACAATGTGATGCCTTAATGTATGGATGGTTTCCCATCCATTCGCGCTCTCAGCCTCTTCCTCTGCCCTCTCTCTTCTCAATGCATGAATCGCAAAGATCTCAACTAAAAATAATCGAGCTTAAGCTGGAAATGGTGCGGTCTGAGTTATGAAGTGTTACCTACAGTAGATGCCGTGTTATGCTGTACTGCGTGCTAGACACATACTCCCAATTAGGCCATTAAACAGCGGTCATGTGCCGACTCCTCTGAAGGGACTCCTAACTGCCTTCGCTCCATATATCGCCCTTTTTATTGGTACTAAAGAAGTGACGGGTGTAGGAATCCTTGCTAGAAGATTACTCTGCAGAGAGGCCAGAGCGGCGCCAAATCATAGGAGACGTCAACAACCCAGTTACTCCTGCTCAGATAAGGAGCTCCCTGTTTCCATTAGGAGAGAAATTAAAGACCGACAGGGAGACATGAGAGAGAGAGAGAGAGAGAGAGAGAGAAAGAGAGAGAGAGAGAGAGAGAGAGAGAGAGATACAGAGAGTGAAAGAAGGGAAGATTTATGTTCACACCCTTGGCGACGACAGCCAGCTCAGCATATTTCTCAACTGAGAGTGCCACAGTCTCCATATTACCTCCTGAGCCCAAAACTGGTCGTCCAAAAGACGTCACATTATGATCGGCACTGATAAATATGCAAATCGCATCAAGAGGAGAAGTCTTTGACAAACAGTGGAAAATCTAATGAATTCTGAAGGTTACGCAGATTGTGTAGCTCAGCTTTCCTTTAGTGGCCGTCTTGTCACTTTTAATTCATGTGGATAAGACATGAAAAGGTGTCTGATGTAATGCAGTTACTGAGATATGAGAAAGAAAACTGGAACGCACCAAATTCAGCAAGAAAAAAAAAGCCACCTTTTCTCTATTAAGCCCAGCTTTTAAAATGTTGATTAGGTCAGCTAAACCGGCACTTCTTTTTTTAATGAGCCAGGCTGTGATGATTAATGATAAGGGTCAAATAAAATGTGTGAAATTCAATCATCTCTGACTTTGTCACCTCAAATATTGATTTGTATCATCTAACTGAATGCCTATGGCACTGTGCAGAATGTATAGTATGCTGAGTTCAGTAAACAAGTGTAAGAGCTAATGGATAAGCAAGTGTGAACGTATAACACTATGATTAATGACAGGGATTATAATGCTCCATGACACATAATCATTCCATAATAACTGCCATAAACATGCATTACATTTTATCATGCGTTATTTGAATACATTGATCTTCCTGTGTTTGGGAAGGGAATCTCCTACCTACAAAAACGCAGATAAAACAAGCTCTAAGTGGGAATGAGTGTGTGAAAGTGTGTGCCACAATGGACTGATGCTCCATCCTGGGTGTATTTCAGCCTGAGGCTCAGTGGTAGAAGGAAAGGCTAAGGATCCACCGTGACCCTAATCACAATAAAACTCTTACTGAAGAGGAAAGTAGGAATGAAAATACTCACAGGTGCCATAAAGCTTGATTTTGTCAAATACTGTGAGTCACAACTCATTTCTTGCTCCCAAAGAGCCAGACTGTTTAGTTTTTTTTTTTTAATGTAGTTTTGATGTTCTCCAGACTTCCTAAAGGACTTTTTTTGGCTCTGAGTTTCAGTCAAGTCCCTGTACCTGACCAGTTTCAGAGAATTTTTTTTTTTTTTTGTAAAGCCAAACCGTGACCTATGAATCATTCAAGTATAAGCAAAATCTAACTTAAGGCATGAACCGGTGAACACAGGTGCAGATAATCAGGCTGGTGATTAGTACATTGGTGATGCTGAGTGGTTAGAACAGATGAGAGGGGAAATGAGGTTGCTGCTGAAGTTGTTACTGTACATAAATGACCAACTTTTAAATGGTATCTTTGCACACTTTGCAGCCTGTTACAGCAAAACATTTGTTTAATTTAATCTATAATTTGTAATTTAATCTACATAATACTGTAATTTAATAGAAAGAAATGGGGGGGGGGGGGGGGGGCTCAAGCCTTTTGCACAGGACTGTATGTCAAGGGCACTGACTCTATAACTCCATTTATTCTTGGCATATTAGAGCCGAACTAGGAACGTGCCAAAAATCTAAACAAATTCAATCTAATTCAAGGTTAGAGAAAACATACTATTTAAAATAAAAAATTAAAAGAAAAATGCCTATACCTACCTCTACCATCACCATTCCATAAAGTTTCATAAGACAATATTAATATTGTAAGCTTTAAGTAAGAAACACATTACTACAGGGCTAGAAGAAATCTACAGACCCCGGTAGTTATCATTATGTAACAGGATTATAAAGAACGATTTATGTTACTCTTTCTTAATATTTTGTGTTCCATGTTAAGATAAAAAAATAAATAAATAAATAAAATAAACTCATTGTCCAATACAAAACCCAAGTATTTATTGTTTTGTCTGCAAGGTGAATATTTGGGTGTTAGAGATAAGATGCATTAAATACTATGCACTTTGTTTTTTTTTTTGTGTAGTTGATAAGGCTTTCTGAAGATCTGAGATTGCCTCAGTTGGAGATCAGGCAGAGCGATAGACAAGCATATAAATTCAATTCGGCATTAGAGACATTATTGTCAACATCTTTAGTATATAAAGAGAATAACCGGGCTGCAAATTTAACCCTGTGGAACTCCAGATTTAATGATCGGCTTCAAAGTTGGATGAGCAGACCAGGGTTTTTACAATATCGTTAAGTACTTCACTGGCAGCAGTTACAGTGCTGTGACTTTTATAAAAAAAAGATAGTATAATAAATAAATGTTTTTAATTGATCACTAACCAGAGATTTAAGTATTTCAGACATTGCAGGAAGTAGGGAGATAGAACGCACGGTCCCTTCTGTAATTTGAGAAATACAGCATCAATTATTCTGATAACTTATATCCTTAAATAAAAGGACGCCATCTGTACACACTAATGTAGGGCTTATACACGATTCAAGTATAACCCATAGATAAAATGTTGCACATTCCTGTGCCTAAGTGAAATAAGAAAGGCAAGAGAGGCTCGATCGACAAGACAACACTGCTCTTTCCTTATGGTCCCAGCGCAGTGTGATGTCAAAGCGACTTTAGGACTAGGTTAATAGTTTCTTTTATTTTGTAATAACTTGGCATCAGTTCACAGAAGCAGGTCAGATTTGCTGACATGAAGAGGCTGTAATTGTCACTCATGCTACATTTAAACTGAGCTTATACACACTATACTGAGTATTGAGCTTGAAAGGCAGTCAACTTCTATTATTCTCTGATAGTTTCTCAAAGGCACAGAACGAGCTCTAAAAGCAACAGGGCTTCTGAAAAGGTTAAGCCAAGAAGAGGGCATGCGGCGCGTCTTCGAACTCTGTTCTAGGGCAAGAGTACCAGCACAGCTCTATATGTCAAGGGGCACTTTCAGCTCCTGAGCCGAAGCTCCATTAACCCTACCACCACTTCATGAACTGCAGTCTCTCTCTCTCTCTCTCTCTCCATTCAAATAGCACTGACCAGATAGAACTGCCCCGCCCGCGACCCTCAAAACCTTTGTACAGGTTTCCATTCTTTTCCATCAGGTGATTTTTCCTCCCAGTTGACCCTCAGATAAGAGGATAAGAGGCTGATGCAGACGTCACCAAGGACAGAGGCATGTGAGCCAAGGTGACACTCGGACAGAAAAGAAAAGAAAAACTGAAAAATGTCCACCTAGGTCAAGCATGTTGGATGAAAAGAAGCCTTTCTTTCTCTCTCTCTCTCTCTCTCTCTCTCTCCTGATGAGAGGTGGCTGAAGTGGGCAATCAGCAATGAAGATGCCGGGGAGGCAGGGGGTGGGGGTGTTTGATGCGTGAGGTGGCCACCATAGAGGATTACAATGCCACATTGTGACAATCAGAGGGACGTAATGAAAGTGAGGGAGAGAAAGAGAGTCAGACAGTGAAGACCCTCCAGACCACAGCATGTAAATATATCCCCGAACGCTCTTAAGCCCAGCAGACAGCTCGGGGATAAAAGCGCTGAGCACAGGGTGATTAGAGATCGATTTGCTGCAATCAAAACCTTTCTCTCTCGCTGTCTCCCCCATTCAACTGTCACTTCCTGCGCTGCTCACGACCTCAATTGTCACTGTCGTCCTTGATTTGGAGAAATCTCTATTTCAGAAAGACAAGATGGGGTGGGGGTTAGAGTGACACCCCCCACATCTAATGACTTCTGTTAATATAAGAGGCCAATTTAAAATGAAGCCTTATAGCTGTATTTGAAGAAGATATCGCTGAATGCTCTTTAATGCCATTTGTGGTGATTTATTTGGACATTGAGTGACAGTTCTGGCAGCTGATTCTGACAAAACATCATCCCTCTGCAATCAACTGACGAATTCGGTATTATCTTCCTATTTATTTTTCTCTTTCCGTCTACTTCTTAACATTGCTTTTCGGACATGAGAAAAGAAGAGAACAAAGGGCTGCCTCTTGAAATGAAGTGAAAGAAAAAGAAAGCAAGAGAGAGAGAGATTGAGAGAGAGGATGTGTCATGTCTGGAGATTTTTTTTTGTCTTGTCCATACACAGAGCAAGAGGCTGCTTTGCTTTTGATTTCACAGCACTGGTCATAGTTCCTCATTCAAGCTCTCGACCTCTCGATTCTTTTTCAAAAAATGAGAGAAGACAAGAGACGAGGCCCATCTGGATCCTACACGATCACGAATCATGTGCTGTCTTCGAAGAATGAAGGCTGAACTTTCGGGCTTTCTTGCTTCAAATAAGAAGGAGAACCTACCAAGCCTCGATATCTGTGAAGGTTGGGACAAAGACGGGTTTATGGCATATTTGGGGGTTGGGGGGACAAGCTAAAGAAACAATGCAAGTGGACAAACCTGCAAGTACTGTATGTCAAAGCATTTGGGAGAAAGATAAAGAAAAAAGTCATATGTACGTATTATCCTCATACATTTGCTCCTTTAATATCTTCAGTCTAGAATCATTTTTTTTTTCCCTGTGTTTAAATCTTCAGTCAGAATGAAGCAGGCAGCAATTTTATAGATGTTGTCTGAGTCCCATGAAGCTCGGACTATAAACGCAATTGAGAGAAAGACAGCCTTTTTAATATAGGTTATTAGTTTCTCTCCCTCCCCACAGAGTTATAAATAATTTCTGAAAGCAACAAAAGTCCAGACGGGGAACCTCTCACTGCACCCAACATTATTACGCTGTTACAGCTCCCAGGTTTAATTTCTTTCATCCCGTTTTTCCACCTCCCTTTTTCCCCCCTCTCTCTCTCTCTCTCCATCTCTTCTTTTTCTTACCAGCTGCAATGAGATCTCTGACACTCAATTTACAGCCTCAGTCTCTCTGTCAATCTCGGCCATACTCCCTAAAAATATATATTCACATGCAAGTTTCGTTTTTAGCCCCAGGCCGCAATTGCGGACGGCAAACTATTTTCTTGAGGGTTCACTCTCCACCTCTCTTTCAGTCGTCTCTGGTATCTATCTCTCGCTCTCTCTCTCCCTTCCTCTCTTCCTCTCGTCAGTGGTATATTGATTAAGCAGCGAGCGTTTTGATGCCCTCTCTCCCCACTTTAATCAGAGAAGATGCTCGCAAACCCGAACTTGGCCACTTCACCGACATCAGTAAATTGAGTAACGATCAGCAACATGGCTCATCAGTAATCGTATCACACAGGCTGGTCTCAACATTTCAGTAGGTAAATCGGTAAGCATTTGCAGTTATACTTTCTAACACAGTTAACCACTAATAACTACAAGCCGCTCCATATTAAGCTCGGTGGAGTTCTTTAGGTATAAATGTGACAAAGGTGTAAACTCGACCCGACCTCTTTTCCTCTTACTTTCTTCTCTACCTTACTTCCATTATCCCCATCTGCACCTAAGAGCAGCCCAGAGACGGAGAGAGTGGAAAGTCAGTCAGCAGTTTAGTAACAGCTCATCACACTGTTAATAACACACTAAGGGGGCTTCTCCTATTTAAAAACACTGCCGGATCTCTGCTGTTATTACCTGATAATAGAGACATACAAAACCAGCTGCACAATAACATGCTGAGAATTTGTTGAAGCCGTATTAGGTTTAAAATGAAATAAGGAAAGAGTAATTGTTGCTTCATGTGTCCGCCGCATCTCGATACGCTACATGCATGTGTGATGTGTCTGAATGAGCTCTTTGGTTTATTCACAGGATAGACAGAGTTTCTCAGGTACATGCCTTGGGTACTGTACATCTGTTACCGAGCTGGGTAGAACAAAGATAATTAGTCATATGGAGACAGATAGGAAGCGCATTAGTATATTGTGGTTGGACAAAATATTTCGAGCATGTCATAGGAAGTATTACCATATAAACAATAATGAAGCACAGCGAAGGGACATGTGATATAGAACAAAGAGAGATTTAGCACATGGGAAAGTTCACACAATGTCAGAAAGACATAAATCAGAGAGAGACCGTAAAAAGCCAAACACCTTGTTAGTCTCTTAACCAATCACATTTTTTTCACATTGTTTGAGGACACTTGTCCTTTCTTCCATTTGCATGCTTGCTGGATAGGGCACTCCTTTAGAGTCCATCAAGTTAAGTAAAGTAAAGTAGGCTTTTATTGTCATTTCAACCATATATACAGGGTGGGCCATTTATATGGATACACCTTAATAAAATGGGAATGGTTGGTGATATTAATGTCCTGTTTGTGGCACATTAGTATATGTGAGGGGGCAAGATGGTCACCCATCTTGAAAAGTATGCCCTTCGCCCAGCAAACAAGCAAAGCAACCAAACACAGCGTTGCATCAGAGCTCCCAGATCCCTCATTTAAACCTGAGCTTAGGTTCCAGTCTCGCAACCTCCCCAAGTCATTAGGAGGTGAGTGCATGTTGCCTTGTGTCCCACCCAGGGTGTATTCCTGTCTCAAGCCTTATCCTGGGATACGCTCGGGTTCCACCATGATACAAGATAAAAGATAAGATAAAGTAGTTACAAAAAAAAACCTTTGATCGGAACACTCATGCTTCTCCTTCTACATATTTTAGCAAAGTAAAAGATTGTAAAAAAGCTGTAGCACTCACATGTTCATGTGTCCATCAGTACTTACCTTTCTCTCTCTTATTGCTACAGAATATTATTATTGTTTTGCTTAATACAGAATACATTTAAGGGTGTACATAGGTACTTTAGCTTGTGGGTCTAAATATAAAGTATATATGTGCATTTTTAACATTATGCTATCTGCAGAAATGTGCACACAAAGATCTATGCATAATACTGTACGAGCTCTGTTAATATACATAGTATAATCCATTCCATAACCTTGAATATGGTGTTCAAATTTAGTGACAAATGCCAATGTGTGCACATGTTTTTTTCTTCTTCACACTAGTTACCTAGTGTTATTTTAAAGGGCAGTAAGTGTTGGAAAATGTTTGGCTAGCCGCATTAAGAATTGATCAAGCCCTGTTGTAAAGGGCATAGACGTGGTTTGTTGTTGCTATGTCCAACTGTGCACTTTTAATTTAGCTGATTTCAGTCTTAAAGAGACAGATGCTGGGTGCCCTTTAAGTCCAAGGCGTTTGCCATTTCCTTTACAATGATACAGGCAAATTTAATAATGGCCTCCAGGGCTTACTGAAGCCCCGGTAGTGCTGGATGTGGTTAGCGCGACTTTGATAGAGATTAATGAAATGTCAGGTAATTGAAGGGGATTCTGATTGGCTTGTTGAAAGGAGGTGCAATTTCCCCGCTTGTGTCACTTAAGGCCTTGGAGGTGATTGATGGCGAGTTGACTTGCAGAGTAGGCTGGACTGGGACAGAATTGCATGCCGCGTCCATTTCTTCAGAACGGCGAGCTGGTTTCCTCTCGGCACATGAAGCAGAGGTCATGAAAAAAATAGTTTTTAAAAGCTCAGAGGGGCACCAAACGGTGCTTGACGCCTCCTGAGGGGGCTACATCTCCGAAAACCAGGATGTAGAACAGGGAACGATTAGTGCATTGTTCTCCAAAGACTTTACAGCAGTATTTCCAGCAGCTAAACAGATTAATTAAGGCAGAGGGTGTGCTTCATTTGGGCAGGTTAGGCACAGCAATTACACTTAAATGTTCAAGAAAATAACCAAGCATGTGAGAGGTGGGTGTTTGGAGGTTTTTTTTTCTTATAGACGCTATTCCAAATTGATGGCAGTATGAACATGATTCAACCCTGATTTGAGACATGAAAAGAACCAAACATGTGGTGTATTATGGGTTGCATGCCGAATGTTAGACTTTGAATTTCTTGTGAGCAGTTGAACTATAAACCGAATGGCAGAAGACAGAGCTGGTGTGCTGCAGAAATACTGTTTTCTGAAAATCTGGGCCAAAGAACACACACATAAATGAAAGGCTGGGATCATTTTACAAATAGTGTTGCCCTTGGCATCACAGCTTTAAAATCAGGCATGCAAAAAAAAAAAAGCAAAAAAATCTTTGTGATTTTAAAGCTGTGTTGTTGAATAAAAATGTATCAATGGTAGACACTGAATAAAGGCCTTCTGTTATTAACTTCAATTTAACTGTAACAAAATGCTACAGTAAAGAAGATTCTGGTCTAGAGAAACTCTAGTACAAAGTGTGGTACAGTACAGTATGTAAATAAGTGGCTAAAGAAGCAATGTGACTGACATGACAGGTGACTTTTCCCACAGTTCCTAGGCAAACACAAAAAATCTCTTTTTATTAAATCTAAAAATCTGTGAAAAGCTTCTATTCCTGATAAGCAAATTAAGATACTAAAGACTTTTTTTTTCACCTATGAAAAAGGCTATGTGAGCTAATAAAACCCCTTTACTTTAATGATTAAGTAAATTTGAAGCTGAGCACTTCTGCACTTTTACTCAGGTACACAAATAAATACTTTTTTTTTTTTTTTTTTTTACTTAAGTAATATTTAACCAAAGGAAACACTGCTTTACTCAAGTTGAGATTTTACACAAATACAATGTAAAAAATACAATTTAACTTTTTATAGTACTATGCAGAAATCATAATTATCGTAATAACATTGTAGCCACTCTGCTACTTTTCATTCCTTTCACCATTTAAGGAAAAAGAATTACAGCGATTAAATAGAGACCATTCCTAAAGAAAAGATGACATTGGGGTGCATGGATGCATCACTTTTCCTGGGAAAAACTCTGGAAACAGCTCCTTTCTTGGCTAGACAGTCTGTGGCTCTGAATG
The DNA here is from genome assembly GCA_013621035.1 of Clarias magur. Taxonomy (NCBI): domain Eukaryota; kingdom Metazoa; phylum Chordata; class Actinopteri; order Siluriformes; family Clariidae; genus Clarias; species Clarias magur. The sequence continues at coordinate 198,689 of QNUK01000481.1, read as the reverse complement.
AGTGTGAGTGGAAGGTCATGGTTTAGCTTGGTTGTCATGGCAACCGAGCTCCTGCGCAGCTCTCACAGAGGGAACGTAGCAGCTAACATAACAACAGCTAACGCTTCTTCAGAAATGGAACCGCTAGCACTACAACTTAGCTGTTTTGATTTTTAAAATATGCTTTAACTGATTTAACGAAAAATTATAATTGAACAAGCGATTTCACCAATGTTAATAATCAGACAGAATTGTCTGAAAATAGGCAGGGCGTATATGATCGTTTTAGTTTTGTATCAGGTCCCAAACTCACTCACTCACTCACTCACTCACTCATCTTCTATACCGCTTAATCCTGTATTCAGGGTCACGGGGGGCCAGGAGTCTATCCCAGGAGACTTAGGGCACGAGGCGGGGTACACCCTGGACAGAGTGCCAATCCATCGCAGGGCACACACATATACACATACACACACACACACTACGGCCAATTTGGGAACGCCATTTAACCTAACCTACATGTTTTTGGACTGTGGGAGGAAACCGGAGTACCCAAAAGAAAGCCACCATGCACGGGGAGAACATGCAAACTCCATGCACACAGAGACAGGGAATTGAACACGGACCCTGCAGGTGCAAGGCAACAGTGCTAACCACTACACCATTGTGCCGCCAGGACCCAAACTAACCTTTATAACCAATCTGCTTCATTTTTGTAGTGTTCAGTTCAGAATTGGATTCAGAGAGGGATTGAGGAGGAATTGCCAAAAGGGACAGATTATTCACTGCCTTCACACTGAAAAATTCCAATTAATTTCAAGGGGGAGAATTTCGAGCAAGCTTTAAAAGGGGTCACTTACTTTTGATCAATATTTTCAAGCCTTTTGACAGGACATGTTTGTTTTCTGATTGGATTAAAAATGAGTAAGCTAAGAGCCATGAGAACAAATGAGCAAATCCTCAAACCTAGAAAAAGTGCATTTTGTGCCGAGGTATTAGCGATCTATTCCTTAGGGAGGAGAGAACGACCAACCTTTACAACCCGCAATAAATGTCAAAGTTTTCGGGCTCAAAAAGTGCCTGAGGGCAACTCTACTAATCAAAGGGTAACAAGTTTAATGAAAAAAATGCAGATTCTTATAGGATCTGCAGATGTTGTGACAGTAAGAAGGTGCTGTACACCTACTGTATGGATCATTCTGGTTGAATCGCATTTAATTTACAAATTAAATATAATTACATCCTCAAATTTATAATTATAACTCAAATTGGTCAGAAGAAAATTAGAAATTCAGAAATGTTCAAGAATGATTAAGAAATTCAGAAATGTTCTTTTGTAGCCTTTTTGTAAAAACACTTTTTTGGGGCCCAAGGCATATTTCAGTAAATGTCTCTATTAAATATGTGAATCTTCATCGTGAAAAATAGTTATTTGTTGTACTATGGCATGAAAAAAAATGAACCAAAAAGAACTGGAAACAAAAATAGTTCTTATATGGTGATCATAAAGGTTTTCGGGACTAGTTTTTGTAATACGCCAACAGATGGCAGCACAAGGCTGCATGCACAGTCACAGGGAGCACCAATCTTCATAAGTCAGTGTGCCAAAAGACATCTTCTAGTGGAAGTGGAAGAGCACTGGAACTGGCGTTATACTGACCGCATGGGTTATTGCGTCCGCGATTTCATCATGGACAGCAAGTTTGAATAAAGAGACGTACATAGAACAATCCACAACACTGCTGCCATTGTCGGTGGGTCATAAAAAACAGTCCAGGCAATCCTCACGTGTGATTCGAACATGTGTCGTGTTGCTTCCAAGTTGGCTGCTGACTCAGCAGGAGGAACACTGCATCCAAGTCTGCCAAGAACTCGGTCAGCTAGCTGTGGATGGCCCGTACTTCATATCGAGGATCAGCACCGGTGACAAAACTTGGGTATATGGGTACGACCCTAAGACAAAGCAACAGTCTTCACAGTGGAAGAGCCCATCATCTCCATGACCAAAAAAGGACAAGGCAGGTCCACAGCTTGACCAGGTGCATGCTCATTGGCTTTTTCAACATCAGGTTCTACTGTCAGGTTTTAAGGCATCTGCGGGAGGACATACAGCAAAAGCGACCGGATCTGTGGCGCTCGAATCTTGAAACCTTCTGATATCACCTCATAGCTGTAGCTCTCTATGCTCTATATTATTTAAAAAACTACGTTCAAATAGACATAGTGACACATCATCAGCATATATGTGACAAATGAATCAATGACGTCTCTTCTCTGCCAGAGTAATAATTTTTTTGGCTCCTTAAATGTATGTGAATGTAAAACTGAGTAAGGCCACGTAGAAAAAAGTCGAGAATATATAGACGAACAGGTGAGAAATTTGAAACAACACCGGATAAAATGCCTAAATGAAACTACAGTATTCTGAAAAATCATTACTATAGTATACAGTATGTATTCCACAACAGCAAAAGTGCACCAAGGCAACGCTTTACCTCCAGAGATGGAAAGGATTCATTTAGGGCAACAAAAAAAGGCGCATAAAAAGCAACAGGCAGTAGCAGTGATAAATGCAGAGTGAGCTAAATGGAATTTTTATGGATTTGAGGTAACTTATTAAAGCTGAGGTTTTAAGAAGGTTTTCCTTTCTCTTGACAACAAAGGCTAAATGTAAACTCCCTACACAGAATGACATCTGTCAGGATTTAAATTCTGCCTTTGTGCTTTGAGTTGAAAGACATACACTGAAAAAAAAAAAAGAATATTGATATCACTATGAGATGCAATCTTGGCTTGTTGCTGTTGTATTTTTAACGGCACAGAGTGAACTACACAAATGAGCTTAGAAGAAGAAAGAGGAGATGGGATAAAGACGTCTCCGTGCTCCCCCCCCATGCCGTGTAATAATTGCCCAGTTGAGATTTTCCTCAGACAGTGTTTCACTCCCACAGTGAAAAGGCTATTAGCTGATAGCTCTCTTTTTGTGCAAATGATCGGACTGCGCTTTCTATCCTCCCCATGAATATGCATTAAGGACAATAAAAAAAATACCATATGGAACAACACCTAGGGTGCTGCCAATTTGGTTGCTAAATGCTTGCATGTTTGCATTTAAGAGACATTTTTCGACGCCACCATACAGAGACCTTGTAGTCATCCAGGTACACGAGTTAATGCTGTGCCTCTTTTTTTTTTTTTTTTTTTTTTGAGAAAAACAGTCACACTTAGAAAGCATTCTTGCAAATGTTCCTGATCCAGACCTTTGGGACATGACTTTGAGGTTGAGTCTATTCAAATGAAACTCTCTTCACTGTCATTGCTACCTGAAATGGCAGTGAGGGGATTATATGGTTGCCATGGAGATTAGTGGGTTGAGCGGAGAGTGGAGGAATGGGGCCTGTGTTTGAAGCGACGGGGCCTTTAATAGTGCTTTGATCAGGGAAATGTTTGTAGTGGTGACAAACCTGAAGAGCAAACAGGACTTCTAAAAGATTAGTTATTCGGCCAAATATAGACTTGTCTCTAAGGCATGTTTAAGAGAGAGAGAGAGAGAGAGAGAGTAAAGCTGTGACCATCAGCTCTGATGATCACTCCCTTTTTTCTATTTTGCAGTAGAAAGAATAAGAGATCTATGAGACATAAGGATGGGCGCAAGATCTGGGGATGAGAACAGGGACTCTTTTTGTAAACCAGCAATCCATCATTGACGCCTCCCTGCGTAGACATATGCAAATCGATGGTGTTATATAATAAACTGAAATTTCAGTGCATGATGCAAGTGTTCTTCTACTAATATCGAATAATATATACAGTAATATGTGGACTCCTGACCATCACAATCACAGCCATGTGTGGGTCCTCTCCAAACTCCAAAGCACACGATTGTTTAAAATGTCTTTGAAAGCTGTAATTTCTACCCATAAATGCTCCTGTGGTTGAATGAAAACTAGTCCCCACAGCCATGCTGCAAAATCTAATAGACCCATACAAGGCACCTTCCACTGAGTCTCTTCATTCCGCATAATCCATCATCACCATATTTCCAATACTTGGAGCAATGATGGCTCAAACAGTTAAGGCTCTGAGTTACTGATCGGAAGGTCAGGGGTTTAAGCCTCAACACCACTAAGCTGCCATTGTTGATCCCTTGAGCCTGCTGACCCTGATTTCACTGTGCTGTAAGATACATGTGACAAAATGTTTTTTTGATAATCATATTCTCATAATTTTTCCAAAGCAAATGTGAAATGTGCTTGCCGTGGCAAAACTCTGTGGGGTCAGTTGCTGATGGTGAATCAATTGGGAAAATTTGGGCGCCTCTTGTGCCCCAGGGGTACCACTTATACCCTCTTTTTCTGACACAGCTTGCAAGCTTCTTTAAATGTGGTAATTTTTAGTTTTCCACCAAATTCTTGCTCTGCACTAGAATCCATCAAAGTTGGTCTTAATGTGAAGTCTTGGGGGGGTTTTTTTGGTGGTAAATTGATAAATTGTCCTTGGGAGCCCCTTAGAAAAGCCATAGCACACCATTCCCCGAATAAGCCGCATGATTCGACACCTCTTTCATAGGTCTATGACAAATGGATACAGGACTAGTTACACGCCAAAGTTTTTATGGGAAAAAAAAGAAAAAATATTTGCCAGCAGCATAATTCAAGTGATGCTTTGCTTCAGAAGCACCACTAATTAGCATTTTAATAATCCCAAAGGGAAATATCCCAGTTAGGAAGCTGGGGTTGTAGCATAGGGTCAGTCAGGATACAGCGCCCCCTGGAGCAGATAGGATTAAGGGCATCGCTCAAGGGCTCAACATTGGCAGCTTGCCAGTGCATGGGCTCGAACTCCCAACCTCCAGTAACCTGCATCATTCATCAGTAACCTACATCATTAAGCATTTTTTGATGAGCAACCACTGCCTCCTAATTATTTACTAATTAGTAACTCGTTATTAGTCTATGAATGAAATATCACAATGAGTATCTGTTTAGCAAGGCAGGATAACCTTTTCTGCCGCAGTTTGTGTGACAGTAAGACTATGTGTGTATATGTGCAGATGTGTGGGTGTTTTTCCGTATATCCATGATGTAGCCCCTGTAAAGCCATTAGAGCAGTGCGGCATAGACGCAAGCACTTTAGCGGTGTAGCTATGCCCCAGAGCCCCCAGCCTCCTCCATCACGCAGTGCCGCAGTGAGGAGAGGCCAGAGCTGGACACCGAGGATAGAGGAGGGGGGCTGACGACACTCACTCAGACAAATGTGCCTTTTTCTCTCCCTGGTGTCATCCAACTGTGTCCCGCGTCCTCCATTATACCATATCTCTCCTGCCAGCCACATCACATCACTCACTCTAATACACAAAACCAATGAGTAGCATGCACAAACAGAGGTCACACACTCACGATGCCATTCTTCACACACTTATGCACTCTTGTAAAGGAAGTACCACACCCTTACCCAGCCTGTACTAACTTTATTAATGAATATCAGCCCATTTTTGGTGTCTTTAGGACAGCAGAGACATAGAGCACGGGATTACTGCGAACTGATGTGTTTAAAAGCCGATTCACTTCGGAGCTCCCCGACAGGAAACTTAATTGAGATCTCTCTCTCCTGCGCGCACTGGGTCACTCTCTCATCATTTCTTCTAATCAATAAAGTGGGCTATATTAGACCTCTTACAGGCTCCCCCTCTCTGCTTTTTTCCCCCCCTCAGCTTGATAGATCTGTGGAGAACAAGGCTTTGGTTGCATAGAGGAAGCATCAGATAATGTATTATTAATGCCTCCAATGTCTCAGTGTTTAATATAATCAGCTCCAGCACAGACACACTCTGCTTACAACTACAAGCGGCTGCCTCCTCATACCCCCCCCCAACCCCCCCAGCCCACCCACTCTTCTCTCGCTGTTCGAGCTTTATTTGCTGAGCTGTCTCCTCACCCCTATCCTGATGAAAACAAACTTTCACAAGTCTGCAACGGGAAAAGAAGAATAGGAGAAAGAGCACTGGGTGCTGTCAGAGTAAATGGCAAGGCTTTACAGTGTTTCAGACACACCTGTGGAGTATTTTTAATTCACAATATACAATGTCACCTAAGGCTATGTGCAAAGAATATTTCCAGTTGCAGTTTCCAGTTGAGATGAAAAAAAATAATAATCGTTTCATAAAACGATCTAAATTACTTTTCCGAAAGAGATTTTGTTTTTTAGTACAATTGATTCTTTTGGATCTGTTTCTTGCATCTTCAGTAACCACTTTATCCTGGTCAGGGATCTGGAACCTATCCCAGGAACATTGTGTGGAAAGCAGGAATTCACCATAGCTGAGATCCATCCAAACTGAAAACATTGGGTTTTGGGCTGCGGGGAAAGAGGTGGGAATGGAATTGTACTGGACAGAAATATTAATCATCATCACCAAAATTACAAAGGGAACACTTACTCAGTGCTCGGCAAAATTGACCATAATTACCTCCCCCATGCCACAGACTGTCTACAATATCTGTTTTTTGGGAAACGTGTCCAGTTTTTCTATTTTGCATCCAGACCTGTCCACTGGTATTAGCTAAACTAAACATTAACTAAATATGAATTATTAGAGCTGTGTGTCAGTGAGAGGAGCCTAGGTCTGTTCCCACAAGAGGACCTGTCAAGAGCTAAGAGAATGTAGGGAGAGACAGAGACCGGGGAGAAGACCATGACCTTCACTGTCAGACAAGACGCTGAGTGAAAGGGAGAGCCAGATAGCAGGAGGGAGACGGTGAGAGGGAGAGAATGAGGGAGAAGCTTCAAGCCTTGTGACTCCATGCCTTATGACAGTTACCTACTGGGACATGCCACAGCTTCACCCTCGTTCTAAAGATAAAACAATTTTAATCTAACTGTTTTGTTGTCTCATCAATTTAATGCAATCGAGCCAGAGAACTTTGAAAACGTAACATTCCTGAAAATTATGGAATATTATTACAGGTGTCAGCAAATGTTCACAGACAAAAATTGACATGAAAGACAACAAGAATGTCTTCATTCCTTTATACTGCTCAAGGTTTTGGTGTACACTGAATGGGACATTGGCAACACCCACTTTCACACACTCATTTGCACATAATCAATATTAAGGCTGTCTGTCGACTGGCAGGAAACCAGAGACCTTAAAGGAAACCCAGCCAGACACAAGGAGAACATGCAAAGCACCATATAGACAGTTATTCACACTCAGGATTGAACTGAGGATCCTGGAGCTATAAGACGCAGCAATATGACCCACTGCTGCAACAATTAAAACCATTCCACGAACGTCTTCTTAAAAAACAAAACAAAAAGAATCACCATACAGAGATCAGACATTTTTGGAGTCAAATGTTCAGTCACTCTTTTTCTGTTAGCACCTTATTATGGTCAGGGTTGTGGTTGATCTGGAGCTTGGCAGCACAGAGGGAACAGCAGGACAATTCATTCTGGCCAGACCATCGCAGTGCTACATTCAGGAACCAAATGTTGTCAGATCCAAAAATGCTGATTCAATGACCATTTGCAACAACTGTATCTTTTGCAAGTTCTTAGATGGTAAGCTTTCATTAGGAGAACATTTACATAACATCTTGTATGATAATAACTAATTTACCTTTTAGTGTAATTAGCTTTAAGGGTGCTATTAAAATGAATTAAATTAATAGAACTGTCTTTATGGTTCATATTGAACATTTATTACATCAGTGTATTCAGTGGGAACATTAGAAATGTAAACATTCTGGCCAAAAGTATGCAGTTACATGACCACGCCCATATGTGAGTTTTCCCTAAACTGTAATTACGACATTCAAACACATGATTGTTCCCATCTTAGTGGAGGTAGCGGTTGGGACTGTCACCTTGCACCTCCAGGGTCTAGGCTCGATTTCCGCCTCTATGTGCATGGAGTTTCAATGTTCTCCCCGTGCTTGGTGGGTTTCCTCCGGGTACTCCGGTTTCCTCCCACAGCGCAAAGACATGCAGATTAGGCTAACTGGCGTCCCCAAATTGCCTGTAGTGTGTGAATGAAAGTGTGAGTGAGTGTATATGTGTGTGCCCTGCGATGGATTGGCACCATGTCTAGGGTGTCCCCCGCCTCCTGGGACAGGCTCCAGCCCCAAACGACCCTGAATACAGGATAAAGCAGTATAGATGAGGAGTGAGTGTGAGTGAGGAAGTGAGTGAGTGTTGTTATGACATTCAAAGCAGACGATTGTTCCCATCTTCAGACAGTCTTGGCTAACTGTAGTGGCGGTAGTAGTGGTTAGGACTGTTGCCTTGCACCTCCAGGGCTGAGGGTTCGATTCCTGACTTGGGGTGGTGTGCATTTGCATTTTCTCCCTGTGCTTGTTGGGTTTCCTCTGAGGACTCCAGTTTCCTCCCACAGTCCACATACATTAATTCAGATTAGGTTAATTGGCATTCCCAAATTGCCCATTTTGTGTATGTCCTGCAATGGATTGGTGCACTGTCCGGGGTGAACCCTGCCTTGTGCGCAAAGTCTCTAGGCTCCAGGCCCCCACAACCCTGTACAGGATAAGCAGTATAAAAGATGAATGAATAAATGAAAGACTCTGTTTGCTGTAGCAATAATATTTTGCTGTTCCACTGTTGACACAGCTAAATCCTTAAATCCATAGCTTGCCCAAAGCCTTTTCCTCAACCCTACTGATCACCTTTGAGATAAACTGAAACACAGATTGCACCCCAGACCTCCTCATCCCTGACCTCAGTGCCTGACCTCTCTAATGCTCTTGTGACTGAATGCGCAAAGTTCTCCACAGCCATGATCCAAAGAACAGTGGAGGTTTTTGAAGCAGCAAGCTGGAATTGGATGTTTAACAAGTACAAATGGTCAAGTCTTTTAGCCAGGTAGTGTACTGTACAAATTCGGTGCCCTTAATGGTACCAGTTGAGTGATGGTAGAACACAGTTCAGTATCTTTTTACACACAAAAACAGCACTAACACTTTGACCAAATATATCAGGCAGCAAGACATGAGACTGCTTCAGTCTCTGCCTCATGCAGGGGAAAGGAGTGCTATTCTCACTCCAACTCGGCCCTGAGGCTATGCAACTGATAATCTGTAAAATCCAACCTGACAGTCCTATGAATTGTGAAGTGCTGCTATTGCGTTTTCTTTTTTTTTTCTCTTTAACTGAAACAAGAGGGAGCAATGCAGCTGTACAGGGATAAAGGACAGAGAGAGCGAGAGAGAGCGAAAGAGAGCGAGAGAGAGGGAGATTATATGCAGGTGCAGGACTGGTGTCCAAGCTGTTGGAATGTGTGGTGTGTGTTCACATTGCCTTCACTTCCCATCAAACCTCCCACTGTTTACACACACCATGGTGCTTACGTTCATCATTTTCTTGCTTAAAGACAGCCTCGCTCTCACTGTGAACTCACTGCCATGACAGAGATTCTCGGTGTGATCACAGCACATGGCACAGCGCAGAAAGCACACCTCTCCCTGACAGAACTCCACATAGACCTTTGCTCGGGCTAGGCTTAAGGGGAAACCTGAAGTGTGTTTTGGTGCGAGAGTGGAGAGCATATGTATGCGCGTGTAGGCACGTGCAGGCACGTGGATGATGTACACGAGGTGACAGGTAGCGTTTTTGGTGGATTCCCAAGAGGTCCAAGTCACGCTGACAGACATCCAGGTGACCAAAAGTAAGTCACGCTACTGTCACTGGTCTCGTTGTCAGGCTTCTTCTCTCTCTCTCTCTCTCTCTCTCTATCTATCTCTCTCCAGCCCCGTCTGTTCCATCTGTCCCTCATGTCTTCCTTTTTCTTTGTGACCCCTTTCTGTCTTGTTTCTTCCTGTCTCCGGCACACCTGCATCCCTGCACTTTGCCGTCTCTGTCTCTTACTTTCCAATGCCAATAGAGGCCAGTCCACTTCCCCAAGGGTCTCACAACCCAGGGCCTGATTTTTTTTTTATTTCTCTCATCATCCCATCGCTAGCATTTTATCATGACACTCTCATAGCCAAAGCAGAGCTCAAACCCAACCAGCAGTAGGAGCAAACGAGGCCACTTCAGTCGAATCTAAAGCGTTTTTGTGTTTCTCCGCTCAGCCAGGAAGTTTGACTTTCACTGGCCAGCATTGGCAGCTTGGGCTCTCAGCAAATTAAAGTTCCCGTCTTCAGACAGTCATGGCTGACACTTTTGTTCACGCCAACAGACCCTCGGAATACTAATCACAAGGGGCTGTGAAATTTTCATACTGATTTGACATGCATTAAAAGCATAAGAATATGTGTGTGTGTGTGTGTGTGTTTGCGATGGTGATTGTAATGGTGGATAGAGAAAGGAATAATTTATCATGTCTAATTAATTCTTCTCAGTAACAGGGGGAGCCTGTCATTTCCATAGCAAGCTCCAAACTTTGGTGAGCAGTTAAAGCACAAAGGGTTGGAGATGAACTCCTGCATTTCTTTTTATTTTTTATTTTATCATAGAAGCCACTGTACTATATGAAGTGTGCTTTCAGTTTGCACATTATCATTTAAATAAATTGACTACTCATTGACCATGCATATCCTTTAAGGCACATTTAAAAACTGTTTTCTATCTCGCTGTCTACAGTATCGTGTTCTAAAAGGATATCTGGCTGAAGCGAACTGACCAAGAACCCTAGCCAAGTCACTAAGTGCATGAAGTCGAGAGTGAAAGACTGACTCCAGACAGGATGTCGGTGGACTCAGCACCATTTCTGAGACGATAGCAAAGGACAGATATGATTAATATTTCAGTACTAAACACAGCAATGACTTACTTGCCAGAGATCACAATTCGCCCATTAATTACTAATTAGCCACGCGTGCTAATGGCTGATATCCAAGACGTTTTTGCTAACGTTAGCTTAAATGGTAGCCGTCTCCTTATCCTTATCCATGTTAATGTTATCTGTTTTTTTTCTCTCTCTTCCCAGTCTGAAAGCAGCTATTGATTTTCTTTTTCTTTTACTGACTGCATGGTCTTGCTAAAATACACCTGCTTTGTCTTGGTTGGTTTGTTCCCTGAGGAGAAGGTTTATAAAAAAATTAAAAAAAGAAGAAGAAGAAGAAAAAAAAGACCATTAATCAAATCTTAGACAAAAAAAAAAAATCTGCATTTTCATTCTTTTCATTAGCTTTTAATTACAGAGAAAGCACCACCTTTTCTGGTATCATAAAACAATCCTTTTAATCTAACAAATATGCTTTACTTACATGTTATAATCCCTTGTTGCTTTGTATGAGCCGTCAGTCATGATTTCAGCATAATCAGAGTTGATGAATATTTCATCTAAGCTGGATCTTAAAACTTAATAAAGGTTTTTTCTTTTTTTCCAAAAAAGTCTTTTTGCGTCCATTAATCTACCTCTAGAGAGACTGTTAATTCAGACTAAAACTAGGCAGAGCCATGTGTTTAAAGCTAATTTCATCAGGGGCCCATGCACACAAAAACCTTTAGGTTCCTAAACACTTTATTGCTTAGTTGCCAAACCAAAGATGACTTGTAACTTCATTTAATTTTAAACCTCAAAAAGTGCAGTTAAACAGATTCTCTCCCTCTCTATCCTGCTTATCCTGTACAGGGTCACGGGAGTCTATGCCAGAGGACTTTAGGCACTAGGGTAGCGTACACCCAATCCGTCTCAAGACACATAAGCGCACACTCACTCACACACTATGGGATCTCATACCAGTTAGGATGTCTTTGGACTGTGGGAGGAAACCCACCAAGCACGGGGAGAACATGCAAACTCCATGGACACAGACTCGAGGCGGGAATCACACCCTGATCCTATGTTACACTACCTGGTTATACAGATTGAACAGCCAACATCATGATCAACTGGCCAAAGTGTGGGAGTGAGTTTCCTCCCACAGTCCACTAAACGTTGCCCGTAGTATATAAATGGGTGTGTTGGTGTGTGAGTGTGTGCCGGGGCCTTATTGCACCCCACCTTGTGTCCTATGTCCCCCAGGATAGGAAACAATGGATGCATGAATGGATTATTCAAATAACAGGCTCATTAATTAAACATGGACAATAATATTTAGGCTGCAGTTTCTAATTATTTCACACGCGGAACCTATTTCTATTAAAATGTCATTAGATTTAAATGAACATTTATTAGAGGGTTGATAATATATATGGCCTAATGGGAGCAGCTGAAAGAACAACAGAGGGTTGCTGAAGATTCATAACTATGTGAACTCAATAAGAACTAAACAAGGAAGAGAATTAACTTTGCTAATTTGTCTAAATGCTTTAAGTCGTACATCCCAGTGCTCCTTTTTCAGGAAAGCTTAGTGTGAGATGTGAGCATGGAGATGAACACAGTGCAGTTTACTGCTTATTGTTCTCTGCGTAACTGTTGTTTCTTCTAAAACTTTTCCGAGTGATTGCACGCTCTGCTCAAACCTGCTTCCTCATCATTAGTCTGAGAGCGTGTTGTGAAACCTTGTGTGGCTCACCTGTCCATCTGCTTATTATCAAATCAGGGAAGCAGGAAAGCTTATGGTCCTTTGCTATGTACAGTATGTCTCTGTAACCTTTTCTATTTGTGTCATTTAATAATGTTGTAAAGACCACAACATAATGTCCAGAAGCTCCCTCACCCTCGCTATTAACTCTAGTCGTGTAACAACGTCCAGCAGCATCCGGTGCAGTTTGCATCAGAGCAATCGAGAGTAACCAGAATATTTATTTCCTCTTATTTAAACTGTTTAATTTTTTTTTTTTTACAATTTTTCTACAACTGTAAGATGAATTTACAAGCACAGCTTCCTTTACTATGTTTTACAGAACCATATGGTACTAGAGTATACAAGCAACTGGGCTCTTGCTGTGCTTATATTATAAAACATATCACAATAACATAAAAGAAACAAGGGGACAGAAAGGAAGAAATTATAATGAGTAATAATATACTCATTCACTTATTCATTATCTATAATGTGGGATGTCTGGAGACTATCCCAGGGAACTCGGGGCATTAGGCAGGGTACACCAATGCCAATCCATCGCAGGGCACTAGCACACATACACGCGCGCACACACACGCGCACACACACACACACACGCACGCACACACACGCACACACACACACACACACACGCACACACACACACACACACACACACTGTTCACTAGCATAATACAGGTGGTTCTCTGCATGTGTTTGGACTTTGGGATGAAACTGGAGTACACTGAGGAAACACACGGTATGACTGCAGATCAATTATCCGTTATCACCCAAATGAGCCTGTTAAGTCTGGTTCCTCTCACTGGTTCTTCCTATTGCCATCTCAGGGAGTTTTTCAGGGACAATCTCATCACTTAAATACATTCGCTCACACTTTTCAAACTCATTTGTATTTTCATTTTTTAAAACTGCTTTGCAACAATGGCCATTTTTAAAAGTGATATACCTATACTGTATTCAGTCTTATGCAAAAGTTTAGGCACCCCTTGATTAACAGATTTTGGTGATTTTTAATTGAAAAGATGTTAACACACTCTTGGAAAGGGGAAAAAAAATGCACAATATTTTCAGCAAACGTTGATGCATAGTTACTTTTTATGCCATAAATTGAACAAAAATTATTATGGCACTGTGCAAAAGTTTGGGCACCCTACGTTTGGGCATAATCAGTCCTAAGTAACAATTCCTCTGGCAGATATCACAGCTTCCACCAAGCATGGGGAGTACCTGAAGATATTGATGCTGAATATACATACATCAAATACTGTCGGGTCTGTGTGCATGGAGTTTGCATGTTCCACCTGTGCTTGGTAGGTTTCTTCTGCGCCAAATTGCGTGCAGTGTGTGAATGTTGACTGGACGTTGTAAAAATGGGAATAAACACAATGGTCACCATTGGTCTCTATGGTCCCTAGTTGGACTACAGACGTTCCTAGATGGATGGATGGACAGTTAGTTCCCTTCCAACCACTTGGAGCTACAGTATTTGGTGCCCCAAGTCTGAATCATAAGTAAAGAAATGGAATTAATTTAATTAATTTTAATGTTGACCTAGCGCTATAAATCTACCCTCTCTCTTGATATGGTTCTGGGCATGCAAATGCTGAAAGATCACAAAATCAAGATCGTTGTTTAAAGAATAATAATAATAATAATAATAATAATAATAATAATGCACTTCAGATTACAATACAGAGCAGGGGCAGGCGATAATGTTTTTTCACACATTACCGTAAGACAATTGAGCTTAATTTCTCTCTCTCTCTCACACACACACACACACACACAGTTTAAAATAAAAATTATAAGACTAAAGAAAAGCCTGTGTGTGTGTGTGTGGAATCGTAAGGTGTGTTGACTAGTATAGCTGCGAAGCGAAGTCCTGCGACAGTGACATTAGCCGTCAATGTCAGTCTGTGCCATGGTGCCACGGTGAAAAGCTCCTCATTTGTGCCATAATTAGCTTAAACGGTTTGAGTATGAAAAATTCATGATAGCTTTGGATTTTTTAATTGAGGCAGCATTCTGCATTAATCGAAGTCATTTAAAAAGCCTTCTGTTGCACACAGACGGAGTGAGAATGAGAGAGAGAGAGGGGGGGGGGAGGGGGGGGGATAGATCAGCCTGCAAACCCATTTCCTCTGCAGTTCATTTTAATATGGACAAATATATCAGCATGTAACACAGCTCAATCAGTCAGGGTGAATACAAGCACGAGAGCAGAACGAGGTCTGAGAGAAAACTATAGGACTGTATCATGGATGATACACACACACACACACATTATTTCAGAAACCTACCGTATTGTACAGGGATTCTGAAACTTTTTAGCCGGAGTAAATATGCAACACAAATGTATTCAATTCGTTAGAGAAAAAAATTCTCTCCTGATCTTGAGGTGAATGGAGATTCTCGGTGTTTACAATCACCGTTTCACCTTGAATGACTTTTGATTGCTCTTGATAATCGGGATCTCCACAAACAACATGTGATCACACAAGACAACCCCTGGATATACCCCGAAAATCCCACTCTGGATCCGGAGCTGATGCCACGCGCCCACACATGCACACCTAGTGGTGCGTTAGTGCAGCCACACCAACCCGTGCCATGTTTTGGGGAGATGAGAGGAGCCGGAGAACCAAGAGGAATCCCACACAGGCTTGTAAAGCTCCACAGCCCTCAGCTCAAACCCCAGCCCCTCCTACATAAAGTGATCTATATAAACCTACTATATATGATTAGTAGGAGGGCATGAATCAGAATAATAAAGAGTACAGATGTAAGGCTTTGATGGAGAAGATGGTAAATGCTTCAGTTTAATGACTTAAAAGCATATTCCTTAGTGAGTTCTTAGCATTTCATGATGGAACACCCAGAGTTTAGAGGAAAAGCACGGAATTAATCAGAATAAAAAGAGTACAGCCTTTTTCCTCCATTAGCTTCTCTACTTCTCTTTAAAAGTAAGTATTTAAGCTGTTTCACACCAAGAGCCACACCGAATCAATGCGCTCACATCAATATACCATAGCCATAAAAAAAGAAGAAGAAGAAGAAAAAAACCCACACAATTTAACCTGAGCAGATTTCTCTCATTGATTAGTTCTGAGGACAAAGGAGCAGCCACGCTGTCGAGTCTGTGAACAGGTTAATGGCATTTTACCGGCCTGAGTGTGAATGACCTTCCTTAAGAGATAATTGCAAGCACAAAAGAGGACTAGGACGAGCTAAGGTAAAGAATCACAGATGTATGGTCCTAACTTTATACTCAGACACATATCGATCGTTGAGGAAAACATTGGATTGTTCCTGTGTATAGTATGTGGAAACTTCAGGAGAGCTTTGAAGCAGAAAAACATATGTTGCCGTTGGGTTTTCATGTATAAATTTCAGACATATGAACCGGATTGTACCTTCTTCTGATGTAGTCTTGCATGAACCGCTGGGTGTTTGCTTTTCTGCAAGAATATGCACATAAGCATAAATGCATTAGTACTGTGGAAAAGTCCAACAGTTAATAATGCTCTCTCTCTCTCTTTATATCTTTTCAGATGTCCAATTAAACATATCTACAGCATGAGGATGATGCAAGCAAGACAACAAACCTGAACCGAAACCTGGCCAGAGGATACATCTGTTCGGCACATCTGGCTGCATCGGATCACAGACACATTTTTCTGCTCCTCTCCTCCGTTAACACTTTTCTTCTGTCACTTGACACGACAGTGGCAGACCCTGGGGAAGTTTTTTTTTTTCTTCTTCTTCTTCCCCCAGCAGTTAACAGTAATAGTCTGCAAAAACCCTCCCATCTCATTCCGTGATAATCGTATCCGATTGTATTATAACACATCGCACACCTAATCCCAGCACCCCAGGGGAAGGTAATGACTGTATGTCTCTTTTTAATGCACATAAAGACACGAGTCGATGTAGCCGCGCTCTGATTGACTG
Organism: Clarias magur; assembly: GCA_013621035.1. Classification (NCBI taxonomy): domain Eukaryota; kingdom Metazoa; phylum Chordata; class Actinopteri; order Siluriformes; family Clariidae; genus Clarias; species Clarias magur. The sequence goes on along the minus strand of QNUK01000481.1, from coordinate 182,268 downwards.
GCGCATCGTTCAGCAGTGAGGAAGAGAAGTTTCCTCGCCATTTTTTCCCTCCCAATTTAATCGTTCAGGATTGTACCGGTTGTCAAGAACTAATAGGTTTCTACAGGCAAGAAACAATGCTATTAAATCAGTGTAATAGAAAATGCTGCGAATAAAACTTTGGGGATTTTCAAGGCCGAAAAAGAAAACACCACTTCTCCAGAAGCGCTTAAAAGCACTTTAGAGTAAACTAGAAGAAATAGACGCAGTGGCGAGGCTGCAGAGGAACAGTGTGTTCTCTCTCCCTTTCCCTCTTTCTCAAGCACGTATGGCCCTGTGTGTGCTGGCCCAGAGCGCCGGCTTCATCCATCATTACTACACTGAATCATCTCCCTGTCAATATCCCTCACTGCAATACATTACCGCCATGTGGACACTGTTAGCGCTAATGACATTCAGCAGTCCCCTTGGGCACAGACAGAACGATGAGAAAACTTGGGCCAAGTAGAAACGCCATATTGTATAGAAACACATTTTCTTTTACATATGCATCCGTAAGCCCGCAGGCGCTGTTGCCATGGCGAATAATGAAAATGGAAAGGAAGGAATTAATAAAAGCATCCATAACAAGTCGTGAGGGAAAAAAAAAAAAAAAGGAATCCAAACAGATCCTAGCGCGCAACTCTTTTTGTCTTGTGATTTAATCATCTTATATAACAGCTATTTTAATATTACAATGGATTTTAGTGCCATACAATAAAAGGAACATTTTGTGTGTGTGTATATGTGTGTGTGAGAACACAGCTGGGTGTTCTGATATTAACTCCCTGCCTCCCTAATAAATCAGACAGACCAGTGTGCTTATCTCTTTTTGACACTCCGATCAATCTAGCTTTTAATCCCGAGCGCGCTCACACTGCTCCACACATCAAACACACACCCTCTCGCTCATCACCGGCTGTGTGTATCCAATTCAAAGTCAAAGCCACAGAATGGAGCGAGAACTGATCCAGCAGATGATACACACCAAATAAGACAACAAAGCGAGAGCTGTCTGATAGCATCTCGCATGCAGTTTAATATTCTCAATAAAGTAAAAAAAATAAAAATAAAAAAAGGGCGGATTTTGTGGCCGAGATATCGAACATATTGCCGAAAGATCATAAAGTCGATATGGTGTGTCCATGCCAGTGTCTACAACTAGAGAAAGACATTTTATTTTTTTTCCAGAACAATAATTCACATAGTATTCATTATTTAATTCAGTATTTTACCAGAGATGACCTGAGCTCAGGATATTTTTGAGCAACAGTGTGTCAAGAAAATACTCCCCACTCCAGTACACCACCTCCAGCATCCTGAACCACTGATTCAAGACAGGATGGAGGAAGGATCCCCGCTTTTGTTTTCTTCATGCCAAATTCTGACTCTACCACCCAAATGTCACTAAGCAGTTGAACAGTGGCCAGTGGGTGAGTTTCTTCCTTCCTACGGTAAAAATTATGTTAATCCTTTAACTTAAAAAATATATACAGTAAGTGAAAAACAAATGCAGATGTGTGGTTTTCAAAATAATATACCTGTACATCAGTGCCTTGCATTTGATTCTATTTACATTTCATTATTTAGATCTCAACTGCTTTTAACTTTTAAAATGTTAAATGACTTTTTTTTAATAGGAAGAGCGATTGATGAAAAGAAAAATCACTTTTCCTTGCCTTTTAAATCATCTGAGAAATTTTGTTTATACGGCAAGATGAAAATATACTGAAATGACAAAAATGAAAACAAGGGTCTGTTAATTGTAGAATAAAAGTCTGAATTTATTTTGTTGATCTGTACATAGAACAAGAGTACTTGGACTGCAGCACATACACAATAAACTGATGCTGGCCAACTACAGCAGCTGCGCACCAGAGAGGAGTGAGAGCGGTCAGTGAGGAAATGCTTCGCTTTTCAGGTCTTATCCCTAAACCCAGCAGGAAGCTAAACAGGACAGCCTGGTTTACTGCACCCAGCTGTAGCCTACTGTTACAGACCAAACGTTTACACAGATTCTCTGCTGAAACTATGTGCGTGTTCAAAGAAAGCAGGAACCGAGCTTCAGTCTAGGTTAAAGAAACCAGGCAGACCTGACAGCCCTCGTCTGGATTTTCGTGGGAACGTTAACCCAAAGGTTAGGACATCGAGCATGTGCGCTTCTCCATCTAAAGAGATGATCCAGACAAAAGCAGTGTGTGTAAAAATCACCACGCCCACAACACCTGCCACTCAAAGAAAGGGTTTTCACAGTTGTATTTAGAAGACATTCTCTATTGATTCTGAAAAATATAGGTAAGTACATATACATAGATTTCTAGATATTATTCAGCAGCAAGAACAAAGAACATGAAAGATGAAATGAAAGGACAGATTTAAATGCAACACAGCTGATTCCAGATATTGAGTGTATTCTAGTTCTGAGGTTGTTCAGGACACATTTCAGTCATACCACCGATATGTAAAACCAACAAACTTGAACAATGGTGAGGAAAAAAACAAAAATAATTCTCATAAATAAATTTAAAAGAAAAAAAAGAGACCATTTTCATAAAAGATAGAAATAAAAAAGGCAGGTAATAAAATGAACATTTACAAAAATCTAGCAGTTTTATTCATAGAGATTTGATAATTTGATTATTTTGCCATCAAATAATTGAATATTTGAATAGATGTTGCAGATAAACTCTTGGTCTTTGGGAGAAAAACCACTTTGGCAAGTTATATAAACTCTTAAAATACATTGTACTGTATTACAATATCTAAAATATCTTCTAAATATATAATTTCTTGCAGTTTTATGGTAACTACAGTGGAGCTGGATAAGTTCATTGCTGAGGACCGTGGTACACTGCCCAGTACCTTTCAGGTAGATCGACTGCAGGGTTTAACTAGCTCCCTACAGCATTTTTTTTTTTTTTCGCTTTTAATGAAACTACACACACTGTTAAACAGTGATCCATTTACTCCTGTTGAACAACCCTCTTCTAACTAACGAATCAAACAAAAACGTTATGGCATTTGTGGTGTGACTATCAAGACGCGTCTGTCCTGATCTTGTTTGATATCAAATAAAAAGAAAACTACTGGTTTTTGATCATGTGACACTGACTGACATCCACCACAGTAAAAAAGTAGCACCATCTGAGGTAAATGACACGTGTGCTGTTAGCACCATCAACCAGAGAGAAAAAAATAATACAAAACACGCAGGAAGAAAAACGACGACGACATCATAGAATTACAAGACAAACGACACCGACAGCACTACAGAATCAGAAAGGAAAAGACTCCTATACAAACCAGCCAGACTCAGAGGAGGTCCATATTGAATATATGCTGTTAAAAAAAAAATCAGCTGTACGAGTTTAAAAATCTACTATACAGATCGATTTATTTACAAATCTGTGCCCGTGCCGAGTGAGGTGCTATGAATGGAGCACACAACTAAAGTGACATGATAAGCCATGAGGTAGGATTCAGATAGTACACATTTCATTACTGCCACAAATCTCCTTGTCCTGATTTTATAAAAATACTTTCTTTTTTTGTTAAAACATGGTAAAGCTGAGCTGCAAACGAACTGCTCTGAGCTTGGTCCTGAATAACGGCGGCATTGGCTGAGACCTGTAACCTGCTAGGATTAGACTGAATAGGAAGTTGTGACATGGTGCTGGCAGGAAGAGCTTGAGTGGAGGACTGGGCAGCTTTGTCTATGTTTGATGGGTCCTCAGCATTTCACTCACTATCTGTGTATATGTGACTTTAAAATGGAGGCCAAATCCTTACTACTCTACATACATAGATTAATGTCTCTCTCGCTCTCCCCCCCGCTCTCTATATTTAAAACTATTTTCCCTGTTCCCATTTTTTGGCATCACAACCAAAATCATAGCAAAAAAATAATAAATGATTAAATGAAAGAAAGAGAACAAAAAAAGATCAGCTTGAAAGAACAATATGCACATCTAGACCACTGAAAGCTTAATGCACTTCTAATATGAAATTAAGCATAACAGGACTAAAATACGCTAAATAGAATCTTGAGTAAAACAAAACCTCATATACTGAAAGATTTTTTTGAACAAAAAGCATATTTAGCCTCTCTCTCTTGTTTTTTTTTTCTTAAAAGCTTGGATGACTCTGGACCTTGGCATGGGCCAACTGTGTGCAAGTTCATATCAAGCTGAACGATCACTATTCCACTTTGGCTTATATTAAATCCACCACCCGGGGAGCTTTAGGTTACCCGACACCTACACACATTCACATATAGCATAGAAACTCTACGAAAAAAAAAAAAGATACATACATCAAAAGAAAACATTTCCCCAAGTATTAGTTCCACATAGTCACTTTATACTGCTCTTCTTGGCATCCAAATTGTTTTGGACCTTTAGGGAGCTAAGGAGCTCAAAGCTTAAGCACCGCAGTGATGTCACTCTAAAGCATGGACACGAACACGACGACGGATGAAGTTCACTAGTGCGGACCAAAGGACCGTTATCTCAGAGAGGTGTACCGGTTTGCTTTTGGAACTATTAAACATCTTATGAATACAGTTTCTCATGGCAATATATAGCACATTTTTTTTTTTTTTTTACATTTCACAGTCACAATTTTCCCTGCTAGGGTTCACAACTGAAGGGACGTCACGTTTATCAGCCATATTGCATGTGAAAGCTGGTCACCTGGAGAGAGCGGCTATCGAAGAGGAATTACTGCTGTTCAAGGCAACGTTACAGCTGACAAATCTCAATATGAAAAGGATGACCATGAGGATTGTCAGTTTCTTTTGGCTATCGTTTAACGCCAGCCTGAATTAAAGCTGGTGTTTTCCAGTGTACCCACAGAGCCCACTATATATATTCAGTTAGTGGGGCGGTATATAGCACATAGCACACGACACTTTGACACAGAGGAAAAGTTCACAGAAAACCATAAACCATACAATAACTGTCTAGTCTGTCATTATTACACCAACATATTAGAGGTAAGTTACAATGAAAGTAAAAGTCTCTTACACAGACCTAACTATGAAGCATAAGTGGGATGTATTTCAACTTTGGAGTTGGAAAAAAAAGTGCTAAGTTTTCTGATTCGCCTTTTAGGGAGAAAAAAAAACTAAACTAAAAAAAAAAAAAAAAAAATAACCCTTAATATTAACATTAAGATCCATATTTGCCCATCATTATGACATGGCCTTTCTTAAGATTAAAGTGCTGTCGTATATGGTGACTACATCTGTTTCAATTATGAGCACACTTCCAGAAAACAGAACTAAAAGTGAAATGATGCTCCTTTACAAATGGCTCACGGTGACGTGCTAGTAGGAGCACTGTGGTAATTGACGAGGCTAAATTAGCTATTATAATTTAAAATAGAGTTTGCTTCTTTGACAGCGTTCCATTAAGGGATAATGCATTTGTGACAAGCAAAGCGAAGACTAGGAAAAAAAAAAAAAGTGAAAAACTAGGCATGAACAGGCATGGAGAGAGGATGGAATCATATGGATGTGTGATGATTACTTGTTTCAAATGAGAAGACTAAGCAGAATAAGGTGCAGCCTGTATATAGATCATTAAGATCTGAATATGTCCAAATATACAATAAAATCTCTCCTCTAGAAAAATCCATTAACTAAAATTATGTACATGTATTTGATAAGAGCGACAGGACAGGAAAAGTGATGAGACAAAAAGGGCTGAGAGGCAGATTCGAGGTTGATTCACAGTTAGCAGTATGCCATCACAGTTAAGAACTCAAACCCGCAGCAAGCAGGCCTTTTGAATGCACAGCCACATGAACCATTCTGTGAAATGCAAAAGATATGAGAAATGAGTGAATGGGGGGGAAAGTAAAAAAAAAAAAAAAAGTAAAAAAAAAAATATATATATATATGATTCACTGGAAGTTCACCCCCTTTCATTTCTCAGAGGTTCAGAGGACCCAGTCATCCTCTGGGGATGCAGTTTGGTGGTTTTGGAGAAGAAGAAAGACATGCACAAAATAAAATACCAACAAGTGTAACACCAAGCGCTGTTGACAGCTTTACCCACATCCACCAACACGATTCTGCCATTTTACCACACTCACACACCACCAAAGTGCAGGTTAAGCAAAAATCAGCTCATATTACAATCACAGCTTGCTATAAAAACACACAACAGTTCCAAGTGATTGCCATATCAAAAGTGTAAAATCCCTGCCCAGCTCCTCAACCTAACTATATAATGACTCTAAACAACGAATACATCAATAACTCTATAATCCCCTGTGGAACTTGAAATCACAGTTACATAAGATGCTGCATCCATTTATTTATGAAAAGGTTCAGATACATCATGTTAAAAAAAAAAAAAAAAAAAAAAATCAGAAAGAGACGACACTAAAGCACGTTGCTGATATGTAAACATATTTACGTTAAATGAGAATTTAGAATGTAACCTCAAACCTCATAGTGACTGCTCTGCTGAGAAACAAACAAAGGGACTGCCTAAAACACACCGTGTCATTAGCACCGTCATGGAACCTTACTGAAGGAAACCGCTGAACTCCCAACGACGCAATATACATCGAGAACAAGAAGAAACCAGTTATAATGGTTCTAACCAACTGGGTGTCGAGGGATCAATTAATAAACTGATTTTTTTTTTTCAACTATTAAGACACTGCAGGAGCAAACCCTGTTAAAAGGTGCATTTCTTTTTTTTTTTTTTAAGTCTCTCACATCAACAACAGACGCACGAGGAGAGCGACGCTCTGCAAGTTTCCATACCCAACCACAGCATTTATGGTTTGAAGAACAATTTTTCGTTAAAACAGAACAGTTCTCTTTAAGAAAAGTCTTTATTCCTGAATCGGACATTAGGACATGTTCTGACACAGAACACCAGCTGATGTGCCTTACACATTGTTATCTAACGTGATTTAAAGGATCTCTCCTTTCAAAAAACAATGACTGATTGATAACCACATACCCCTAACCTCAATATTCTACAATTCAACCTTATAATCCCCGGTTTAACCAAAGCCACTGTTTAGTCACAGCACATAAACCAACACACATCATTCATTTCATGGTAGGCTATGTGGATTGTGAGTAAAGCTGTCTTATGGCCTCTGAGGTGTTATGGGGTAACAAACTGTTTTCTCTCTCTCTCTTTTTTTTAAAGAAACAAAGGCCTCGCTGTAGGCTTCAGTGAAAATCCAAAATGGCAGCGCAGGTGATCACGTATAACCTCTTTTTCGCAGCAGCAGTCTAAGACGTGAACATTGCAGGTCCTACATGCCGTCATACAAATTCTCCATCTTTACCGTCTGCCGGATGAGGAGCTTGGACTCCCTCCTCTCCTCGTTCTTGATGGATTTGTTAATATCCATAATCTTTTCACAGATGTATTTGTTCACTTTGGAGAGTCGCTGAGTGATCTCAGCACTGTCGGCTGTTTCCTGAGACACGCGGTCATACAGACACTCTGGAAAGTAAACGTTGATTAGGGCTGGATTTTTTTCAAATGCAAAAACGTTCTCAGTTAAAAGAGAAAGCCTTGACATCATGAACACACATGCTTTAAAAAACATATCTGCCCAAACCCATTCATCCCACCTTCTAATAGCATATGTGGGTTTACTGTACATGTACCTCGTACGATTTTGAGTTTGCTTGGTGAGAGAGGTGGCTTAGGCAGAGCATCCTTTTTCTTCTTTGTCGCAACACCAGTGACACTGCGGTTTTTCAGCGTCTCTGTGCCCCAGATCATTACAGCCAGGTTTTTGGTGAATTTGGAGTCACCCTGTGTACGCTGCAGCTGATGCCACTTCTCCTCCTCCACCCAAATACCACCACCCAGGTGAACCTAGACAAAAGAACAACACACATCCAATGGTAACACTTTATCTCGACATCATCACAGTCGGGAAAAATACTTTTCTGGCATGCAGTTCAGACTTCAACTGTTACTGGGGCTGATGTAATACCATAGGAGTACTCATGCCAGTGTAATGAAAATTTATGGAAAAGAGTGCATGTCTGAAAGGAGTTTTAGAGATAGTACAACCATAGAAACTGCATGGAACTAATACAAAAAAAAATTATTAATTTGATAAGCAAGTTTATTTGTAACGGAGTTGCCGTAAGTTTGTGTTTCATCTAGAATTTTAAGACAATCACTGCTGCAATATTTTGATTTCAGTGTGAAATTTAGCTATGTAAACTACAGATAGTTCTTTAAACCCTTTTACAACAACGGTGTAAATTTCCCATCGGATTGAGGTCCGGGCTTTGACTGGGCTGTTTTAACACATTTAGCTTCTTTGTTTGTTGTTTTTGTTTCCCTAGGATATTCCTGTATTTGATTCTATCCCGCATGCCCTCACCCTGAATCAGTCTATTTTGATGAAGTATCCTCACACCCTCACAACACGCACTGCGCTTCAAGGTGAAGATACTATTCTCAGGGTGATGAGCAGTTAAGGAATGACTTTGTTTTTATCACACTACAAATCCAAACTGTTCTCCACCTGTGATGGGACTTCATGACACCTTCAAACCAAATCCCACACATTAAAGTTATGGCTGATTTTAATGTAGATTCATGGGACACAATCACAGTTAAGTCTATTCCAAGTCCATGCTGTAGTAGAATACGGGAAAAGGCACAGGGGAGTAAATAATCACGCAAGGCATGATATACCTGGGCATCTGATTTTACAATGATACAATGATCGTATACAGCAGGCTTCCCAGCCCCACCCATCCTCCAGGACTTAATTTAACAAGAAACTGTGGTAGATACGTTTTATAAATATATTCAGGAATGAAGGCGTTGCCAGGCAGAATAACATGTTTTGACAGACACCAGACCAGAGTGTCGACTTTTAAGTTACATTGTGGAAGACCATGCCAAGCAAACCATCAGGAGGATTGTCACTCTGAGAAGTCTTTAGGCTGGCTTCCAGAGGCCTTTCCCCTAAAGTAACTAATGCGCTTTAGGCTGTCGGCCAGCAGACATGCTTTTTCCCTGCTTTTAGAGGAGATTTGTGTTCTCTGGCTAGCCGTCACTCAATACGGCTCCTGTGGTACAAATAATTAATATGGGCAATGTGCGGGTGTGTAAGGCCTAATTTGTTTTTGCTCTTCATGCTTGATCTGAGTCAGAGAAAGAAGGAATAAGGGTGAACACTCGTTGAATGTCTGCTAAGCTGCATAGCTGAGCAATAGCACAGTAAATGTTCTGCTTAAAATGCCTACTGGGACGAAAGATTCATAGCCAATTAGAGAAAACTAAAAAGCCTGAACAAAAGACTACACAGCCCCAAAGCAATGAGTTTAGTAAAAAAAAAAAAAAAAAAAAGTGTGATCAGCTTCAAAGCGATGCAAAAGTAAGCGTCTCTTTCTCACTTTGTACACGTACACACACTTACTTTTCCATCACTGAAGGTGTAGACGGTCCTCGGGGAAGGGGAGTGGGTGGAGCTAGTGTTGGCCTCCTCTCTGCACATTTCCTGTGGTTCAGGTATTGGCTCCACCACCTCAGGTTTGATTGTCTGAGTGCCGTTATCGTGCATTGGCTCTGTGAGCAAGAAAGCATTTAACCACAAGTCAATTAAACACATCTTATTTAATAAACTGGCACAGTTTAGAATGTGAAATAAAACATTTACAAAAATATTTCACATAAAACACATGTGCAGAGAAACGTTGGTAAGCTGCCTAAAAAAGGGTTTCCCCCCCTGTGCCCTGCGACAGCCTGGATATTTTAGCTCCGTAAGCAGGCTTGGTGGCCAGCCACGCTAAGCTCTAAAGTGGCAAGTTTAATAATGGTCAGTTTACTGCATTCCTGACCCCAATTTAATCAGGCCAGGAAAACACAAACACACAGCTGGCCTGGCGCTTTCTTTTTTACGCAACCAGTAGGAGAGATATTTGCATGGTTTGCAACCAATTCAATTTTGAGGAGGAATTGTTGAGCAATAATAACACCACAAACAAACATAAATCCCAGAAGTAACAAACTATTTTTTGTGTAACAGAACAAATATCCTTAAAATAAATAAATTAATAAAATGAAATCATGGAACGAAAAACCTTTTGCCAGATCACCAGGAGCTTATGAGTTTAAATCCTGACAGCACCACAGCCACCTTCAGCCAGGAGTCCAAGATGGATTAATAACAGAGAAAAAATGGGATTGCATTACTCCTAACCCTGTCAGAGAGACACTAATCAATTGTACGAGTCTGAACCAAATTTGTGCTCACCTCCAAGTGTCTTCCTTGGATACTCGGCACTGCTTAAAGTGACGAATGATTTTGAGAGCCAGGTTGAGATCTAAACGTTGCCGGACAGTCAGAACTTTTAACGGTTGATTAATGGTGTCAGTAAACTGATTTCATAGTTCTTAATAGGGCTGCGCAATATGGCACAATATATAATCGCAGGACTTTTTTTTCATTTTTTTTTCATATTGATCAAAATCTAAATTTATCACGATATGCAATGTTGTTATGCCACTAGACTGAGAAAGCTTGAAGAAACAGAGTTCATTGCACTCTAGAATAAGAGACGAAGACAACAGGGAGAAAGATTTCTGTCTAATGACGAGCTGTAAAACCTCTGACAATACATTCAACACTTTAAAGTCTATATTTATTTGCAAATTATTACCAATCACTATGAAATGTTCTCTTTATATATATATATATATATATATATATATATATATATATATATATATATATATAAAAGTGTGTTAGTTTTTAGCCTTCTATGCAACAAATCTGTCTGCAGTGATGTCACCTTTGACCCTGGTCCAGTCTAAGCCCTAAGCCCACTAAGCCCCTCCCCCATGTAAAAAGAGGCTGAGCTGTAAAAACACAAAGACTGAACCATAAACACAAACTGAGGAATAGGATTTAGATAATGCATTCACATTTTTTTTTTTGTGATTTCATTTATTGGTTTGCATTTGGGTTTACTTGAAGCTCAGCCCAATGTGATGCTATTAATGCAACTTGCATTGCAATGTATTAAAATAATATACAATACCAGTCAGAAGTCTGGACACAGCTAACAAAATGCTCTTCCTGATTTTTATTTCTTTCTACATTGTAAAACAATGCTGAAAGGCATAGAGATGTGTCTGCTATTTATGCTTTACTGTATATTTTTGTTATGCTGTTGATTGGCGATTTTTTGATGCTGGTAACTCTAAGGGCGTGTTTTCATATCAGAGCACTGAGTTTGTTTCCGAGAAAACTTGACACCAAAATCCAGTTCATTTTGATCAGTGAGAATGCAACCATTCACACTTGGCAACCGGCGTCCACTGGACAAAGGTGGTCTCGAGAATGATATTACATATTCTGGCACAGATCGAATCAGATATGAAAGCAATCGTACCTGTGCATGGAGGCAGATTGCTGTTCACACGTTGTGATAACCCTGGCAGAGACCAATCAAAAGAAATGGAGACATCAGTCAATGTCCTTGCTTCAAACTTCTCAAAAGTCAACTTAAAGAACAGTGCGTGTTGGGCAAAACTTTTAGTCACACATGTGCTTTTATTTTGGGTCTTTCCTCTCACAAGAAAATTGGTTCAAAGCGAGGGTGTGGTTCAGTCAGGTTAGCAGAGAGTGAAGCCACATAGTTTTTTGACCTACTTTGTTTGAAAATTCTGTACTATTTGATACAATTTTAAAAGTTAAGTTGGGGGGGGGGCGCAAATAAACAAACGAACAACAAACAACAAATGTTAAAGCATTAAACTAAGGCTTAATTCATTGGTAACTTACTTTTGCCTTCATCATCGTTACACTCTTAAAAAAATGGATTGGCAGTCTAATGTGATGTTTTGTTGTGTGATAGATTGTTAGAGATATCCAAATCGAGTGAAAATGCCCAAAGCATATCTTGCCATCAACACAGATTTTATTGGTTGTCCAATTCAACATCATTTTACTGCTCAGGCCTAGTTCTCATTATTATAATCATCAAAGATCTTGGTGGAAGAACTATAAATTAAATATATGTTTATCTAATAGCTTGACTATGTATGTTAATGTAGTTCGTGATATTTTTTAATATTACAGTACATTTGCAGCAGACTATTATTAGCACATCATGTGCATTGCTTTAAAAACACTGACCTAACATAACACAAATGACAATGCCAACACAAAGTATGGCCGAGATGGCAGTGGAGTTTGTAGTACAGTTCATTTTGCAAAACAAAAACTTTATAAGAGAGGCAGTAAAAAGCGGGTGATAAGACTGAGCTTTCCCAAGAACATGTTCTGTTTCCTTAAACAAAGGTTGTCATTGTGTGATCGGCATTTGCTGTAGAGAGCAGAAACCAAGCAGTCTGTAATCCCACAGCTGTTTGTGCAGCTGCTTTGCAGCAAATAAAGCTGATTATTTACAAAAACAAATGCTTTAAAGTAAATAAATTAGCTGAATTTGTCAATTTGCTTAAAAAAATAAAGCTATTTTAAAATCTCCATCTGTTGATAATTCACTCCTTGTATAACATCCAGCACTCGCTCACCATATACAGAATATGAAAGGACTGTATTAAAGACGTTTATAGTGTATACTTGTGTGGAGAAACTCACCGCTACCCAGCCTCATGAGCAGCACGTCCTGCAGGCGGCGGTTGAAGTCCCGCAGTTCCTTGACCTCTGTCAGCAGGCTACTGTGCTCCTTGAGCTTCTTCGCTTGCTGCAGCAGCTGTCTACGTGTTCGGTCCAGCTCTTGCTGCAGCCGCCGGACCTCCTCCTCCTGCTGCCTGTAGCTGTGCACCAGCTCCTCATAGAGGACGCGGGGCACCACGGCTTCTTCCTCCTCCGGCTCCTCTTCCTCACGAAGCTCCTCACCCTCAGTGCATGAGCTCACAGCGTTTCTTTCCAGACGTGCCACTACAGCTGCAAGGCTTTTGGAGGCCCGCTGATGTTCCTGACACTGCACCTGTCAAGAAACACATAGCAACTTAATGGCACTCGATGCAGAGCAAATTCTATGTAAACCATTAAAATTGCATTAAAATTACATAATCAAAAGGATTCCTAATGTTAGGTTTAGGAAACACACCACACAGTTACCACTTTATGCATTGGAACAGCAAGACCAATTCTTTCTTGACAGGAATTCCTTGTCGCACAGGTTTGCCCAGTTAGGCTGATGGCTTAAATAATAATAATAATAATAAATACGATTTGGCAACAAAAATGAGAGAGACAGAGAGAGAGAGTTTTTCTGAAAAAGAAGCACAAGCTATTTTGAAGAAAAGAAAAAAGTTATGTTTTTTTTTTTTTAATCGATCGCAGTCATTGCACAAGCACTGGCCCTGGCCAATACAACAACTTGTGCAGTACTGATAAAGAAAGGACCACTGGTGAAGTAACAATCAGACACTGAACAAACAGGCCAAAGAAAACAACAGTATTAGATCACAGGGTCTCAGTCTACTGTGTGAAATAGACTTTGGGAGCAGAAATATAGATGCCATAGCACAAGACACAAACGCTCATCAGTAGTAAGACTCAAAGCCAGATTGTAGTTCGCATGGAAATACAGAGATGAGCCCCTAAAGTTCAGAAACTAAGACCAACCAAAGTCATGTCAAAGGTCAAAGTGCAAGGAATGAAAGGATGTTTGTGATGTAAAACTTAAAAGCTCATTGGTCAAGCACAGCAAAGGTAATTTAAAGGCTTGGACTTGCTCTGTTTCTTCTAGACGGGGCTCACTATTCTTTATGGATGATGAAACTGAATATACAGAAACTTTATGTATGTGATTTTAACCAACAATGAACCTAATCTTACTCTAATAATGCAACTAACCTGATGAACAAAACATCATCATACAGGAAGACAACAACTAAAAACACACTGCCATCACAACGGAGTTCTTCACCAGGTGGAAAAGGTTAAAGGTTTGAGTCAATCACCAGGCCTTAACCTAACTGAGCAGGCATTTCACACCCTAAAAGATATGATTGGAGGAAGAAACAATGCAAAAACAGGTGTAAAATTATTGCTCTACAAGTCTTATGTCAGTCTTATTACTTAAGGTATTCATTAAAAAAAAACATCAATTTTTCAGTTATCAGTGTCATCAAATACTGCTATTAGCCATGAATGTGTCGTAGAAATTGTAAAGTTGCATACCTCTACATGACCTACATGATCAGTGCTACCCCCAAGGCACTTACGTATAGACATGCCATATGGCATGAAGTTTCTTTTGTTCTTGTTTATTTTCTAGAGACAGACAGGAGGCTTGTAAAGGAGACTATGCAGAATAAAGGCAAAATATTGTACAGATACACACTACCGCACAAAGGTGGGGGTCACTTTCTAACTCCAAGGTCGTTCCTGATTTTTATTTCTTTCTACATTGTAAAACAATACCGAAGGTGTCCAAAATATGCAATAACTTCCCTTGAACAGTTAATGTTGTGATGCATCATTTACTCATGATCTATAAAGCCTTAATAACGGCTCTAATCCGAGGTGCTGTTAATTGGTTATTTTTGAGGCTGGTAACTTCAAATTAACTTCAGAGGCAAGTTTCTGACTGTTGTTTTTACATAATTACCTAATCCTCAGAATTGTTGTAGAATGAAATCACTTTCGAGCAGTAGTGTGTATCCTTACTGCATGTAGAAGTGAAACCCCTGGGTTTGTCATTACCATTTTTGACTGAAATTGTTACCATTGTTGTCAGGAATTAAAGAACTATGATTTTTAACTAACCAGAAATTTTTTTTTTTTTTTAGGTGATACAGGCCATTGTGCATACAGCTAACAAAATATCAACCATTAACAAATAACGCAAGACAAACACACAAAAATCCATGATGATATGCGCGATATGGTGTGGTGCAAAGCGGATTGGCATTTTGTCGTGTTATTCTACCATAGTGATTTGCACAAGACGACAATGTAACATTCATTAATGAATGACACTTTAAATGTTTATAGCCGATCATAATGTCCTGGTTCTGGACTGAAAGCAAATTTCATTTGATTTCATTTGATCTGAGCTTTTGTACTGACTGTCCACACTGTTATTTGAAAGTGGTCAAAACGGATTTGGCTCTGTTCAGACTGGCAGCCCAAATCTGACAAGTTGTCAACCTATCGTTACCTTGGTTGCTGTGGTAACAATACTCCACTCTTGAATGAAGCATGTTATTTACTCATATATCGCCATGTTTCTGTACATTCCCTCTAGCATTGCCTGTAATGATCTTCCCAAAGTGCTATCAGATATTTCACTTTGTCCTCCATCCAAAACTGTGTCCATCGAGACTGCAGTTAAGCCAGCCTCTCAAGGGCACCATTTTAAAATACTTAGAGGTAATGGCGCCACAAGCGGGAGGAAAAAAAGCATAAAGAATAGCTACATAAATTTTTACAAAATGATAATTGTTTTTTCCATCTGCATTTCTTTTATCGTCTCCCCACTTATTTTTTAACCATGGATCCGTGTCCCATACCATGCGATCGTTTGGATTTGAACTTCCACATCGGGTTGCCAATGATGTAGAAACTTATTTCAAATCACCCTCTTGATGTGGTTAAGATCAGATTTGCAAAAATCTGATTCAATACGAGTACTGTATAACTATACAAAAGCAATTTGATTCCAATCTGGATATGCCAAAAATAAAATGTGGGCCAGCAGTTCGAGAGAGAGGGAACAACAACAAAAAAGTGCAGTTTATTATTTTACAGAGAAGCCAAAAAAGTGTAATCTTCTCTACACTGAAAAGTTTCCTGTGCTGGAAATATTTGGAAACCATCGTGACACTTATCTTTCCATAAATGTTAAACATGCACATCCTAAAGGGGATTATGCTATATCTTCTGTAAAAAGTCCCTGTGTGTAATAACACTAATGTATTAGAAAAAGTATAAACACCTTCTGACCAATCAGACTAGAAAACGACAATAACAGAAAATAGTTATAATAGTAATAAAAAGTAAATATAATAAGTATAATAGACACTTATGGACAATTTATGGACATTACAAATCTATACATTCATGCACCTTTGCACACTCCCGAGCATTTCTATTTAAATTCTGTCAATTTCCACAACAGTTTCTATATTTGTACAGCTAAGTCTTCTATATCTATTTTTTACAGCTAAGTAAAAAAAAAAAAAACTTTTATTTTTTGTTCTCATCTTCTATAGCTAAAGTTTTTCAATATTTCATTCTTATTTATTCCACTATTTATTTCTTCTTGATAATCTTTTTTTTTTTTAAGTTCACAGGCAGTTGTATAAGCATTTCACTGGATATTGTACGGTGTATAACAAAAATATATATATAATAATTTGATTTGAATAGTGGTCATTCGATTTTACAATCAATGTTCCTCTCATAATGATGATTATTATATATATATATATATATATATATATATATATATATATATATATATATATATATATATATTATCTATCCAATGTCAGTCAGTTTCCAAGAAATCATTACAAACAGCACCTTAATACAGGAGCCACATATGTTCGGGATCTAAAACTCCATCTGGCATCCTCTAACTGGCGTTACTCTACCTTTTTATGTCGAAGTGGCATTCTTTCGTCGCCAAAGTGATTCTCGAGGACATGTCCCGCATTCCTGGTTGTCATTTTAGGAATTTTCATCTTCTTTTGCATAATACTGTTGTCCAGTTCCTCAATGCTTTCTAGGTGTGGGGAAAGGGGAATAAAGTCAGCAGGGAGTGTACACAGGGAGTGTGTACAGTATGTAAGAGATAAATAGTGAACACAGGAAGTCATGCAGAGTAAAAGAAATGCTGTAAAGGTGCAGACAGATTAAAAAATAAATAATGGAATGAAACGGTAATAAAGGAAAGGGGGGGGGGGAGTCACACTGTATACGTGTTGCTTTTCTTGCTGACATACAAATATATTAAAGACGTTTGAAATGCAGAAGTCATAAAATATTCGACCTTTTGCCACAGTCGTGATAAGCATGACATGAGGACAAGAGGTCCAGGTAAACATCTTAAATCCCTGAGAGTTACGGCACTCAGACATTGGATTTGGATTGATGGCGTGCACCAACTCAAAACCTTTATTTATTTTCCATCTCTCACTGAGAAACAGAAGGCGAGTTAAACGGAACTTGTGAATGTTTCTGCAGGACCTCTCCAACGTTAGCATGACGGCTAGCTACACACCTAGCTACATTGCAAACCTACGTGACACCTATGCTAACCCTTAGGCTACTGGAGCTAGCTATACACACGTATCTCCTTTCGCGCGCTCTCTCGCTATATATATACATTTATACACATACATAAATATAACGCTACCCTGCGGACTCTTGTATATCATTATCTTGCCACAGTATGTGATATTTCATTCAGCGCCACGACAAAACATTAAAGCATTTGAAACGCTTGCTAATACCTGAGGTAAAATGGTAAAGAAAAAAAGCAAAACAAGTGCAGAATCAGAATGAACAAACACGCACGGTTACTTTAAAAGAAATAATGTCAGCGCGTAGCAACGACTCATAAGGATTTCTAGTTTATATATGAATATATTTTCTCGTCTGGAAAATAAATAAAATGAGTGTAAGAGAAAGCAGTGTATTCGTGAACTTACCTGCCAGAGCGAGAACGTGCGCCTTGGCCGGCTGGCCTGTACCATTCTCCTCAGCTCTGAGCACCACATACACCTTCTGCTCATCAAAATCTCTTTTGTGCACTGGTCTCAAATCTCTCACATTTGCAACGGGTAACGCGCAGCACGTGTCGTCCTCCAAAAACCTCACAAAAGCATACATTATTTCTCTTTGGTCCAGCACTTTGGGTATGGTTCAGTTCAGTTTCCCTCTAAAAGAATTAAAAAAATATAAACACAAAAGGAAATGCCTCTGGGATCGACTAGTTCCGCCTGCTGCACAGCGCCCTCTGTCTTACCCAGACTCAACTAATCGACACAGAGCTTCCGACAGGGGACCAGTAAACCCTACTGATCATGTTCAGCGTTTCATTGATGTTATTATAAATTTCTTCTTCTGTTTCTTCCTATTCTTTCTTTTTTCTTACAGGTAGAGATTGGCTTGAGGTTGTAAATCACAACAAACCATTATAAAAGTTTTTATTAGCCTTGTAAGTCAAATGTAATGTAGGTCAATGTAAGTCAAAAACTCACTCATCTATATCCTGTATAAAGGATAAAGTGTAAATCCTGGACAGGATGTCCATCCATTGCAGGGCAAACACACATGCTCATTCACACACTATGGGCAATTTGGGAGCGCTAAACAGCCTATTCTGCATACATGTTGACAGAAACCGGAGCACCTGAAATCAACCCAGTACACGAAGACGAGAATCAAACCCAGACCCTGAAGGTGCAAGGTGACAGTGCTAACCACTAAGCTAATGTGCCTCTCCACTCAAAAACAAATAGTCCTAACCGAACTATAAAGTTAAATCTAATTACCATTGATCAAATATCCATTTTGTGAATAAATGTTTTCAGTGAATAACTACACTTTCAGAAGTAAGCATACTTTTTCTTATCATTTGGGTGTATCGTCAAAGGTGCATGTTATCAACCTTGTTATCTCATGTATCTTTCACCACAGAAGGTTAATGTGAAACTTTTAATAAATTTTTTTAGGATAAAGTTTTAAACATACAGTAGGTGTACATTATTGTCCTTCAAATCCGATTATGTCCCTTCAGGTGTTATTAAAGTGAAAGATAGTACAAACATGCCCCCTTAATGGCATCACACAAGTGACAAGGTAAGGAATAGTGGTTTGCTGCACAAACATTATCTCTACAGTATAAGCTCTGGACTTCTCAGGATCAACTGACAGAGCAGCACTTACAGTAGTCCTCACACCTTATTTCCGCAATAGATAGTGTAGTAGTTGCTAAATTACTTAAACAGGAATGAGTAGAAGTATGATGCATTAATTCTAAACTGCTTTGTGTAATACTTGGTTTGCTTTACTACTTGTATTGTCATTATGTTAATACACATTTCTTACAAATCAGAGGAAAGATGCTATTTTAATTGAGGGGTTTTGGTAGAACACTACCATCTTATGCACATCAAAATGACAGGCTTTTTACTAGTGTATGTTTTGAAATTACTGGTGGTTGTCATCGTAATTCAGCAGATTGTAGAATTTAAAATGTTCCGGTGAATAGACCCGATAGTCAAAGGATAAAAGAAATCTGCAGTTCTTTGTGCCAGAGAAAGAGCGTACCTAGCAATGCATAAAGATCTCGGTTAATGTTTTTTTCAATAATCCATCATCTCAATTTCATTCAGTGGGAAAATGCTCTTCACACCAACTGTTCATTATCATAATCGATTCATTCAGCTATTGCTTTTGTTCTGCACCAGAATACAGAGAGACAGAGAGAGAGAGAGAGAGAGAGGGAGAGGTATTCTTCAGGATGATGGCACTGACTGTGTCTGTGTGTTTGTGGTGTTTTGAGAAGTGTGCCAGTGTCTTTCTCTTTATCCCTTCCTTGTTTCTAATAAACTCACACAGGCTACCTGACAATAAAAGGGATCTCACAGACAGGCTGTTGTACACAGTAAAAGATTCCTTGGCTCGCGCTTTATTACACAGAGGTGCACATTCGATAAACGGCACTAACAATTTCGTTCTGCTTCATCTGGCGTAATTGAAAAGCAAGCGATGCAGAACTTTCAATGGTACTTCCTTTACACAGTTCTTTTTCATGTCATTGTTTGACTCAGTTGGACAGAATGCTGACCTGTTTTCATGTGGCTTCATAGACAAGCTTCTCTCTCTGTTTAAAACAGACACAATAGTACAAAGAACATCTAAAAACACATCTTACAAAGAAGCACCTTATTCATTTTGTTATGTATGTCAAATAATTTTCTTCTTTATCTTATCAAAAAAATTTGTGACGATTCAGAGGTGTCAGTTGTAATAGTTAAGAAATATTACAAATAAGAAGTATATTTATAGACGAAAGAAGAAATACAAAAGGATACAAAAGTCTATGTCAGAATAAAATATTCTGAGCAAATTGAAGTATCTTACAAAAATTCCCCATAGCCCTGGCTGTGTGTTGATAGAGTGAGTTGAAGGGGCAGGAGCGTGACCTGGATAGTTGCTGTGCAGCACGATATGGAAAGGACCAAGTCAAAATGAAGACTAATATGAGTTTGTTCCACTCATGCTTGTTCGTTCTTCTCTGTGTATAAATCATTTAGAGCACATAAAGTGAAATGAAGGGAACCTGAAACAATCATTCCACCTAAAGAATCGCTGAAACGATCATATCCCATGGTACACAGCTAAATGAAAAACTTATTACAATATAAAGTGTAAAAAAGTCATAAAAAATATTTTTTAAGGTTAAATTGAAGAGATTCATTGGACATTAAATGATTATATTGTATAACATGGGCAGTGGTGGTTTTTGCACAGCATTTCCTGACTAAAATCTGATTATCTTTTGCATCTGCCTCAACCAGAATGAAAGTTCTAGCATTTTAAAATCCATCCACTGCCAAAAGTAGAAAAAAAAAAAATAACAAAGATTCATTGACGTGCATAATCAGTGGTGACATCAGGCTTATATCCACTTTGTTATGGCATTAACTATACAACTAGATTAACTTCCTAGTTATATTCCTAGTTCCTAGTTATATATTAAATATCTTCAGTTAGAATGTTCCAGAAAAAAATCCAGTTCCCAAAAGGAAAACTTTATTGTTATAACATTCAAAACAAGTGTGTGATTAAACATTTCTAACGAAGGTTTGGAAAAGACCTAGATATTGGTTTGACAGTCAAGTGTCCATAAACCTTTGGCACTATTGTGTATTTCTTCAAATTGTGGTTGCAAAGTATGTTATAGGGACAAAAACTGTATTTTGGCTAAAACCTGATGGATCTTTACCAGAATTTAGCCACAGTGACATTTGATGGGGCACTTGATTCAAAATTGTTCTTCCTGTCCAACATATACATTTAAATAACCTGATTAAAAAATTAATAACCTGCCCAGTTCTGAAATGTTCCTGGCAAATGTAAATCTAACATCACAACACCAGAAATGCTACAAAACATAAAAATACCCGACACAAGCATCTGTTTGTGCAGCCACACACAGTGTGGCCCAGGATGGCAACTCATAAAGAGTTTGGCACTGCAGAAGTAGTTGCCGACACTGAGTCAGACATCATGTCCCTCCAATTAGAGTCTCCCAGCTCCCCTCATTCATCTTTATTGGTGATACATTAACCGCCATTTAATAAAAGACATGGGATAATCTTTATAATGATGTAGCTGATGGAGCTGGGCTTCAGAACGGGAGGTAGCTGCTCTGTGACTGGAATTTAAAAACGTCCAGCTATTGGGTGAAGTGAAAGCAATTTGCCAAATGAGGACGATGATGATGATGGTGGTGACGATGATGATGATGACAGAGCGAGATAAATATGAGCAGCAATGACACTGGCATTAGGCGCAAACATATTAGCCATTAGCACATGGCCAATCAAAACGCTGCACCTGTGCCAGATTGGGAGAAGGACAGACGATTGCACAGGTGCCTGTGTGTGTAAGCGGCTGTGTATTTGTGAGAGTATGATCACTGCCTAAGCAAGAGCCAAACGTCTGGCATGCTCAATACCTGCTGCCTCTGCCAGGCTCTCTGAAGCACGCCGGGGACAGCAGGATCATTTAGAGAACATTACAAATATGCTTTAAAATAAAGAGTCCAGTATGTTCGGGGAGCTGAGACAGTCAGGGTCAATCAAGAAAGGAGCTGTTTGGCGCCTTCATCTTATATTGATAAACAACTTAGCCAGCACAGATCCTCTCTTGTTTAATTGAACCAATCATAATTACATTACTTTATTTTGTCCCTGAATTAGCACATCATGAATAATTAATTGGCCGTGACGGCATCAGCCCGGTAATAAAAAAGTGATAGCCCATGAAATGAACAGTGGCCTCCAAACAGGCCGCAGAGGAGCACCATCGATTACTAATGGGAGTCGCCCTGATACCCTGTGCATAACTGACAGAGAGAGCAGCTGCAAAACTATATCATG
Source organism: Clarias magur (assembly GCA_013621035.1). Classification (NCBI taxonomy): domain Eukaryota; kingdom Metazoa; phylum Chordata; class Actinopteri; order Siluriformes; family Clariidae; genus Clarias; species Clarias magur. Next base: position 160,138 of record QNUK01000481.1, on the reverse strand, counting down.
TAATATATCCCCCCCCAACCCTCCCCCACATCAAATATTCAGAAGGGTATCATTGCTGGTGAGCCAACCCACTGCGTATCCTCTGTGACACAGCAGGGGGACCATTGATCTTCTTTTAAATGAACAAATGAGCAGTGCTGAACTAGTGCTCAAACTCCAGGCGCGTGCAATGCGTTTCGTTAGGATCACTCTCACTCCAGGGCGTGCACTATCGATTCACCCAGATCAGGGAGCTATACCTCCCAAGTAACCTCATGAATATGATTTTTCATAGCATGTTAGCATGAATGACAAGGCTGTTTACATTTTATAATTAGTGACATCAGAAAAGAAATCACAGATGTTTAAGTTAAGCAAAGAAGAATATTAACTGAGATTTTTATGCAAGTCATACATAATTTGTGCAGATGTGCAAAAGCCCTTCAATGCTGAAAACTATATATTCTCACTACTTGAAACATTCTAGCACCAAAAGTGAGCATTAGTGAGACAAATTTTGTGTTTGTATTGTTTGACCTTGGCTTCCAAGTAGCAGAATGGCCAATCTCTTCGCTAACAATGCCAACAGTGCTACAGTAACAATGCAAATACCAGAAATAAAGAGTTTATTGCAAAGGAAAGCAGCCAGGGAAGTCTTGCTCTTCTTAATCAGCATTAACCATCAACACTCCAGACAGATGTTTATGCTGTGTGTGATGTCACAAGAGTCCTTGTTATTACTAACTTTATTTATGAGCTGAACCCCTGTTGGGTTGGATTGAAGGCCGTTGGAGCTTTGTTTCTATTGGTAAGAATGTTGGGCAGACAATCCACTGTGCCTGTTGGCACACCACGTGCCTTATTTTGAGAAATATAATAAATATTTACCATTACAATATGTACCATAAAACCATTTATTATTGGAAAATTTGATCCTGAGCATCATCCACATTAGTCTCAGTAGGCTTTATACTTGAGGTAAATGACTGTGGCAAAAAATAGAATAGCAGTCACGCCTCACTCGAATTTGCATTATGTTGGTGCTGAGAGGTTAAGTGAGTTTTGTACTCTTGGGCTAAATTTAAAAAACTTTTTCAGGCAGTGATGGTGCATGTGTGGCTCAGATAATTTGACAGGGGCCATCTAATTCTTCTGTCTGTTTCACTATAAAACACATTATAAAACAAAGAACTTTATCAAAGTTTGACCTTCACTGCATGCAGAAAGCTCACTTAGCTTGGGATCTAGTAATACAACCATCATCAAGCTGACTCACTACATTTGTTAAACTGGCCCTCTGTCTCAAAATCTTTCTATATCACTATGGGGAAATACAAAGTACATGTGTCAAACTAAAGTATGCAACATAAAAAAAATAACTGGTTGTTTTCAGAATTCAGGTGCAGTGAAATCTGATGCATGCTCCACTTTTTTAAGCTGTAGTTCATTGTAGATAATTCATTAATTAGGTGCTAGATGGCACAGTGGCATAGTAGTGCACAGTGGCACTGTAGCCTCGGACCTCCAGAGTTCGATTCTGCCTTGGGTTTGTGTGTGTGTAGTTTACATGTTCTCCCGTGCTCCGGTTTCCTCCCACAGTTCAAAGACATGCAGATTACGCTAATTGGCACTCCCAAATTGCCCAAAGTGTGTGCTTTGTGATGGATTGGCACCCTGTGCAGAGTGCACCGTGAAAAGTCTCCAAGCCCAGGATAACCGGTATAGAAGATGAAAGAATGAATCACAGTAATTAGATCCATCCTGATGGTCTACTTGACACTGGAGGTCCCATCACATGGAGACTGCTCACTGCTGCTTAGGATGACTCCATGTGGTCTACCAAAATATACATGTGACTACTGAGGATGGCTTTAGACTGCATTTGATACAAACAGTTTTTCTATGATAGCGTACGATTACAATTACACAGGTTTTAGAACAGACTTTGGCATGAATGGTTTTGTACCCAAGTTTTAATCAGGTAACTTTAACAAGGTGAATTGATAAAGCTATACATTTTTACTAGTTTATATCTGGATTTTTTTTTTTTGTAAAGCTGCTTTTTGTCGATGTCTGTTGTTTAAAAAATACAAATAAAACAAATGAATAAAATTACTTTGGACAGCACTTGACTGTCCTGTACTTAAGAAGTATGAGCTCTAAGCTTTCAATATTCTTTTTATTTGTTTTATCCTTTTAGCTTATTGACGAATGACATGTAGAGTTTGTCAGTGGGAGTTGGTGCTATGAGAAAGTATCCATACACTTTTCTAGGAAGTCATTCCTGGAGCATTCTGTCAGGTTTCTTGAAACTAAATGTTCAACATCCTGGTAAGTAAAACAGCATAAAATTAACAGTGAGATTAGAGATTATAATGACACCCTGAGTGTCACAGAACCATTTTTGTTCGCATTTTTTCAAAAAGAAAAATCTTACTTTACACACATTTGTGTAGCTACCTAATAAAATCGAGTAGCAGCGGCACAATACAAAAATGTTTTAGTAAATGTTCACATAAAATATGTCTGATCTCTGTGACTTTGATTGTTGTATAGTTGGGCTGCTCTAAATATTTCAGTGTGCTGATCTCTGGGAATTTCACACACAGCAGTTTCTGGAGTTTTAGATTGGTGTGAAAAACAAATATCTAGAAGAAGTGAAAGTTCTATAGGTTGAAATGTCTTGTCAATAAGAGAGGTCAGAGAAAAATAGTCATACTTGGCCAAGTTTGAGCTACCATGAAGTGAATCCTACCTATAGTATTCGCTCTTTACAACGGTGATGAAAAGAAAAGCAATTCGGCATATAAAAAAAAAAAACATCAAGCCTTGAAGTTGATGGGTTGCTGGGAACCTTAAGGTTGATGAGGGCAGAAGACCACATTCAGTATTGACTGTGCTTCAAACAGGGGCACCTTCAAACCACCTTATAAGAAATTTCTAAACAACAGCAGTAAGGTGGAGGGGGGGCATCTGTGCCCTGTAAAGGTAAGTCACTAGTCAGGTAAGTAACTAGTCACTTACTAGTCAGGTAAGTGGGAAGGAATCCACTCCTTCAAATAATGTGGCTAATTAGTGTCAGTGTGTGTTGTAGTGAACCAGGACCCATACATGGAAAAGAGCTAAAGCATGAGGTTAGAGTGTGTCTGTGTCTCCCCACCTGTTCCTACCCTTAATTTCCCAGACATGATAGCATAATAATGATAACATGCTGGAGTACCCCAACTTGAAAAAACAGCTGGTGGGTGTTGGGAGTGGTCCACCACATCAAGGAAGTTGGCGCTCTGGTGGTGCTTATGCAGATCGTTGCTTGTTTGCCGCAAGGAATAATGAAGTGGGTCCAGTGCTACTGAGCAGTGTCTCCAATTGAGTCTATCCAGGTGGACCTTCTGATGGTATATCAGGGAGCAGGTGGATTCGACTCATCACTTCTATCTTTTCTCTACTCTTACCCTGTTGTTTCCGTTCCGTCACCCACACCTATCACAAGGTGTGAGGACCTTACTATCAAAGCCCATTCTCAGGGGTTAGGGGATGAAGCATAGGCTGATCTGATGGTGTTTCAGGAAAAGGGGTAATACAGTTTAACATGCCTTGGTGGATTCAGGTTACAACAAGACTTTGATACATCAAGGCTCGGGTCAAGCCAGGGAATTGGGTACAACACAAATAGTGAAGGTGTAGTGTGTTCACTGGTAAAAATTATCCCCTACTGACATTTAAAAAAATCCCCTTAACTGTCATTAAATACTGTGCAAATAAACATAGAATGGAGGTGGTGGCTAGTCAACACATAGTCCTGTCCACTGATTCTGCAAACAGATTAGTCTTGTTTCCAGTGTTAATGCAATTCATGCTTTAATTAGTAACTGATAAAGGTTGATACAGGATAGTACCTGTATCTCTGGTGATGGTAGTTCCAAGGGAGTAAAGCTTGAACTAGACAAATAGTGCATCCTAATTCACTCTGTTCCCCTCTTACGGTCACAGAAATGAGTTTTGCCTCTGCTAAGCTGCTTGAATCTCAAAAAATACCAAATTGTGACTCCTCCAGAGGTGGTGGTCTGCGGCCTCCCATAAACTTTGCCACTGACAATGGCACAGACAACATCCGATGGGTGGGATGCTCAGAAATTGCAGTCTTTCCAAGATCCAAGGCCAAAAATGAGGTAAGATAGTTCCTGGGATTATCTGGCTGTTCCCGGCTGTTATCATACATTTGTACCTAACTGACTGAGGTTGCGAAAAATGGGGTGCAGTGTACATATCCATACCAACATAGGGGACCATTCTTATATTTCCGTAATTGATCTCTCTTTAGTTTTCCGGATGGACAGCGCACAATGTTTTTTTAGATGATGGAGGGGGAGGAATGCCCCATGCTGTACAGGGCAGTTGTAAGCTCTCGGTGTGAGGAAAGTAAATAGATTATTATGAATGAATATCTGGCCATCAAGTGGGCAGTCCCTGCTCTTTACTAATACCTGTTGAAGCACTGCCCACTCCAGTGGCTTCACCACATGAAAGGTGCCAAAGCGTGGATCACTATTTGGTATCTGGCACTCTTATGCTTCAAATTCAAGGTAATTCCCATGCCAGGAGTACAGATGGCCCACTGATCTGGGATGGGCACTGGGGGTTTGTGGTAGCAGGGGCAAGGTCAGAGCCACTCTGTGAGGGAATTGAGGGTCAGGTAGGAAATAACATACCTTTTCAGAGAATGTATCTATAAGTTGCAGTGAACCTTATATAAAATATAAAGAGGAAAGCAGAGCAAGAGTATGAAAGGGAGAGCTAAAACCTGAGCTATGTATTTGTGTGAAAGAGCTCTTAAAAAGTCCCACTAAAGTGTTCAAACAAGTCTGCCTGTACCCACCCTTTGTTTGTCCTTGTTTTTTGAACATCCCATTTCAGACGTAGTCCCTCCATTGCTACTGTCATAAACTCTACTCGTCTAGGGAGGCTTTCCACTAGATTTTGGAGTGTAGCTGTGGGGATTTTTGTTCACTCAGCCTCAAAAGGAACTGATGTCAGGTTATAAGCCTGGGGTGCAGTCACCATTTCAGATCATCCCAATGGTGTTGAGATCAGGGATCTATGTAGGTCATTCCAATTCTCCAAACCAACCTTGGCAAGCCACTTCTTCATGGAACTTGCATTGTGCATGGATCATTGCCAGGCTGGAACAGGTTTGGGTCTCTTAGTTTCAGTGAAGAGAATATGTAATGTTACAGGATACAAAGACATCCTATATCACTGTGGGCTCCAATTTTGTGGCAAATGTTGTTATGATCAGGTGTCTATAAACTTTTCTATATTTTAATCAGGATAACCATGCAGGTGAAAATAGTTGGTGGCGGCACGGTGGTGGTGTCGCCTTGCACCGCCAGGGTCCAGGTTCGATCCCCGGCCAGGCTTGATTCCCGTCTCTGTGTGCATGGAGTTAGCATGTTCTCCCTATGCTTGGTGGGTTTCCTCCGGGTACTCCGGTTTCCTCCCACAGTTCAAAGACATGTAGGTTAGATTAATTGGCGTTTCCAAATTGCCTATAGTGTGAATGAGTGAGTGTATGTGTGTGTTTGTGCCCTGCGATGGATTGGCACCCTGTCCAGGGAGTACCCTGCCATGTGCCCTAAGTCTCCTGGGATAGGCCCCCCGTGACCCTGAATACAGGATTAAGTGGTATAGATGATGAGTGAGTGAGAGAACAGAGGAATCCAATTTTAGCATTTATAACTAGAATTATAACTATGAGAAGACGTCAGAAGATACTTCGCTTGGCTGAAAATTTTGTGAAAGCACCCTAATTCTAGTTATTTTGTTTTTTATACACTTTTATTGGTAGTCCCTTGACCTGAATGACTACGTACATGAGGTTGTTCAATATTTTCAGCAATGGTATTGAAGCCATCATGCTTCATGAGCAATTATTGCCTCCCATACAAATATCCCCTCTGTACAGCTTTAGTTCATCCTCGACCCTAATGAGAGACGACATCATGTTTACATGGAGTGACTAATTTTCTCATCCAGATATAGTAGGTATGCTAATTTGACAGCAGGACAACAAGGCTTATCACTGTCCGTTAAGGCATGCAAACATCTTCAGGGAAGGAGGAAAGGTGTATGTGTGTGTGTGTGGGCTGATCTGATAAGCAGCTGTGGCGGAGAGCAGCGGCTTGAGAGTGACAGCTCACTGCTCTTTGTTGAGCCAACACATGCCGTTCTGCCGCAGAGGCAGCGACGAGCTAATGAAGTGACCCTGCAAACAAGACCTGCTGGTAACTAGGTAACCATATCGCCATTTTAACGAAGCCAGCGGCAGCAAGTGGGCACAGCGCTGTTAGAGTGAACAGAGGACGGTTGGTGGCTATGAAGTCTCAAACAGAAGAGATGCTCCTTTTTCCTCCTCATGTTCTTCATTCTTTTGCTTTTTACTGTATCTATCCCTACCTCCCGCTCTGTCTCTCTATCTTGCCCTTAGCTCTGCTACCATCCACTAACTCAATCCACTATAAAGCCCCCTCAGCACCCACCTTCATTACACACACTCAAGCAGGAAATAACAAAAGGCCCCTCAACCTGAAATTACGTGTGTTTTTTTTTGTGTGTGTTTTTTTTATGGATTTGTGGTGCACGGCAACAGCAGTGGCCACGGTGACAAAGAAATTGTCACCATTGTCTCGGCTGTCATGCTAGAGAGGCCCTTAAAATGTTGTTTACATTTTCTCACATATTTGCTTCTCCTCCTCTCTCCCACACAGGCATGGGTTCTTGAAAAGGAAAAGACAAGTTAATAGCAGCTGCACAATGCATTTTCATTTAGCATCTTTAGTGTGTTTGTTGTTTTGTTTTTCACATGGCAAATGGAAAGCTCATGGCTGATTATGTGAAGAAGGCGTGAAATTGTGTTATTTCCAAGGCTGGGGTAAAAACTGGTGGCAGCAGTCGTCGAAAAGCTTCGGGGCCTGGAATCCAGACATGTTTTAAATAACACTGTAATGACGCAGATTTTCTCAGGAGCACCCACAAGCCCCACTACACACACGCACACACACAGCACCTCACATCTTAGCAGACTGCATTACCGTGTTGATTTACTCTTCATTAACACGCTCACACTGCTTTCGCCACGCTTCTCTGTGTGCATTTCGCAAAAATCAGCTGGAAAATAGTCAGATGGCCAATGGCATAACCAGATGCTTTGTTTCTCTTTCTCAGTCACCGTCCTTGCACACACATTGCTTTCCCTCGGCTACGTTTTTTAACACAATTGTTTTCCCTCATAGCATTATAAAGTCATTAATGACGAAGTCTCTGGATACACAACATGCAAATTGGTGTGGAAAGGCTATAATTTGGGCAATTATAGTATTTCATCACAACTGGTCTAATAGTGGTTTATAATTGACGTCCCTGTCAGCCCCTATATAATTCTAAATCGGCCATCTATCTTCCTCTCCCTTCTCACTGTGTTTTTGGGCAGCAGGCAATGCTGGTTATAGTAAAATGTAGCATCTTATACAGTCAGAAGTCAGGGTATTGAGATAGGAAGAGAGTCTATCCCTGCAACTCTCAGCCTCAGGCCAACATTCTGGTAGATACATACAAAATGTGTGTATGTGTGTGTGTGTGTGTGTGTGTGTGTGTGTGACAGAGAGAGAGAGAGAGAGAGAGAGAGAGAGAGAGAGAGAAGATACCTGGAAAGATTTGCTGAGATTTCATAAACTGAAGCAAAAAGAAAACAAAGAGGATTTTACTTAACAGTGTTTGGAAAGGGCGTTTCGCCTCGAGCTGTGCCGGGTGTGGAAATCAACAGATTAAAAGAAAATACTGAGGAACTCTGAGAGATTGAATGCATTAACAGAGGTGTGTGTGTGTGTGTGTGTGTGTGTGTGTGTGTGTGTGTGTGTGTGTGTGTGTGTGTGTGTGTGTTTGTGTTTTCAGAGAAGTCCCAGAGAGAAAAACATACAGAATTAGAGGAGATATGGAGGTTGTCTATTATCTCAGCTCTGGCCAGCAGGTTCTCACATCTCTTCAAGACTCATGAATGTAATTGACCTTTTTTTTCTGTAATGGTGCAGAGTGAGCAAGTAAGTCAAGAAAGACTAAACACGAACCAAGCAACGTTAATTTTACAGTAACACAGTATCACTGTGGAGTCTGCCGATATGAAAAGGGCATTTCAATCAATAGATTGACAATAACCTCTGAAAAGATGCCTGAACTCAATTTTCTAGCTGGGAGCACCAAAGCCTCAAAAAATTCTCAGACCTATACTTTGGCTAAAAATGATTTTTTTTTTTTGGTCCTTGCTTCAGTCTAATTTTTCACCTTTTCTTCTCCATTTCTTTGGCCTGTATGCAGAGCTTCGTGCAGACCCAGCTTTGTGGATGAACAATGTGCAGGTCTAATCATTATTTAGCTGCGGTGTGTGCTAGAAAGGTCAGCAGTTTGAAATGTCAGACTTCAATAGATCTAGATGCACATCGTGCCGCTCAAGTGTCCAATTAAATGGGGGCTGGCAGGGGCTGGGGGTGAAGTGCACTTCACTTGGAGGAGCTAATGAGGGGCCAGGGTATTGGAGCCCCCTCTATGGTGAGAGCAGGGAATAAGGTAAGACAGGGGATATGTGAAAATAAAGCAATGTAAGCAGAGTGAAAACCTCAAAGACCTTCCAAAGCAAACAAGGGAATATCACTTGATCTTCACACACTTTTACATACATTTTTACTATCGGAGCAGATGTGCATGAACACACACACGCACACACACACGCACACACACACACACGCACACACACACGCACACACACACACACACACACACACACACACACACACACACTACAAAATGCAAACAGAAGGTCAGTGTGTCCTATGTGCCACTGCTTTATCTGCCTGAGTCATCTCAGAGCACCAGCTGTTTTCCAAACTGCAAAAAAAAAAAAAATCTTCCCACACACTCGGTATAGATCAAACAAGGTCAAAGATCATCACACATTTTCTCGAATAAACCTAATAAACAGGCATATACACAAAGTAAGAAAAGACTTGTCATATAGCACAAAGGAATGACTTCCAGTATATTTCTTCCAGTATTTTCTTTATCTGTAGCACTGAAATAATTTATTGTTTGTGTCAAAGTAAGCAAAACTGTTTAAAGGAGTTTAAATTGTCTGCAGTGCTTTTCAATCAAATCTCTGTCTACTGCATTTGTAGTATAGGTGCAATTATCACAGATAGGACTTACACAAGATTACCTGTACAGAAATAGAACAAAAAAACTGCTCATTTAAAAATGTGTAATTGAGGTCTAAGGGCAAATGTTAGGGCAGTTAATAAACAGTTAGATTAAACATTTTTTTTCTACAAAATGCTTTAATAAATTTGCAATCAATGGTTTTTGGTATTTAACTTATGAATCTGTGTAATCTGTCCTCTTGTGGATTTGTGCGGGTTTTCACTTTGTGGTCATGTCATGAATCAAATTACTAGAAGACGTATCTCAACTCTCCATGTGTTTGTGTGTGTCACTGTTTTGGCTTTGTTTCTGTCTCCTCCCAGTCTTGTCTTTTAGTCAACCTGTTGAATTTTTTGCAGATTTCATCAATTTTTCTTTTTCATTTTTTATTGCAAAGTATCCAACTTTCCAATTGTTTTTAGACACTACTGAGTTATATTTTCAATTTATATTTTACCTCTGGTTTTATGATATGTGCATTAACCCAATTATGTATTATGAGGATTCTTGAATTTCTCAAAACCATGCTGGTTTTATGCACTTTTTCCTTGCAAAAATGCATGCTGCATTTTATGAGTAGCCAATATAGCCCAAAGAAAATACAAAAGCACTTCAGTCATTCGCATTTTTGTCACGATGTTACTGTGCTGTTCCAGCATTAGAAAGTTGGATAAAACTACAGAAGAACAGATGTTTTATGTTCAAGGCCAACAGAACTCATCTTAAGAGTTATTTTTGCACTTTAAGGGTAATTATTTTAGTTTTACATTTACCTCATGTATTCGTGTATTTTAAATATCTATTCATGATTGCTTGCATAGCCAGAGGTCTATGTTTTTATGGTTACACTGGTTCAAAGTATGACCTACAATTATCAAGTTACAAATGGTGTTCAAGTCAAACCAGGACTACTGATTGACCAGTAATCTATACTATACTACACTATCTATACTAAGGCACTTATCCAGCATTGCACTAATTCTTAGATATGGAGTTATGCACTTATACTTACTCCTACTTGGATATTACTCTATATTGAGGATAATCAGGTTTCATCGATTTTCAAGCATCAGGCATTTCACCCGCTGAATGTTCATGGGAATTACAGTGTTTGGCTCCGACCCTCTTTGGCAGGGATTGTCATTCACAGTCATACAACTTTCTTTAAAATGTTTGCACCATTCAAATTTTTTACTTGTTTAATGCTATAGGAATCTTACTTGCTTTCATTTTTTTCTGTTAATGTCAATCGAGCTTACGCCATCATTCATCTACGACTTCATCACAAGTAACAGCTTGACTTGTATTAGACTTAGTATAGAATTTTTCATACTTATTACCTATTTGATTGGTCACGTGAATTGAATGGGTTTAGTCAAAACCAGAAAAAAATTATGTTTAAATAATGTCTAATTAATTCTAATGACAAGTTTAAAGGAATAAATGTTAGAATAAAAGACTTTATGGCTCCAATGTTATTGTAGAGGGTTAAATAACAAATTGCTCATTAAAAAAAAAAAATGTTGTTAAAAATAGGCTTAACATTAAAACCACTGATAGCTGAAGTGAATGACACTAATTATTTGTTAACAAGTTAGTTCTCAAAATCAATGTGCTGGAAGCAGAAAAACGGGCTAGTCACCATAGTCATACAGTATATAAGCTATGACATTAAAACCACCTGCCTAATATTGTGTTGGTCTTCCATGTAATAGCAAAACTGTTCTAATCCATTGAGGTTTGGACTCCAGAAGACCTCTGAAGGTGCACTGTGGTATCTGGTACCAAGTCATTAGCAGCAGATCCCTTAAGCCCTGTAAGTGGGGCATCTATGGGTCGGAATTGTCCAGCATATTGCACAGAGTCCTGACTAAATTGAGATGACTGGGAGATCTGAGGCCAAAGCATTAAATTCTCTGTCATGTTTCTTAAACCATTCCTGAAGTATTTTTCGCAGAGTGGCAGGGTGAATTACTAAAAAAAGACTGAAAAATACCACTGCCATTAGAAGGATACTGGGGCATCAGAGGATACTGTGTGATCGAAGATTTCCCAGCAGAACATTTCCCAGAGCATTAAACTGCCTTCCCCAGCTTTGACTTCTTCCCATTGTGCATCCTTTTGCCATTTCCTCTCCAGGCAAGTGAGTTACACACATTTGACTGTCTCCATGATGCAAACCAAAATGTGATCCATCAGACCCCAGGGTTTAGTTCCCATGCCCAACGTCCAGCTTTCACCTGTGGAGAGGCGTCAGTATGGGCACTCTGTTGAACACTGTACAACACCTCCTTTTTTGAACTTGCTCTGACCCAGTCATATACTGTACTGTAGCAGCACAATTCGGCCCTTGTCAAACTCACTCAGAAGCTTATGCCTTATTGCCTGTTAACTTGCTGCCTAATATCATGGTGGTATTAATGTTATGGCTAATCATTATAAATTTAGGACCCTTTGTCAATGGTCTGTGAACTAGTGTTTTAAATGTTGTTGTTAGTCTTTCTGTTGAGATACAATCCACTCAGGTTTTTATGCTGGCTGCCCTTCCTGATGCAACCCTACCATTTTATCTGGGTTTGGGACCGGCACTACATCCAGTGGCTGGGGTTTGGGTATTGGGTGAGAATTAAACACGGGCCGTCTGCATGGTAGGTGATAAACCTATAGTACCACTGAGCCACCAATGCCCATGCAGCTGAAAATGCTGGGGGATTTAACTCATGCCCTGAGACTTGTTTAGCCATTTAATGGTTGTTTTACATCAGCTATTTGGTAGAAGTAGGCTAGTATAGTCATTCAGTCCTGACATGATGGATTACTCTGCAGATACAAAAAGCCAAACAGCTCTTTAGAGGTTCAGAGTTTTCCTAGTCACACTGATTACCTTAAAAAAGGCAACAAAAAGCAAAGAAAACAAACCAAAAACAAAACAAAACCAAAAAAAAAAAAAGGTTAATCAAGTGTATAAAAATTTTTAAAAAAAATTAAAGAGACTAAACTCTAAAGTGGTTTTGCATTTACAGGTGAAGGTCAGCAGTACAGTCGAAGCAGTTTGGGGAACAGATGCCATGTGAAGCTTTGGAAATTAGCCCACTCAGCATGCCTTCCATAAATGTTATTTTAATCAAAGTGCATTAGAGCAGCCAGATATTTTAGACATATGGGCACTGCATTCTTCCAGACTTCCCCATCTGTCTCTCTGTGTGCTCGGACTATGCTGACTGCCATCACCCAGATGCTTCATCAAAAGCATGAGTTCCCCCTCACCACACCGGAGACCATGCTTAGATCCATTGATGTTAAATGATGTGGTTCGGTATGACTGGGGAAAGATTCTTAAATTACTTCTTTCTTTACTTACTAGCTCAATAGCTTGGGTAATTCAAATAAAATGTGGTTATTACAAAAAGAAATGGATAGGAGCACATGGACACACAAACACAGGAACATCATGTACTCACCAGGGTTAGTGATGGTGAGGAGGTCCAACTTTCGCTGTTGCTAAAACGGAAGAAGTAGAAGAAAATGTATTAAATGAAAAAGAATAAAATTGGTTCAGTGTTTTCTTTCATTAAAGCTCATAAGCCCTAATTGTGTAACATTATTGTTACTTCCTGGAGCCTGGGTATCTGGTGAGTTTTATTTCCACTCCCTGACCAGGAATCAAACCCAGGTCATGGCAGTGAAAGCACCACGAGCTTGTCCATCAGACAACCAGAAAAAAATCATGTTCATAGACAGCAGGGGCTAAAATATTTAGCACGGAGAAGACATTCAAATAAATCATTTATTTTTCAAACAGCAGGGCAGGTTTAAATAAATCTAACTTCGATTTTCAGATAAATTGCAAATACCAAGGTTGAAGAAGGTTATGCAACAGTTAGTTATGACTAAGCAATCTGAGTGGATAAGATGCTGCAATTCAACAAGTAGTGATATGGAGCAAAACAACTTTGGGAAGTTTATCTATGCATTAAGTATTACTCCGTGTCATAACGCTAACTGTTGGTCGCCAGCATGGGAAAGTAGGCTGTTATGGTCCGCAGAACTGGAACGAGAGGAGGGCAGCTGCCTGCCAAAACCCACATTCAAATCAGTCACAGAAGCACTTTCAGCAAGAAAACACTTCTGATAATGTTAGTAACTTCTCAAACTACTTTTTGCTTACTTAATAATTGCTTCCAAGTCGTTCCAAATTACCTCTGAACCATCTGTGTTCTTCTGTTCATGGCTAACTTTAGCTACAAAGCTAACAAACTTTTAACACATGGCTGAATTCTAAATCTCTATCTAACCCCTAGTCATTGCAAAAGAGCACTACTTAGTGTGTAGAACAAGGACCTTTACATCCTAAATAATGCTTTAGATTTTCATTTAACGCTATTTGGGATGTCCACCACTTCCAAGGATTATTCTCCTCACCTTTTGGCTACATAATACTGGTTTAAAGAGATTAAAACTGCTTTCACCCCTGTTGGTCAGTTAGTTACAGTAGTTAGATCTGCCAATGATGGCGGTGCAAAATAACTGGTTAAATAACAAAACAAATAATATGTTGATAAGGAATGGAATTTGTGCACACTCTATCAGTACACATGATGATCAAACCATGATGTGCTCGTAGGCACTGAGGATAAAACAGTCGTGCTTATATTCAGTACAACAGCACAACCTTTAATGTGATACTGCTTAAGTATAAACTAATTAGCAAGGGACCACCAACCTCAGGACCAAGATCTTGTTATATATCAGGCCAGTGAGTTCTAAATGTGTCCGACACGCAAAAAGTTGTGAATTTTCTAAGTGAGGATTTCCCCTGATCTGCATTCACGCTGTTGTGTTTGTTTGCATATTTCTATTGTCAAAAGCGATGCACCCTCAGGAATAGAGAAACAAAGCCCATGTAATCTGATGTGACTGATGAAACAGAGTTTCATGTCCAGAAACCATATTTTAATTGGATTTGAAATTACAAATAAATGTAGCTCGAATGATTTGAAAGTCAAATTTAATGTGTTTTTCCTTTTTTTTTCTTCCAAAATCTGTGCTGCTCAAATCTCGCATGGCGAAACAAAGAAATCAACTTTGAGTTGTCTATTTTTGTATATTTATTTAATACTGGCTTGGTGTCGTCTCTCCTTGTGTCTGGTTTGCCATCTTCTTCTTCATAATAACTGTGTGCATCTGCTTCAGATGGAGTAATGGAGGGTGTAAGAGGTTGCACACTTTAACACTTCACACTTTCTTTGGACTGACAGGAGCAGGTAGTGGGCTAGATGAGGTGCTACCTCACTCCCTTTCTCCTCTTACACTTGATCTCTCTCTCTCTCTCACCTCCCCATATATTTCTCTCTCTAGATCTGCGATCAAGCTGGAGGCTGATCTGAGTGACACTAATCAACACCTTTCTTCCTCTTCTTTTCACACACTCACTCTCTGTATGTCTCACTCTGTATGTCAGCCATGTGCTTGGGTGGAAACTGATGCTCTGTGTTTGTGTGCATGTGTGTGTGTGAGGATAAGCATGAACTTATGCAATTAATTTCTTTTGCTCGTCCTTACCAACGTGCCAAAAGTATGTTAACAAAAAAAAAAAGAGGGGGGAAAAGTTCCAAAGTGCAGCGATTAGGGGAGGTGTTTAAATGGAGCGATTTGTTTCGGTGTGAAATACTGTGGGTGCTTGACCTCCAAAGTTCCCATGAAGCTGATGGACCTGTGTATTAGAGAAAAAGACTGATCACTCCAGGTTATGTATTCATGGGGGTGCAGTTGTTCAAGTAGTCTCCTGGTGAGAGTGTGTGACAAGGGCTCAAGCATTTCACAAAAGTCATACTTTAGATCAATAAGTGTCCAATCAAAGGCCAAAGCGTACCCTCATTGACATGCTGTGGATTGGAGAGTGCACACACACATACATACTATCTCTCTCTCTCTCTCTCTCTCTCTCTCTCTCAAATTCAGACATCATGGCAAGTCCTTCTCCATGAGTGGTTCCACTCAGAGACACACACACCACACACACACACACACACACACACACACACACACACACACACACACACACACCTTGTAGACACCTGTGTAATTACTCTATTTCATTAAAATATTAGTTAGTATTAATATTAAAGTATCCTCCATAAACCTGTAAAATGTCCCCCAAATATTATTATATAATATGGATGTGGAACAAATCACACATAAGTGCTACTCGTACACAGAATAATAAAACGTGTCATTACTGTGGCTCCCCCTGCTGGACATGCTGCATTCTGCATCTCATTCAAGAGAGGACTAAGAGAGCTCCACTTTTGAAACTAATATTTTTAAGGTACTCAGACAAACTGATATTTCAGAACAGCTAACAGCATTTTAAATAGCATTTAAAGTGAAAGAAGAAGCTCAATAAAATCTAAGCTTGAAGGTCATCCTGGTAAAGCGGTAAGGTGTCCCAACATCCGTGCATACAGTAACAATGACATGTTACTGGATAGAAGAGAAGACTACCTATAGATGTATAAATCAGATTGCTGTTTAGATGTTGCTGAAAGATGGAGTAGCACAAACACTTTTGTTGATTTCTTTCCCTAATTTTCATTTGTGTCGAGGCCCAAAATACTCCAGGTGAGAGCTGATTTGAATTAATCATGGACGGTAGAGATTCTAGCACACAGAGAGTAAAATGGTGCCATGGGCAAATTAGCATCGTTAGTACGTCGTTCTCAGCCATTGTAGCGTGGACAGATAGTCAAATGATGTCTCCAGGAAGTAAGTATTCATAAAGTGTCTAATACAATTACTTGTACTGCCACTGAGCAAAGGAACAGGACGCAAATGCCAAAGCTTCCTTCAGCTTTTATGAAACCTCAGAAAGACCTGGAAATCAGCTCTGACCATCATAGCTGTTAGAGGGGAAAAAGCAGTTAGAATCCAACCATGCTTAGATCCACTGACGTTAAAAGATACCTTTGGAAAAAAGTCTGCCCTGAGCTAGCCGGTGCTACCCGTAGTGCCTCTGCCTTAAACACTCAGATCGGGACATGGAGACATCAAGCTGGCCTGAGGGCTTTGGATTGTTACAGCTGCTGGTGTGTGGTTATACTATGATCACTTAAATCAGCTACATTGGACTAGAGAAAGCAACCACAAAAAAACAAACAAACAAAAAAAAAACTGATGTAATTCTTTGTAATGTAGGGAAGCTATAATGTTTAATGTTATAAAATAATAAGGGATATCAATTTTAATATCTCCTCATATCTGTTTAGGTCTTTAATACAGTGTGGTGTTACTGCTTGAGTCTAGGAATGCGTAATAAAGAAAACAAGGTTTAATCAAATCAGTTAGAAGAGACCACTTAAGTATGGCAGATTATTTATGTAGCACCAGTAAAATATTCAGTGGAAATCAGTTCATATATTTATTTATTTACACCACAATAAATGGCCATGGGACAAAATACAAATAAGAGGTTAGAGAAAAAAAAGGGGGAAAAAAATGAGAGTGGAGCAGTTTTCAATAACACTCAGTGAGGCATTGCAGCTTTCCCTAATGCTGATTCTCTTCCTGTGATAATGGTTAATTAGAGCATTGTGCTCCTCTTTCTCACCCGAACTGTCACTCTGAAGCCTGCCCGAATGGGATGCTTAGTGTTTCCCAGGAACACACACACACACAAAGAGAGAGAGAGAGAGAGGGAGAGAGCGCGAGAGAGAGAGAGAGAGAGAGAGAGAGAGAGAGAGAGAGAGAGAGAGAGAGAGACATTACGAGGACAATTCTGGGCATGAAAATAGGATTGTATTAATTTTTATCAAATGAAGCTCTGTGCCAGGGAATTCCCTAAATACAGAGAGAGAGAGAGAGAGAGAGGGAGGGGGGTTAGTAGACACAAGTGTCCCAAGATGCCCTAGTGTCTAAGGGTTTCCCCTTATTCTTAGTACCATATGCTGGCACATATTCACTCCAGTACACCCAACCACCCACCCACCCACACACACACGCACACACACACACACGCACACACACACGCACACACACACGCACACACAAAATCCAGACAACTCACTTCTCCATTTCTTCTAAATTACTGATTATCTGACAATATAATAACTGAGTCACCGAGCTACCTGAGTCATGCATAATCCCTGATGTTCCTCAGTTTTCTCTCTCTTTTTTTTCCCTCGCTTTCCTTTTGCTGGCCTACATTTAGCCCAGACTCCAAATAGGCCAGACGTCCCAAACTTTCTCCATAAAACGCCATTAATCTTATCAGACTGATTCGCACCTTTCCAATAGCGGCTTAATCTGGGCTGGCTGCAGCCCGGCACGACTGTAATTAAGATGGCTGGTCTGCAGATAGACGAGAGAGAGAGAGAGAGAGACAGTGAGAGAGAAGAAGAAGAAAACTCACCAGCAAAACCCTTCATTTACTAAACCTCACTCCTTATGAACGAATTAAATATTCATGCACAGTCTACCCAAAGCCCATTTGCAATATTTCCTCCTGAATTTACTTTTCATATTTGCTGATGATTATCCTGCATGTGGGCACATAAGAAAGGAGGGGGTTCGTTAAAAATCCACCCAACAATTTGGAGCTTCATTTCACATTCATGTAAGGTCAATATTAAAAGATTAACCTGAGTCGCTTCACCTTAGCTTATCTATTTAAAAATAAAAAACTGTGGAAGCAGGTAGATGAATAAGTGATTTGACTGGAATATTGCAAAGAAGGGTACATTAGCAAATGGGGGGGCATGACAAGGGGGCAAAGCGTCTACACTACGCAAGCAGACTTTGACCAGAGATTATGGTAGAGGCGCCAAAAATTATCACAAATTACCGATTACCATGGACACACACACACACACACACACACACACACACACACACACACACACACACACAGCAACCATGTAGTTATGAGGTAAAGGAAATTAGTTGTGAGTTACTTAGGTTGTTTGCGTCTTTCCCAGCAGTGACGCACAGACTCAGTGTCTTTGACAATGTCCTCCCAGGACTCTGTTTGTCTGATGGCAATAATCCCTAGAGACGGAGTGTGACTGTGCATGTGTATGTGTGTGTGTGTGTGTGTGTGTGTGTGAGAGAGAGAGAGAGAGAGAGAAAGGTAAATCAACAATCTTAGTCACCTTGTTTTAAGAAGGAAACCCTTGTGAGAGTGAGTCAACACCACCGCCACCGCCGTACACTGACACCTCCCCCCCCCCCCCCCTCCATCCCCTCCCTAATTTCCAGCTCGGCCCTCCCCTGAGTTGCGATGTTCCCCTGTGATGCGAGAGTGGTCTGAGGGAAGTGCTCACTCTGAGATCATGCTCTCATGGGCTTCTCATCTTACACGTCCTTTTCTGGCAGCTTACTGAGCACACACTCAAACACACTAAAGCTCAAGGACCACACACTCATCCTGGCTTTATTTCCCCTTTTTTGTGTTTAAAAAAAAAAAAAAGGTAAATAGACATTGTTTAAATACACATAAATTCAAAGCATATTTTAAAAAAATGGATTCCTGTTCAATAATGTAGTCCTTTTATTTAAATTTTATTTTAATCATTTAAAAATATTCCTACGTTGAATATTCAACACATTTCTATTTAAAAACGATACGTTCTCAGATGACCAGTTCTCAGCTTATTTTCGGTTGAAAAAAATGAGTCATAAAAATACATACTCTGCATTATAATGTTCCTGAGCTGCTTAATATCACTCTGACAATCCTGTAATAGTAACTGACAAACCGCAGCACTGAGTCATGGGTGTTGAGTCAGAACTGGAGAGAAATTTGTACACATATGTTACACGCCAACTAAGATACGTCAAACGTCATCATGCTGCAACTTTCAACACAAAAGAAGGCCAACTCTACACTGATACGCAAGAGCCAACAACCAATAAGGACAGAGAGAGAGAGTGAGAGAGAGAGTATGAGAATATGTAGAATTTAAATAAGAGAGCGAATAAATTAGGCGGCACGGTGGTGTAGTGGTTAGCACTGTCGCCTTGCACCTCCAGGGTCCGGGTTCGATTCGTGGCCAGGTTCGATTCCCATCTCTGTGTGCATGAAATTTGCATGTTCTTTCCATGCTTGGTGGGTTTCCTCCCACAGTCCAAAGACATATAGGTTAGGTTAACTGGCATTCCCAAATTAGCCGTAGAGTGTATGTGTGTGCTCTGCGATGGATTTGCACTAGGGCTGTAGCTATCGAATATTTTAGTAATCGAGCATTCTACCAAAAATGTAATCAATTAAATGAGTAATCGGATAAAATGTACTTTTGCTTAATTAAACAGCAATGAAAAATATAAGAGAAACAAAGATTAACTGGTTTTCTTTTGAGAAAAATCTACTTTTATTTTTTAAATGCAAATCAAAAATAAACATTATCATTATTCACAATACAAGGAATAGCTTATAGTTGGCTGAGATGAATTAAGTGCATTACAGTGCCATACATTCTTATTTTATAGGCTTTTCTCAGATGCAAAAACTAAATAAAAAAAAAGGTATTTAAATTGTAATATATTTTTATCGCTCCCTTCCATTTTGCAGCCCGCAACAGAACGCTCACTCACATCAATACACAGCTAACTGTTTGCGTCTCCTTCCGCTTTGTGGGTGCCATAAGCGCTTCTTCGTCTGTGTTTACTGGCGGCATGCATCTGTAAGCGCGCTGTGTCACGCCAAACAAATAATTGCGCAAAAACATAACGCACGCTTTAAAAATTAATTAAAAGAAGCTTCGAGGCAGAAGATAATTTTTTGTAATCAAATTACTCGAGTTACTCAAGGAATCGTTTCAGCCCTAATTTGCACCCTGTCCAGGATGTACCCTGTCTTGTGCCCTAAGTCTCCTGGGATATGCTCTATGCCCCCCGTGACCCTGAATACAGGATTAAGCGGTATAGATGATGAGTGAGTGAGAGAATAAATTACGGCAGCAAATCCCACACTGGGTCTGTGTGCATGGAGTTTGCATGTTCTTCCTGTGCTTGGCGGGTTTCCTCTGGGTCCTCCGGTTTCCTCTCACAATCCAAAGACGTCCAGGTTTGGGCACTGGGTGGAAATTGAACCCAGACGAGAAACCTACCACCGAGCCATCAATGCAGAATCGTTCTTTCGGCTGCTCCCATCGAGGGGTCGCCACAGCGGATCATCCAACCTGGCATGGGTTTTACACCGGATGCCCTTCCTGAGGCAGTAATCCCATTTTATCTGGGCTTTGGGTAAAACCTATCACTGAGCCACCAATCCAGGTTAGGTGGCATTTCTAAATTGCCTGGAGTGTATGAGTGAGTGTGTGTGCTTGTGTGCCCTGCGATCAACTGGCACCCTGTCTGGAGCTTTCAGGAGTGTCAGGAGTTCTCTGGGACACTGTACAGGATAAGCGGTATGAGTGAAAATACATTAGTTCAGGCACTGAGAGTGCAGATTTGCTTTTTTTTTTTTTTCTAATTTGGTGGAAAGCTAGTGAATTACACAACTGACCGTCACAGAATTAGAATAGTCTGATAAGTGATTTTAGCTTGAGAACTCACGATAGATATCTACTAACATGGGAAGTGTGCTTATGTTTCTCTGCATTTTTATATTTCAAACTTAGTTATTTTAAGCAAAAGCGAATCCTTCGGGGCAGCTGCTCGACCCAAGTGTTTACTTATTGCTTAGTGTTGTGACTAGTGTTTTCATGCCTAACATGTTTGACAGGCTGGAGAACAAAATACGCAGATTAAATTACACAATACTCACACAGAGAAATACACGGGTTAGGTAATAAAATGCACACATCAGATGTGAAATTCCACTTGTAATTATTTGTGACAAATGCAAGCTTGCCCCCTTTTTTTCATTTCTTTTTTTTCATATATATATATATATATATATATTGAGGATAAAAGTGTACTCTAAAGGCATTTTATGTTATTTCTAGATTGTTTTAAAAGTATTTATATCTAAATTACTTGTACATATACTGCATTTACTGTATATATTTGGGGGGGGGTGGGGGGATGTGAGTGAACAGTTTCCACATGTGGTTGCATAAAATCTCATTGAAATTCCAACGTGTCTCTCTAGTCCTTTAGCATGAGTGTGTAAAGATCAACTGAAGTATACCCTGTGCAATCAATATGTAGGTTCTTTCTCACATTTGACTCACAGAAAGCATGAAGAAGATTTTCTCTCATCCACAGTGAAATAGAATGAAAGGAAGAACTCCCTGGCTATCTCTGTCGCATGACCACAGGGCCCTGGTTTAAAAATAAAGCCCAACAAAATAAAAGATTCATTCCTTAGGAGAGCGGCGGCTCCTGTCAGACCCGAGGCACCTTCCAGACCACCTGCGCAGGGCTGCAGCTCAGGACCAGCTCGTCCGCCTCAGAGCAGAGAAACTAATAACCCCATAGCCGACGCTGCATCTCCCCTATTCAGCACTTAAAAGCCATGATTGAATTTCATCTTGATTTCATTAAATATTCATAAAGGCCAATTAGAAGGGCAGTGCTGGCTAGCAGTGAGGACCCCTCTCCATCACTCTGTCACACACACACACACACACGCACGCACACACTATCAGATGCCACTGGGTGGGGCAGCGTCTAACAGACCTGCGGACCAAGCCTGAAGAAACACTCCGGATCTGAATCTCTTTGTCTGCATAGCCTTCTCTTTCTCTCCCACTTCATCCACTTTAACTCTCTCACACACTGAGAACAGACGCTGTAGAC
The DNA here is from genome assembly GCA_013621035.1 of Clarias magur. Taxonomy (NCBI): domain Eukaryota; kingdom Metazoa; phylum Chordata; class Actinopteri; order Siluriformes; family Clariidae; genus Clarias; species Clarias magur. The sequence goes on along the minus strand of QNUK01000481.1, from coordinate 138,178 downwards.
TGATATGATATGATACGATACACTCACACTGAGACATCATTAAATAAAACTGGAAGGCAAGGAAGAGCTTTAGCCTATAGATAGAGACGTAGAGAGAACATTAGGCTCTAATAGGCACTGAGCAGAGTTATGCTACAGACACTTACACACACACATATAAATGCCTGTGCGCGCGCACACACACACACCCACACACCATCCATCCTTCCATCCATTCATCCTTCCATCCAGAACATGCCACTTGCTGACTGATGGACTTTCAAACTGAGTTATGAGAGACAGTGAGTCGGACTAGAGGTGGAAGATTATAGGATGAGGGAGGACGAGCAAAACGGACGACGGAGAGGTAAAGGGTAGATTTCATAAACAAAACAGCATGTGGTAAAGCAGAAATCTGTGCTAGGGCTCCAGATAGAGCCATAAAAACACTTTATTTGAAAGTAGGTATGAGTTCGTCATGAATATATGAGTCTGAATGTGGAAGGAGGTGTGTGTTTGCCTTTTTCCATCAACACAGAGGTGGCTCAGAGTTCGGACAGTTTATGTATGCATGGTGTAAAAAAAAAAATAATAATAATAAAGAAATAAATAAAATAATAATATTTAAAGCATTGTGAACATTTCATGAACGCATCTTCGTCTTCATCTCCTATACCGTTTTTCTTCTGTACAGGGCACATGGCGAAGTACACCTTGGACAGGGGCCAAGGCATCGCAGGGCAACGCACAGACAAACACACTTATTTGCACACTTTGGGCAATTTGGGAATGGCAGTTAACCTAATCCGATTGTGGGAGGAAACTGGAGTACCCCGAGGAAACCCACCAAGCACGGGGAGAACATGCAAACTCCTTTTGAACGCATATGCCCAGCAAAATACATTGTCATAGCCAACAAACGCATGCAGTACATTTACATTTAGTTGTTAATCCTGTTTAAAGCTTTGTCCAGTGAAAATATTTGTTTTTCTGCAGTTCATACTTAGATGTAAAATATTTTTTTTATACATTAATAATAACCTTCAACCTGATTCTTTTCATTTTTCTTAGAAATCATAATGTAGCGTTTCTAGTAAACACATTATGTTTCCGTGTCTTAGCTGAAAATGGGGTGAACCATGACTTGATATTATTGGCTAATATTCTAAGAAAAGTCATTGCATTTGTCTTTTAAGTCTGTGCTAATCATTTAATGTGCAAAAAATGGCCAGGGGCATAACTACTGAGTAAAAAAAGGTCAGTTTCAGGTTGCCTTTAACAGCAGCCATGCAAATAACCTGAGTTGTTGTCATGGAAACAAGATAATGTCATCCCCAAGCTTCTGATGCGACTGTTTCTTGGTTTCAGACAATCAGTATTTTGGTACTGGATACCTAATGTCTTTGCTAAGCAAACTAAATGCAGGTAAGTGTGGAACAGCTCCACGGTATACACGGTCTAGGCACTGGTACTGATCGGGTACACTGAAGAGGTGACAGACAGAATGTGTGAATGAGCAGAGTTAAACTTGTTATTTTAGCTACGTTATTTTAAAATTCCCTCTATATAGATCGGCTCAACGGGGAGGTGCATTACGGACAAACAGCACAGTTCATAGGCAGTGCGGTAATGGAGCCTGTCATAACAGCAACCTCAAGGCTCCTTTCCTCGTTGACCCAAAACAAAAATCGATACCATGCCACTGACTTCACAAAATCAATCAATCATTTTACAGCCCGGATAGCTTACCAAATGGCTCGCTTGCAATCTGCTCTCCGAAGGGACCTGTCACTGATGGAGTCCTGAAGGAGTGACCTGATATTTATGTGATGCAAAGATCAATGACCTCCTGCTTGCTCCTAGCTAAGCGGAGCCACACTGCTGAGTCATGGCGCGCAACAGCAGTGCACTCTGGGACAACCGCACATCTCCAACCATTACCTCGAATTAGCCTCGTGCACTGCTTTAAGGGCAAATCTGAATGTTTGGCTTTTAGATGAAACTTAAAGCACCTGGACGGCGTATCGGTTGCTATGAAACCGGCTGCTGGAAGCCGTGTTGCGCCAACAGGAAAGTCTGTGAATGAAAGAATGATTACTCGAAGTGCTCTGGAGTTCATATCTCTGATTAACTAAAGAAAGTGATAGGACTAAATTGGTTGAGCCTGCCAGGATAATCTGTTGAAGTACGCAGACATTTTATTTCCTGCCTTCGTCGGCTAAAAAGCAATTTAAAGGAAATAAAGCAAAGCAATTGGTACACCATCTATTGTGTAGGTCAGACAGTCTGAGTTAACACTTACTGGCTTGGTTTCATTTTTAGAAGATGTGTGTGCTCAGGAGCAGGACTAAGCAATTTATCGCTATAGGAACATAGAGTATATGATGGATTTGTTTGCAACGACCTCTCAGACATGCACAAACACACACAATGCACTACTCAGGCCAACACAATGTAAGAGACAACACAATTGTGGCAGTGAGAGCGTGTGTGTGTGTGTGTGTGTGTGTGTGTGGCATGGCTCTGCACAGTGCATAGTCTAGCTCAGATCCAGAGGTGACCTAGAGGAGGACTAAAGGACGAGAAGCCATTTCCTAATCAGATCAAATAAAACATGTCTCTAATCAGATGGCAAAGGAGAGAAGGAACAATGAAGTGCACACACACACGCACTGACCCACACACACACACACACACACACACACACACACACACACACACACACACACACACACACACACACACACACACACACACAAACACACAGCACAAGTATCTACACCCAACACTGAGAATGCCAAAGGTTCTCATTAGAACAAAGATCTAAGAAACAATGTTTTAAGTATGATTAAGGACAAAACCAGAAGGCTGAATGAAAGAGTAGGATCATGTAAGGTAATAAATCATGTCAGGGCGTGCTCTAGTTGAAAAATAATCAGCAAAAGGATGGTGTGATGCACCCCAAACTGAAGCTACATTACATTAACATAAAAATTATTAAAGAAAACACATATTATATTTAGTCATTAGAACTTGGCCTCGCACCTGAGTACAGTCCAAAGACATGCTAATTCTTACAGTCCACAGCCTACGGCACTATCTCACACACACTATTCTACTAAACCTATTGGCATCACTGACATCCCTCTTGCCTGGTTCACTTAATACCTCTCTGACTGTACCCAGTTTGTGCAATTAAAAAAATTTCGTTCTCAGCCTTTCCAAGTCAGCGGTGGTATTCACCAAGGCTCTGTCCTTGGCCCCCTTCTGTTCCTCATCTATCTTCTCCCTCTGAGTCACATCTTTATAAAATTCATAAAGCCTGAATCTGCTCTCCCACTCTCCTGTGTCATCAACTGCTTAAATTAAATAAACACTTGGTTTTCCTGCAACTTTCTCAAACTTAACAGCAATAAGATGGAGGTTCAAAATGCACTCCTATCCAAGTCCAACAGTTTCTCACTCTGCACCGATAGTTCCTCAGTTTCTCCCTCCTCGGGTCAAGAACCTGGGTTTCATCTTTGATAGCACTTTATCCTTTGACTCTCATATAAACAATATCTGCAGGTCATGTTACTTCCAATTCTGTAACCTTCCTGTCTTTGTACCACAAAAACCTATATATAAGCTCCAACATATCCATCCAGAACTCTGCTGCCCATATCATAACCCAAACACCTATAATGTATCACATTACCCCCACCATTCAACAATTCCTGCCTAGTACCCTTTGAAAAGGCTCTAGGGTTCTGGTGCCCCTGAACATGTTAAGTAACATAGAGAATAAGTAAAAGACTAAGTGAGAGGATTATGATTCCTATAAACAGTCATGCTACACGAGACGTTCGAGTCAAACTGGCAATTTCTTGTTATTCACTATAACAGAACTTAGTTATGAAAGTACAAACTACCTTTATTTCTCTATATAATCCCCTACTACACTAAAGCTCTTATGCCATTGTTTAACCAGTGCTTGTTTTCTCAGTACGCTAGCCATCGTCAGACTTCTTGCTTCACGTCAGAATCTCTGGCCTGTCAGGAATTCCTTTAATGGCCCAAATATGTGGAAATTGCTTGGAACGAGGTCATGAGTGTATGGGGGATGTAGCAATAACTCCCAGTCAATGTGCAAGTGCTGTTCTTAAATGAATGTGTGTAGAATTCCCACAGACAGCGTCTCATCTTTATGCTCTTAATAATCATAATAGAAAAGGAACATATCTCGGTTTGAATAGAGTATAGAGGAAACTAAATTTTCAAATGATTTAACATATGTAACAATCTGTCAAACAGAAGCGTCACCATGGTAACTTTTGAATGTGGTCACAATCACAAAGATTGCATACACTCTGTATGCATGTGCATTTGTGTCACAATGCATGCTGGGGACAACAAAAAAACAACAACAACCTGGTCTTGGTTTACATTAAACAAACAAACAAAATAATAATAATTGTAAGGTTGGATTGCAGGACAGATTAGAATGGAACTATACTGGGATAGATTAGGTTTTATCAAGTTACATTATCATGATTATAGTCACATTTATTTAATATTTTCTATTATAAGACCAACAATGAGCCAAATATAAGATTATGAAGCGTACTTCTAGCCATACTCATTTCAGTTCAATTTCCTCATTCTACTTGCAGATAATTTTGCTTCTTTCAGATATCAATGTTTCAAAACAGTTTAATTATCTGCCAATGAAGCAAGGGTTTAAAATGGCTTAAAGTCAGTAGAAATAACTAAGAGTATACTTAATAATATTATATTTGTTTTTTGTAAGTTATAATAGAAATAAAATAGGAATAATGATAGTCGTGTTAAACTTTTAGAGATATTTAACGGTGGGCAGGTGCCATGGTGGTGTAGTGCTTAGCACTGTGGCCTCACACCTCTAGGGTCGAGAGTTTGAGTTACACTATTGGGTCTGTGTGTGTGGGGGGTTTGTATGTTCTCAACTTGCTTGGTGGGTTTACTCTTAGTAAGTGGGATAGACTCCAAGCTTCCAGTGACCCTGTATAGGATAAGTGTTATAGAGAATGAGTGTGTCACTGATGGTAATGAATTGCGCACAATGTACCCTGAAACATGAAATAACAAGGTAATTGAAGGTTGCATTTAATGGCAGAGATGTACATAACTTAAGATATTGTCATGGTAGCTATATAACAAAACTTCCAGTGTGAGACGTTCTTTGTTCCTTCATGCTGCTCTTTTGCACTGGAGATGTGCAAAATGGTTCCAACTTACAAACCAGGATGGGGACTTGAGACGGAACCCTCAGCTCACATGGTGAATTGTGGGAATCTACGTTCTTACACTCTGACAGGATGCACAAGCTCCCAGTATTTACTGTACAAGAAGTTGACCATAAATGCTGCTTCTCTTGTATAAATACATTTGTTCTGTATTATATGTAACATGCACGTTTTCCCTGAGTTTACAATGCTGATAACCAGTGTTGGGGGACTTCACTTTTTAAAGTAACTAATTACATTACAAAATTACTGTCATTAAAAAGTAATCAGTTACAACATTACTTTCTGATAAAAGTAACTAGTTAGAGTACTTTTCCATTGCAGAAAATGAAAACTCCTTTGTGATTCCTCATGGAGGTTGTTTTAGTCAAGACCTTTATAATTATTATACCATCATCAAGGCCCATAATCTCTCAACTACTAACAGACTAACAGAAGGAATAACAGTTAAATTTTTAAAATAAAAAAATCAGAGCAGATTAATATTTGCATCTAAACATAGCCACTGTAACAAATATGTCCTAAAGACAACAGACAATGATAGCATATAGCACTGTAAAAAAAAGCAAAGGAATACTTAAACAGGGCGTTTGCCCCTTTTTTCTCTTTCCTATCCCAAACAAAGCACTTCTCTGTGTACTTCTGTGCTCCACTTTATGTGAACCTTCACCACATGCACACTCCTCTTTCTGAACTCCACACTGCCTTAAATTCCTCAGCCGTTTAGATTGCTGCAGGGGAATGTCGCCGAGGCCGTGGGGATGGGGTTAGTGCAGGACAGAACGTGCATGTGCTGATATGGACAGAAGAGTTCATGAAGTAGTCCTGTATTTGGGACCGCTTTCCAAAAACAACACGCCAGCCCATCGGTCTTGACATCATGGTTAATCAGATGGGAATTGTGCATGATTAGAGCGGGAGGGAGAAAGTGAACTTGTGCAGTCAAGAGAAAGAGAGAAGGAAAGCAGGCTAAGTTGTAGCTGTCAGAGTAAAACATTGAGGAAAAAAGGACCAGAGAAGCAGAGGCTCTGCAGCAGAGTTAAATTTGGAGTACAGTGATTACTACAAAGTGGCCTGATCTCTAAGAAGAGGGCATAAACACACACACACACACACACACACACACACACACACACACACACACACACACACACACACACACACACACACACACACACACACACACGCACACACACACACACAATCCCAGTGCACTGCTGAGAGAGGCATGGGGAGGCGTAAAAGGGCATGTTCTCTGCTGCTGTGGGGTCTTGCCAACAAACTGCCTTATGGGCTGGAACTTCTGCAATCAAATATGTCCTTAAAGACAATAAGGGTACTAAGTTATTATCTGGATGCAAATGTAAGGTTCCGAAGAAAGCGAAAAGGTGAATAGGAAGAATAGGGAGGCGTGTTATTCAAATGACAAATGTGTGTATCTTACGTATCTATAGTACTTGTTCTCCTTACTAGTCTCCTCTCTCTCTCTCTCCCTCTCTCCCTCTCTCTCTCTCTCTTTCTCTCTTTCTCTCTTGCTGCATGGCATTTTAAAGCTGTGGTAAGCAGAATGCATTGTAGGATGTTATTATCCCGGAGAACACTGACTGAATGTGGAAACGCTTTGGATTTATGCTGACAGGATTTGTCTGAGTTATCAGTCTTTGCCTTTGGCAGCATAAAAAAACTCATGAATGTGAAGGAAGCGGTTCGATGGGTGAAACACTAATGACACCGAAATGACAAGACCACAATAGTTTCTGGAGAGGATGTACATATCCAAGCAGCAAAAATACAGAAAAATGCTGCCATCCTGTAAGCTGCAGGCATGTCACTCATGCTGTTTGATTTTTTTTTTTTTTTTTTTAATGAGGGACAACAGGCTGACCAATCTAAGGCTTAATACGCCATATAAATGATAATCCTGCTGTGTGTCTCTGCCAATAATCTTGGCATTTCAAAAGTCACAAAGGGATGGAAAATGAAAAGTTTTGATGTTGAAGTTTGTATCTTCTGCTCTGGAAGATAAGACAGAAAATGACAGGCTATATGTTCCATGTAAACGTAATACGCTGAAACTGATAAGAACATGTGACAGAGCAACAGATGCTGTGGGGCAGATATGTTAATACCTGCATCTCTCTCTCTCTCTCACACACACACACACACACACACACACACACACACACACACACACACACACACACACACACACACATACACATTCAATTCTGTCACAAAAAATTATAATCTGTTTAGATTTATCCTCATATTTATTCATATCTTTAATATAACCAGATTTGTATTTATTCTATGCTCATAATACACTCCCTGGTTAAAAAAGTCACCATTTTTGAAGAGGAAAATTACTGGGCTGCATCAAGCAAAGAAAACAACTAAGTCAGTATATTATTATTTATTATTATTATTATTATTATTATATATTTATCTAGTAAAAATTCACAGTAAAGTAAGCAATTTATGATTTCCCATAAACAAGCAGAATACAGGCAGTTATTATTTCTCATAATAACATTTAAAAGAAAGAAAAAAATGTGCAGAAAAGATTAATAAACTATTCTTCTTGGGGAAGATTTAAGTGAAGACAATGGGAATAATTAAAGCTAAAATTCAAAAGAGCTAGATGGACACATCTCTCATGTATACTCTACAATTGTTCCATTTCTAAACTTATAGCAATTTCATTTGTGTCTGTAATATGTTTCCATAATTCTCACCACCATGCATACTAATTGCATACAGGCATGTGAATTCAAATGGTAACAATACAGAATGAGAGGGAATATAATTTAGAGATAGAGAACTAAATACAAAGAGATAAAAGACAGAGACAGAGAGAGAGAGAGAGAGAGAGAGAGAGAGAGAGAGAGAGAGAGAGAAAGTTCTAGAGGAAGACTTGACCTTGATGGAAATGAAGAAGAAATTCTAACTAGTTAAAATGAGCAAGCGGTATTCACAAACGCACTGTACAGACTTCTCATAGCACTACTGCACTTAATACATAGCCTACAGACTCTAAACACCAACACTGCCTATTATATTCCCCTCCCATGACAAAATAAACAAGAAAACAGTAATTTGAAGCATCTGTAATCACCTTAGCCACATCCTCTGAGCTGCACGCCTTCATTTTGCATGCTTTTAATTTGTTTTCACAGCGGTTCGAGCAAATTGAATTTGTTAATTAAAGCAGCAAAATGAAATGCTGAGCATTATTGACGAGATGCTAATTGTGTTAGTGTGAAAATTGGGAGGGGGGGGGGGGAGGTGAGAAAAACAGGGGGATCAGGGGAGGGCTTGAGCGTATCAATAGCCAGGACAAATCATATTACAGCAGAAGAAAGGGAGCACGGTGCAGCAGACGGACCCTGGAATGTGCACCGCGTGTCGTAGGTGAACTCTAAATATGTAGGTCAAATGTAAGATATGTCCTCTCTCACACACACCTGACTCTCCTTATAGGCGAATAAACAAGTTCTGCAATAGCCCAAAAACAGCTCTAGTTATCTTTTAAATGTCGGTACATAGCATCAGCATCTCTACACAGCCAGGAGATGTAAGCAGACATGATGTTTTACATCACGTAAGTGTTTGTATGTATTGAATCGAAGTAAATCACTCTTATTGCTGTACAGCAATGACAGTCAATTTAATATTAATCATGCTTTGACTGCATCTAATGAAATTCATTTCCCAAGCAGAAACTAAACTCTACACTAGAAATCAATCAATCAGAGGTTCCTGACACCAGTTTTAGGCACCCAAAGGAAATTCTCAACGCTTTCCCTTACTCCCAACACACACGGTTCAATTTATGATGAGAGTGATTAACTAAGGGGTGTTTATTTCTCATTACCCAAAGTACTGAACGTTTTAGCAAACAGAACTCTACGACTGTGCCTTTTCATTTACCCAAAAGTTCTGTAAAGTCGTTTCTAGATTAACATCAGCACTAATCAAAGCTAATTATACTTGTCGCTGTGTCTACTATTGTTCATGGCTGATTGGCTATGCATAAACATACAGCATGACATACATGCCTTTTTAAAAAGAACATCTGAACAGACTGCAATTTTTAGGGAGAGAAATTGATTTTAGAAGTGATTTGATTTTCAATACATGTCTTGCTAATCAGACCAGCCAACAAAGTCAATCCAGTCACTTCTTCTATATTGTAATTATGTTGTTTCGAATAAAAAAATGAAGATGATAGCTGCTTTTTACGGTCATCACTGTGAATGTTGCAATTGTCTCTCATGTTGCTCAAGATTTAAGCAAAGTTGCTTAAAAGGTGTATTGTTATAATACATTTATAATACTCGTGACATCACCTTTAGCTCTGATTATGGCACCACACAGTGGTGGCCAACTTATGTGAAAAATGCTCACACTTTGAGTCTGGAATAGAAAATCCATAGATGGTATAACCGGGTCTTTCATTACATTCAGGTCATCAGCTGACGTCATCTTTTGCTACATGATGCTGCTGAGTCTACCAACTGAAGCAACCCCATATCATAACACTGCAGACTCTTGTATTGTGGCACTATGCATGATGGGTGCATCGCTTCATATGCTTCCCTTCCTACCCTGAGGCACCCATCACTCTGGAATAGGGTCAATCTGCACTCACAAGTTGTTCCAAACATTTTTTTCCCACGAAGTTGATGTTTCAGCACCATCCTTCCAGGTTTTACGTACTGTAATTAAATCTCCTTAGATTGCAGATGCAGGGCAATAATTTGACCCTTCTGAAACTACAGCTTTTCTTTTTGTCCCAGGCAGTGTATAATGGTCCTGAATTGCTAGTTGCCCTGGCAATCTCTTTATTCCAGAAATGCATTCAGTAATACTTTTGTCTTGCTGAAAGACATTACTTGTCTTTATTTTAACAACGCGGGTCTCATGAGGGGCAGAACCGCGTAAAAATGCTTTGCACCGTTTGAAACGAGCAGATCAGCAGGCTGGTACCCTGCAGAGTTTTGAACAGGCATAGGCGTGGCCATTTATACACATGGTTGCCAGACAACGCGGCAATCAGCGCTATCAGCTTATTTAAGGGTCCTGACTTCATGAGATCATTTAGATAGCACCGTTAAGGTATCAGGGCCAAAGAAAACAAAGGAAGATAGAAAAGAAAAAGAAAGAAAAAAAAACAAACAGACAAAGTTCGCTGTTTAGAGACAAATGCAAAGTCCCGGCCTCTGTCTGTCTAAGATGCTGGTGAGAGAGAGACAGAGAGAGAGAGAGAGAGAGAGAGAGAGAGAGAGAGAGGGAGAGCAGCACATGACAGTCCAGGGTGTGTGCACAGTTTATGTGAATAGTGCAAATCACAAAACACACAAACTCTCTTTCTCATCAATCCTCGGTAAGGGCAAAGTCCCCGAGAGGATATAGTTTTTGTTTTAGTTTCAGAGCCGCGTCCATCCGGAGCTCTGTTTATTTTGTGTTTTCAGTTTTCTTTTATTTCCTTTTAAATTTCTAATTAATAATCACACACCATCTCTAAACAGGAGGATCTTCCCGTGCGCATCATAAGCACTCTCACAAACTCCTGTTTCATTCACCCCCTCAGAAGTCCTGCGTTAGGGCTCCTATAAACATCTAAACATCTCGTGGTGCGGCTCTCCATACCGCACCATGTAACATTTATTGTCTTAATTTGGTGCAAAGCTTGTGAAAAATAGTAACGTGATTCATCCTTGGTGAATAATATGTGTCTTTACCCAGCTGTGAACTTGTTATCTGACTGATTGCACATGGGAAGTACTGTGTGTTGCAATGCAAATATAATCAGTAGAAGTGTGGCACACATTATACACATATGGAATATGCAAGAAAGATTACAACGTGTAGCATTGCAAGTTGAAAAATGGCAAAATTAAATGAGATAGTTTACCAGAACTGCTTCTACCATGAAGTAAAATTAGTTTTCTTCGACACACTCTCCTCCACGGTAGCCGATAACCCTGTGGTCATGCCGGGGTCACTGGTTTTATTGCCTCAGCTTGTGTGATTATGCGTCCTATAGCTTTATTTTGCATATACAGCTCGGCTTTTTGAATAAATCTTTAAACAGCTCATTTGATCTTCCCTCCCTGTCAGGACAGGGCATACTTTCTAATGACTGGATTTCCCCCAAGCCACATGAGATGCATACTGAACAAGGTGGAGAGCTTGAGTAAGGACGGAACGGAAGAGCAGAAAAGAGGAGAAGAGACAAGGGGAGTCAGGAGTGTAGGTGAAACAGGGATAAGAGGGAGGTAAGGTGAGAACGGGAGAAAGGAGAGGAGGAGAAGAAACACAGGGAAGTGGCACTGCAGTGGCTGCTTGTCCTTGCTGGAGCAGAACGGGGCGTGACAGTGAACAGTGCTTAAATTTGCAAGTTGATTACGCTGCTAATTACTGACGTTAGTGTGTTACTGATACAACGCAGGCGAATCAAGACCAACAATTTGGCTCCATACACACCAGAAGCCCACAGAGTAAAAGAAGAGATCAAAATATGTAGGAAGGTCAGGAAAATAAAAAAGCAATAAAATGTACAAATAAAAAAGGTTTTAAAGTTAAAGCAGTGTTACTTTACTGCTACTTCTGAGAGGACTATAGTACATTAATTCATTCTTTCATTGTGAAAAACAGCATGACCAGCATAATGCATTTTTGCTAGTCAACCATGCAGGTTGATATTTAAATTTATTCATCTGGCAGACTGAATAAAACAACTTATACGTGAGGCAGAATCATGAATACAGCTGAGCTGTTCAGAGGTAAGGATTCAACAGTGGCTCTCTAGCAGTGATATTTTCTAATGAATTTAGTGGGCTCTAGTTCCCAAAGTATAGTAGCATAATTCAAACCCACACAAAGTAAAAACCTTGTGCAACTTTGTTATTGTATCCCTTGGGATTCCTGTGCCAATGCACACATGTAGTCTCAACTACATGCCCTGACTCCCAAGCAGTAGGACAGAGAACAGTCTGCCTTATTGTCCATAGATAGTGAGTCTGATGCCACAGGGAGTGCAAGCAAGTTGCATACGGGATCTGTGAGCTCATGTATGCAAAATGTGATAGTACTTTTCTCCTAGTGTGTTTCACGGCGAAATTCAAAAAACATGTGTTGCTGGCTGGCTTCCCGTTCCTTGGAGGAAGACAGCCTCTAGGTTGGTAGTGTGTTACGGAGACCTGGCTGATGTGCGAGAACTGGCGAAGACTAAATTAGGGAGCAAACAAAGAAACTAGCAGACTTTGTGAACCTATGTAGTGTGCCTCCTATTCAGAGCTCTATGTATTTCATGACCATTATTTAAATATGTATAAGAACAGTATTTAAATATAGTTGCAAGCAACGATGACAGGCCCAAGCACGCTGCGCCATCGCCACCCTGGGCGCACCGCACAACCTGTGTGTGTGACAGTGAGGGAGAGAGGTGTGTGTGTGTGTGACAAGTAAATGTGTTTGTGCATGTTTGTGTTTGTGTGGTGTGTGAGTCTGTGTGTTAACGTTAGTGATGTTTGTGTTATTATGTGTGTGATGTGTGTGTGTGAGACATGTGACTTGTAAGTGTGTAGGTGTGGGTGTGTGTGTGTTTCTGAGTGTGGGCGTGTGAGACAGAGATGTGAGTGTGTGAGTATAAAAATTTGTGATGTGTGATATACAGGAGTATGGGTGTGTTTGTCTATATGTGCGTGAGTGTGTCTGTGTGAGTGTGAGAGTGTTAACATTGTGATATAAGTGTGTTTGTGCATGTATGTGTGTTAACATTTGTAATATGTGTGCATGTTTGTGATGTATGAGTGTGTATGCGTGTGTGTGAGATGTGTTTGTGTGTGTGAGTGTTAACATTTGTGATGTGTACGTGTGTTCAACAGGCCGCAGATGCTGGAAAGTAAACGTCACACTATGATGTCACTGAACGTGATGTCACTGAACATAATGTCACTCAATGTAATGCCACACAGAAAGTTATTAATAATTTTTTAGTGCAAGTTTAAGACATTATCACGGCTGACCCGTTTGAGATATCAAAAATCCCTCCGCAATTTTGTGTCCACAATGTCTTTAGATCACATCGGCACATCGGCACCTTAGGAAAACAAGAGGGCCCTGCGCACCCTATAGTGCTAAAATATAAAATATAAATTTTAAAATTACGTACAGTAACTTCACAGCAAACCCACTTGCAACTTCACAACCCCTGGAGGTCCCCAGATCCAGAGAACAACTGGCTTCTGAATAATATATTTTCAAACAATTAAACACACACAACATCTACATTGCACAGATGGTTACAGGTGCCTAGGTGATGGGGTTAGAAGCAAAATGTATAAAATTACTTTATATTAATTTTATAAAAATAACAAGTATCTGTCCAGTTTAGAAAGAAAGAAAATAGCTGTTGATCAACATGCGTCTCCTGAGAGACACCTGAAGCCAGACAGTTGTCTCTTTTCAAAGTCCTGTGTCACGAAGTAGCAGAACACTCTCAGAGGAAAATACTATTTGCCCCCTTCTGCAATGAGCACACAAACATTCAAGATTGTTCCCTTGACTCTCAGCTACGCATGGTCCACAAGGGAGCCCTACTGGTTTTTCATTGCCTCCAAAAGACCAAACATCATGTCACGTCAAAGTTCCCCTGGATAAACTTAGTGTAGATTAAGCAACCTGTAACTAAGTTTTTCCAAGCAAATCACGTATGGGCTTAGCACTTCTTTATCAGAGCGACCATAAGTTCGTAAATGATATGGCTCAACTCTTAATGTTTTAATCTCTGCATGTACATGTACATTATATACCCAAAACTATGTGGACACCAAATCATCATATCTCAAACAGTAATTTCTTTGGGAAGGCTTTGGAATGGCTGTGGAAATTTGTGCTCATCCATTACGAAGATAAAGTTCTAGGTTCTGATGTCATGGCATGGCATATGGTTTATTCCGAAGGTGTTCTGTTGGCGTGATGTCTGATCTATGTAGGCCTCTAGTGTTTTTCCACTTCAACTTTGGTCTGAGCCACGTAGGAAAATGTAAATCTGCAGTGAAGGAAAATCTTAACACTAAAGTATACAAAGACATTCTATATACACCTTCTATATGGAATAATCTATGGGTGTGACAATCAGGTATCCACAAAATTTTGACTATATCTTCTAGTTTCCCTTAGCGCCAAGCCCTCCTTTGGACCATGAGCCCTTTAGACCATGAAACCATGGAAATCAAATATGTCTCCAGCAGGCATGTTCACAAAAAGTGAGAAAACGTGCCACTCTGTTTCTTAAGAAAGAAAAGAAAAGAATTCAAGGTTATCTGAATTACCAAGCTAGTTAGTTAGCATGCTAGTATTGTTATAGTAGCTTGAAGCTACTGTACATGCATTTCTCTATGAGCGTTAAATGGACCGAGCCTTTAAGGATAACTCATGTCTGGACTGTGAAGATGAGACAATAAGACTTCTAGCTATCTACATTAGCAACATGCACACAGCTAGTGCTATAAACATTTCGCATGTAAGCTAACAAGCTTGTTAATGCAATTAGTCTATAGTTCTTACCTCCTAGGGAGCAGAAAGGCCTCTGGATTTACCATATCATTTGTTTTTTACCTTTTATATCACTAAAACAGGTTAAAATAGAGGATGTCGTCGATTTAACACTCTAATATCCACTGACAATAGATTTGTTGCTACTGAGAATATACAAACCTTTGCAGTCATGTGGTAAAGAACTTATGTATATTTAGATCACAGTCTTGACAAACTTAGCGCATGAATTGACATACCAAGCTCACAGATAGATAAACCAGGAACATGGATTCTGTCTGTCAGTCTGTGCGTTCGGTTTAGTTAATCTATGCACTTTGTTAAGTAAACTGTTCTCGGGTTTATAAGTCCATGCGCATGCGTTTGTCATCCGTTTGCACAGATTCTGGCATATTTTTTTTTGTACCCAATAACCAATAGGGGAAAGAAATGCCTGAAAACAATGAAAGACTCAAGTGACTTAAATGGGTTGTTTCAAGGAAGACGAATTTCCTGCTTTTTGATTGGCTAGAAAAATGCACTTCTGCAAGGGGTATAAGAGGGCAGTAGCTCATTTGCATTTAAGTCTACACACACTATAACAGTGTGTTTGGAAGACAAGTAAAACTGAAGAAATTTCAGGCATGCCAGAGTGCATGAACTGGCAGGTATTTCAGCTGGAACATTAACAGACACATTTTGGAGACTTATGTTAACTTCTTAAGAAGTAATATAATAAATTCCCTTTAGACATTAAGTGCATCTTTTTTGTTCTCAGTGCTGCTGAAATAGAGATAGCTAATCTAAAAGGACTGTTTGTGTGGTTGTTACTGAAGTGTCTGAGCAAGAGACAAAATTCTACTCTATTAACTGTGGATAGCGATGGTGTAATTTAGGAAACGTGTGGAAACTATCAAAGACACACAAACATGCACAAACAACTCACAAGACACATGTACAGCAAAATCATCTCTCTCTCTCTCTCTCTCTCTCTCTCAATTCTATTTTCATTAAAGTAGCCTGCTGAATGGTGTCTGTACGCAGGTAATTGTTTGCGTTTAATGAGGTGGAAGAAGAGAAAGGAAACCATTAGAAGGAATGTTCTGAAGGCAAGAACATCTTGTCAAAATAAGTAAAGTTTTCTCATGGACAGTAGTTAGCGGTTCTTGAGTGTGTCTGACCAGAAGGGTGCGAAACAAGGAGTCATCTTCAACGCTGCTGTTCCTAAAGAATAACTGCTAATGTTTTCACGCAGATATACCTAGAAACACCGAGGCATGAGAGATTTCTTCTCTCCAGCAGTGTTAAGTTTGTTAAAGCTCTATTTACCTATAGTGTCCAAAATCACTCTGCTTATATCTGACAGAAATGATCTAGAGACCAGAGGTGGCACTAATTCATTAGAGTTTTCACCAGAGATCCATATTCATGGCTCACCCACAATGCAGCGACAAGCATCGCTATGCCTCGGGTTGTCCAGTGACTAATGGGAATAAAAATCTTTATTTTAATTCCTTTTTTTTTTAAACCATTGTCCCTTTCACCTTCTCTCACTTTGTGTGTGCCAAGCTATTTTCTTTCCTACTAAATTGAATTATACAACATTTTGACTTTCGGGTGGGAGAAGGGCAGGTAAGTGCTATCAGCCATTCCAGATACACTGATTAAGATCAATCCACTGAGACCGAGAGAGAGACAGGGACAGATATAGACAGACATGGAAAGAAAACTAAGAACAGAATCCACCAGACCTCAAACTTCCCTCCTTCACTCTGATTAACATGTTTGCTGGGTGGAGATTCTTAATGATCATTCCTGGCCTAGATGGTGTGATCCCTCCTCACCTTCCTCCACTGACTGGTTACTCCTTGTAGTCACTTCGGTAAAATTGGCCCTGTGCTGTCTCTTTAACTATTTAATTAGGTTTGCTAGGTGCTTAGCCCCTTCATTAGTACATTACGCACAATAATGGCAGCGCTTTAATTACACATGTGGCGGAACAGAACCGCATGTCCAGGCTAACACATCTTCTCTATTCCTGATAACGACTACAGGAAGTCTTGCAAGACAAAAATGACAAGGAAAGTGGTCTCCTGTGGAACGTTCTTTTTTCGGGAACAGGGTTTGGTGACATAGAGGAAGGATATTTATACAGTGTTTCACTGCATCTCATTTAAAAACAGCTCTTGCACTGAGCCGAAAGAGACAAAACCAGCTATTGATCCTGCGGCTCAAAAGGAAGGGCAGCTTGTGAAAAGCGAGAGATGGTGGTTGAAAGGAGAGGCAAGGTGGCTGGATAGAAGGAGAAGTGTCCTTTGTGTCTGAAAGGGGAAGGTTTCAAATCACAAGGTGGCAGGTTGACGGCCTCACAATGGCAGCTATGGGAGGCTAGATCTGACACCCATGCCCTTAGCAAAGGTTATTGCCTTTTCAAGTGGCCTCTACAATACACTCCAAAGCCAAGTACAAACACACATACACATACACATTCTCTATCACAAACACCGTTAAATATATACATGCACTCCCAGTCATTTACAGAGATATTTATCTGCACCTTCTACCGCTTATAAAGCAATAGAGAGAAGACGCACGCACAAACACACACACACACACACACACACACACACACACACACACACACACACACACACACACACACACACACAAAAGAAAACGTCAGCGGGCATCTGTCATATCCTTCCTTATGATAGAGCACCCCTGTGTTTAGGGTTGAGTGTGTTATTTTTCTCCTTCTTTCCCTCTCCTTTGAGGCACTGGGGGAGAATGTGAAGACCGATCCTCTGAAGGCGCCTTCATGGGAACAAAATTTATACGTCGCCGATTCATAATCGAAAAACTAAGTGACAGAAAGCTTA
Source organism: Clarias magur (assembly GCA_013621035.1). NCBI lineage: Eukaryota > Metazoa > Chordata > Actinopteri > Siluriformes > Clariidae > Clarias > Clarias magur. The sequence goes on along the minus strand of QNUK01000481.1, from coordinate 120,513 downwards.
AACCTTCATGTCTTGGCGGAGTTGCTATGGGAACCAGGGGACAGGTCTGAGGACCGGACATCTCCATCACTCATTGGCTAATCCTCCATTATTTAAAATCCGCTCTCTTGACTGGCGTAAACTTTATTACCGGCGACAGGTCCGAGTTTCAAAACACAGGCTGTCTGTGAGTCTGACACGGGTAATTTGTTTTTATCATAATCCAGTTATATGGGGACAGGCTTAACGCACTTAGCTTTTATTATGATGCTTAGAAGAGAGCTCTGCATGCGTTGTTTTGTAATGCTGTCATGGAGGGAGCAGAGCAATCCTGAACTGCAGAACAAGTTCACTTTGGACGGGAGCGTCCGAGACTGACGGCAGCACAAACAGTGAGGCAAATACAGGGTGGATGTGAAGAAAGATAATCATGGCAACTCTAGTTCATACACATACACACTACTGGAGGATCAAAAGCTTCCTTTTTGCTTTCACTTGAATTTGCTTCATGCAAATTTACCTCTCACATAATGGAACGTATACTGTGCTGTAAGTGGCGGGTCCTAAACAGTACCTGAGTGATTACTAGATATACAAATAAATATGCACATAGCTGTAGAAAAACAAAAACGCACATAAAAAATGAACATAGGTTACGCTTATAAATATATGCTCATATGCAGATTGTTCCCTCATTAACATTTTTATTGATACCGTGATATTAATTCCTTCTTTTCTTATTTATTTGCCCATTTAATAAGTGATCTTATTATTTTTTTTTTACATTTAATTTATTTTATTTATTTATTTACCATTCGATATGTCAAATGTAGTGAATACTATATATTTTTTCTATATTATTTTAACAGACAAACAAACAAACAACAACAACAAACAGAATGAGAGGCTGAAACCCACAGGTTACTGGTCCAGACATATGTGAATAAATAAAGAAACACAGGATTGCTTTTTGTATTATAATGTAATTAATGGTTTTATTTCTTATAGTGTGTGTGTGTGTATGTGTGTTTATATGTGTATGAGAGCACTGCAAAAAGCAGTGCGATATATAAAAGCCCACCTGCTCACGAGCCCAGGTGCCTAGTCCCCAAATCGATGGGAATAACCTTTCTCTCTCCACTGTGGGGTCTCATCCTTCCCCTCTGGACCCCTCCAGCCCCTGCAACCTGTTTCTGCTCCTAATGAAAAGCAGGCTGGTTCATCCCTTTCAATTCTGCCGGCTGGCCCAGACTGCTGTTACAGGCAATCGACTGGCTGAATAGGACCACTACATCACAATATACAGGTGTGGGCATTCTGCACACGAACAACATTGTGCCTTCAAACAGAAAACCTGCCAGCATCCATCTCTGGCTGTCTCTCTGTACGTGTGTGTGAGAGCGCAGATGCATGCACGAGTCCAGGTGGGGGAGGAGGACTTGTGTGTAATGGAGGGAAAAAGAACAGAATAGTGTAAGAAAAAAAATGGAGTTGCTTATATCCACTAGGTATAAAGTTGTGTGGTCCTGAGGAAGAAAGGTCTAGAGCGGGCAGCAAGGTTGTTTGAGTGAGGGAGGTGTTTGTATGTTTCAGTGGGGACGCTTGAGGAATGTGAGAACTGCTGTTTGTGTGTGTGTGTGTGTGTGTGTGTGTGTGTGTGTGTGAATCTGGTGTTATCAGAAGACTGCAGCTGCGGTGTATACTGGCTGGGTGAGCTGAGAGGGGGCAGGAGTTAAAGGTAGGAGACGTGAAGTGTGTCCGAGGTGGGAGGAACAAGATCCAGGGATGCTCTGCTCCAGAAACACCACTCCTCTACTGCTTACCTTCATTGTCCAGACACACACACACACACACACACACACACACACACACACACACACACACACACACACACACACACAGACTATCCCTTGTTGTAGTAAACACCATGCCCTACATCTACACCAGACTACCACTAAGCACTATTTAAGCTGCAGCTGCAGTTTGGTGACTGAAAAAAAAAAAAAAACCCTAATTTCACTAGCACTGTGAATGCAATTCAGTCTTCCGACAATAATTCACGGGTCAAATCAAGTATACATCTGGATGTTGTTGCTAAACTGCCTGAGCTTGTCCCCAAGCAAGCTGCCCAGCTCAACTGTGAATAATATTTAGTATTAAGTTTCTGTTTCAACGTCTCCCCATGCTACGTTTCTTTCATTTGGAATTTTTCATAGTAAGGCCAAGAAGAATTATTACAAATCTTACGCTTGCACATTATTAAATTTGGTGTGTTAATTCAAAAGACCATTTCAGGGATCACCAGAAGTTTATCATGACATGGTTGCTGGTGACACACGGGCTGTTTGAATATTTCAGAAGTTGTTGATCTCTAGAGCTTAATCAGAATGGCGCACAAAATACCAAACAAACAAACAAACAAACAAACAAACAAACAAACAAACAAACAAACAACAACATGGCAGTTTGGAGGGAGGAAAGAGAGGTTGGAGGAGAATGACCAGTTAATGACTAGAAAAACATCGCCTACGGTGTTAAATCTCAAAATCTGAGGCGACATGCAGATGTGACGGTGAGAATTTCCAAAAAACAGCATGAATACATGAATCCAACTCACGCTGTGTGAACGATTCGGCTGTTGATGGTAGTGGTGGTGGTGTAGGGAATGTATTCTTGGCACACATTGGGCCCCTTAATACCAATTAAGCATCATGTAAATGCCACAGCCAATTTAACTGTCCCATAATGGCTAATACCAGCATGATAATGCACCATTTCACAAGGCACAAGTCGCCTCTAACTGGTTCCTCGAACATGAAAATGAGTGTACTTCAATAACCTCCCTGGTCACCACATCTGGATTCAATACAACAGGGATGAGCTGCAACGAATATGTGATGCAGATCTATAAATCTGGATCTATAGGTTGAAAAAAATATTCCAAAGTATAAATGACAGCAAATGCCCAAATTGACGACATCTGATTTCACGGCACTAGTGTGCACACTCAATGCAAGAATGTTGAACGTTTCTTAATGTGACTTAGGAGAGGACTTTTGGGCTGCTCTGTACAGTATATGGGTTACTATGGGTTACCATCCTTAATCTTTAATCCTGTAAAATGTTGTGAATAAAAGTATCAGCCAAATGAGATACATTTTTGGAGGAAATAAGCAGTGTGTGTGTGTTGAAGTATCTTCGGCATCTTCCGTTCATTTGGCATTTTCATTTGCCGACAAAAAGCTACTGTGAGTTTCTTATACATTTAAAGCTCAATTTATGGCTTAAAGCTGTGGCATACATGTAGTTAATTTTTGTTCCTCAGTGTTTAGTGGGACAGGTCCTTTTGTCTTTAATTAAACTTCATTCCTCTGTGTCTTCCACGGCACATACATCACTGCTGCTAATGCAGATGGCCTGATTAAGCTGATAGTAAAATGATGCAGACGGTTGAAGGACAGATGACAGATACACAGCACTACAACATCTGAGTGATATGAGTCAAACACCGACAGTTCATCTGAGCACCATCAGACTGCACCATTCTGAAACACATTCTGCACCTTCTGAAACAGTACGACAAGAGCAACTTTGACACTACCCTGTCGATTCTACATGATTTAATGTTTAACATGTTTCAACAATATACTATAACCTGAAAAAAGAAATAAAAAATAAACATCTTAGAATCCCTTAATACCTAATAATGCGCCAAATTGATTGCACAATTGATTACAAAAAGAAATAATGCTGTGTAATCCTTAGATTAGATTAGATTCAACTTCCTTGTCATTGTGCAAAGTACATGCATGTTAAAAGCCAATAAAATGCAGTTAGCATCTAACAACCAGTAAAATAAGTGGCTTTTTACAATTAATAATAATAATGATAATAATAATAATGTGGTACATGTGGGCATGGATCTGTATGTACAGTATAGGGATGAGGGTGCACTAGGTAATACCAATAGGTACTGTATACTGTATATGGTTAAAAAAAACTATGTACTGTACAGTGAATAAGACATGTCAAAAGTCAGCATGTTCAACACAATATACTGTATGTATATATATGAATCTGAATTATACAGTTATCATTCCTTGTTTTATGAAATGTGCTATTTACTCCACTAAACAATGTTAATGATAACGAGTGTGTAATAGTGTAACCATTCAAACTATAAAAAAAAAATGGATACAGTATTAGCAGATATTCACCACCACGTCACGTCATTTAGAAACAGTCAATTATAAAATCTCAGACCCCCAGTGGACTTTACCTGAGGAACCAGGCCTTTATTGAACCATGTTGTGATTAAAATGTTAAATCAAGCAGATAAATAACATGACGCCATTAGAGTTTCACTATAACGTGCACATGGTAAGTACAGAGTGACATACAGTATGTGTGCTGTTAATACCCTGACCCTGTTTAATCTCTCACACACACAGCACAAAATGAAAAAATACAATATAAAATTATTTGAATTCACTTTTGTCCTTTTAAATGATACTGTGATCCAGAGAACCCATAAAGAGAAAAGAGAAGGTTTCATTATAATGATGTCATGCAAGAAGGGCCAGCTACTGTAGCTGTTGATTTCTGCCCCAGATGAGCTACTCAGAGCATAGTCTTCTATGACATCTACCAGCCTATCTACATCTTTCTGAGACACACACACACACACACACACACACACACACACACACACACACACACACACACACACACACACACACACACACACACTTGCTTGTTCGCTCTCTCTCTCTCTCTCTCTGGTTGCATGCACCACATCTAAATGCTACCTCCCATTTACAACAAATTAAGTTTCGCCCTGAAAGTGAATTTCAAGCTTGACTGCTTTTGGAGGTACACTAACTTTTCATTCATTCTCATTCTCTGCGGCTCAGGAAATGATCTACCATGTAGCTGCTTCTGGTTTCTGTATTTCTGCAGCTCCTTATTTCCTTTTCTGCTTTTATGACTCCCCATTACAGAAGGAATTACAATAACCATGCATTTTCTGACCTCATTCCAGTCCATTCCTGCAGCATTCCAGCTGTGATGAGGACATCTGTCACTGTTTAAGTCATCCGAGAGCCAGGCCTGTCTGTACCGCTTTCTCCTTTGGCTCTTTCCGTCTGAGGTTCTTTGAATAGCAACACGTCTAAAGAGCTGTCCCAAAATATTGGAACAAAGCTAAGCCCTCAAGTGTGAGCCATTTCAATTTCTGGAAAATAAATATTATCTCTGCGTTAGCAAATCTGACACATTTCAAGGTGCATAAGCTGAAGAGCGTCTTACTGATATGGACAAGCGGACATCTGAGGCACCAACGAGACAAAGACTCTGCACAGGGGAAACATGGTGAAAGGGTTTCTTTCTTTTAACCACATATGGTCTACTGATACTCATGATCCATATGGTGCCTTTTTCTTCTGTCTTTTGTTTCGTGCTTTTTTCTTTCTCCCTTTCTTTTTTTTGTCACTCTGTCCTATTCCCTCGCTCTCTACATTCTATCTCCTCCTCATTATGGCTCTCCATATCGGCTGGATGATAGCTCTGCTGCTGATACAGGAGTTTCAATGTGCAATAAAGCACCTGGATGATGTCCTGGAGGGCCTATTGGTGTGGATAAAGGGCGAACCGAAGAGAACGGGGTCAGATCAAATTCTTTATTGGTCTCCCTAATGTGAAATAAGTGGTCAGCAGTCAAACTGGGGTCACAGTGCAATCTGGAATCAGATCTGTTAGAGACCGGCCTGCACACTGCAAGGTGCAAATGGAAAAGACTGGTTTTGTGCGTGACACCAGGAGAGCACAATAATGCTCACACACACACACACACACACACACACACACACACACACACACACACACACACACACACACTGGCAGGAATTATCTAAAAGCAGTTTTCGGGTAAGGACAGCAGAATTATGCCGACAGATTCTAAAGCAGCGTCTGAATTCAAAGAAGGAAGCAAAAGGCAAGGTACAGCAAAATAACACCACAATGATCCCTGGAGTTAGTAATTGGATTTTAGAGTTCTGAGAAAACAAATGAACAAAATCAGTCATTATCCTTCGGTGATAAATTTATGAGAGCATCTGGGACACAGAGATCCTGTTCCAATTTTACATTTTATGAAGAAGAAGGTTCTGATTTTTAATACATAAAATCCCAAGCACATATCCAACCCTGCGGTAGAGACATGCCTTCCTGTCCCCTGCACTCCTACATGTCTCCTCATTCTCTCTCTCTCTGTCTCATCCCTATCACCGTCACTCCAGTCTGACTTTGACCTTCTCTTCACGCAAGGCAAAGCTGCTATTGATTAAATCTTGGCACAGAGTGTACAAACACAAAGATAAGCCCGGACACAGAGAGACAGAGAGAGAGAGAGAGAGAGAGAGAGAGAGGGGTGGAGAGGTATCAGGTAGGGACTCGCCCATTCAAAGAACTTCACATCCTTTATTCGCACTAACAGGCTACAGGACAAGGTTCCCCACTGTTCATCTGCCTGCACAGGCTACAATGACCATTACAGCAGCAAAAAATTACCTTTCTCCCCCCTCTGAATGTGTGCCTCCTGTTTCCATGTCCCTTCATACCTCCCTACACCAGCGCTCACTGCCATTTCTCAGCTCGGGTTTGGACGGCTCATTCCTCTGGCCAAGCCTCACAGAGCGAGAGACATGAACAAGTGGTGGTGGTATTCCTTACATACAAAGTGAGCCAATTATTCGCTTCTACACTGGAATACACTGTGGCGCCCGGGTGAGAGGCATGCTGGGGAGCGCATGTTGCTAACACGGTCATTAGTAGCTCTTGAAATTTATTTCAATATTTAAAACTGTATAATGATAATTAATGTCAACATCCAATGCAGACACCGCTCCGGAATAACAAAGCATGTGATCATGGTTAAAATAAAGGGAAAACATGCCAGATTTTTTTTTATATCACAATCTGAACAAGCCAAGTTTCTTCCAATTTTCTCCCTTGAAATTCTATTTCTTCTTTTATTGCCTCCAATGTGTTTCCTTTTCTTAGCTCTAACTGCTGAAACATGTGATTTGAAGAACCAGCTCTAAATGGTAGCTCTGGGATGTTTCCAGAAGATGGCTATTGCATTTTCAACAAATGCACATGCACAAACACACAAACACACACACATACAAAATCTTGTCCTATTATTTTTGTGAGGACCCTCCATATCAGTTATGGACCATTAACAGAAAATGTGCAGCTGATCCAGTGAAAGATAAAAACAAACAAACAAACAAACAGAAAAGTCGATATATTGTAACAGAGGGCAAAAATTGGGCACAAGGTAGGGAACAGAGCATGCCAATCCATCCATCAGGGTGCAAACACTAACATGCGTGTCTTTCGCCCATGGGAGGCAACCTACCAAGCACAGGGAGAACATGTAAACTCCGCGCACGAGGACCCAAGGCGGGACTTAAACCCTCGCCCCTCAAGGTATGAGGCCACAGAGCTAACCACTACGCCACCATGCTGCTTATTTTAAATCTAAAATATTTTTTGCTTTTGTTAAAAGGTGATTTTATTATGTTGATTATAGACTTACTGTCCACTTTATTAGGAACAGATGGGCAGATGTACCTTATCCAATCAGCCCAATCATGCACAAAATCATGCAGACACAGGACAAGCGCTTAAGGTAATGTTCACATCAAACAGCTGAATGAAGACAAAGTCTGATCTACAGTATGTGACTATCATCCTGGCATGGATGTTGGTACCAGATGGAATATTTCAGAAACTGCTGGTCTCCTGGGATGTTCACATACAAAACTCTCAATAGTTAGAGTATAATGACCAGATTCATTCAAGTCTACAGTATAATGCACAACAAAACATAAACAGTACTGTATACAGTAGATTGTATATTGGTAGCAGTTAATACTTAGTTTCAGTATCAGTATAAAAAAAAGAGAAAAAGTACTGTATTAGTATTATGGGGTCAGATACTACTCCTGAATCTCTAGCAGAGGTAGTGCTAGAGATTCTTGATCGCTGAAAACCTAATATACTGAGCCCCCAACCTTGACAAAGTCAACCATTTTCAATAGGCGTAGTATTTTAAGGGCTGCTTGTCACTCACACACCCGCTTCCTAACCTCACGACAAACCTGTCTCTACCTAAACTTCACATACGATAGGTTTGAACCTTAGTAATCAAACAAAAACCTTATATCTCTTTAAGGGTTTTTGTTTGTTATTAAAGAAAAATTGTTTACCTTGCGGAGACGAGCCACATGTGCCCACAAAGTCAAAATGGTTGGATATTATAATCCTACAAAAATTGTTGGGACAGTACTGTAAATTTTTACCAAAGTAAAAAAGTGCATGCAGGGAAGGGAGAGCTAGAGAGAGATTCTTTCCTTCCTCTGAGTCACTGTGAAACAAGCTCAATCTTAGTGCTGATGAAATGCATCAGTGCTTGGCCACTGGTGACAGAGGGGGAAAAATACTTCCAGTAAAAGTGCTTATGCTGCACTTCTGCCTCTGACTACAGCCATAAAACACCACTCCATCAACGTACACTACAGAAACAAATGTGTGTGAGTTTGTGTGTGTGTGTGTGTGTAAAGAATGAACAATGTGAACAACTCAACTCAATAACAGTGATGGAATCGTGCATCACGAGGTGGTTCGCTCGTAGGGCACGTGGATGAAAACTGGGCCATTTTACAAGCAAACGCATGCAGAACAAAAATGTGAAAAAAGGACTGATACTCAAAGGACAAAAAAGCAAAGAAACTTCAATAACTGGAGACCGTACAGCAAGAGGACCTTCAGACAGACATAAACCATAGCAGTGTGTGTGGCCATCTCAGACGAGTACAAACCCTGACCCACACAAAAAGGGCAAAAATAACAAGAGACAAATAAAGTTAAAGACAGATGCTATAAAAAGCCACCTAGGAAAAGGGATGTGCTGGTAAACAGAAATAGACTAATAAAAAAGAGATAGATGAGAGAAAGACAGCGAGAGATTGTGAGACAGTGAGAGAGGTCCTGGGAGATGCACTGAAACAGAGGCGGAAACAGGATGACGTGGTTAGAGTAGTGTACAGGAAGCAATAAGCATTTCAAGTATTAATCCCTGTAGCGCAATTACATCAGAGCTGTTCCTTTACTGCTCCGGCTGTGAAACTGCGGACAGTGTGGGAGATCTAACAATTTGAATAACATGTCATGTCAAAGAGAGAAAGTGTAAGGGTGTAAAGGTTAACAGGCCCTCATGCTGCATCCTGTCTTTCTTTTTGCCTTTAAATAAGTCAGTTTGGGTCCTGCCCAGATTCATGGCTTCACTAAGAGTGGATGAAGCGGCGGATGGGTGTGCATAGAAAACACATCTCAAAGTTAATTGGACAGCACAGTCTTTGTTTGTCCTGTCCAGACACATGGCATTTCCATAAAATGATCTGAGACCGCTTGAAGGGGCAGAAACTCTTACCAAACTGCCAGTCATTGAAATCGTAATGAACATAACAAACATTACAAATATATAACACACCAGCAGTTAAATCCACAGCAACTTTACCCAATTATAACGTAGAAGTTTGTTTAAAAAAATTGTGTAATGTGGTATGATTTTATATGTAATTATTTTGCATTAGTTGATTTATAACTACAGTTTATTAGTTGGCGGTCACAATCTTCTTCAAGTTCTCTGGGGTGGCACAAATCTGCTAAAATAGCCAATCCAATTCAGTGCACTAAACTACTAAATAGTATGCTCTAATAGCTACTAAACAGTGTGATAATGTTTAGTACATACAGCAAGTGTATGGTAGGTTCATATCTTCTGTAGTCAGGTATCCAAACAAGTAAAGAACATGAATGAAACCCTCTGCATTTTAGGCAAAATGGCTTTTTGGATGATCATTAAGGGGTTCAAGAAAAATAGTATCAGTTCTTGACAAGGCATAACAAGTCATGAGGTGTATTGGTTCTCTTGTAACAGGTTTTAAGTAAATTGTGACAGTTGATAGACAGTCTAGCGATAATTTGACATGGTTCATAGCAGAGTCTGAACTGATTCAGACTCTGCTATGAAAAAATATTTTTTTTTTAGCTAATATATAGTCAGTATATGGGTGACTGGGTCATGTGATGTCACAGAGTGGAGCAGCAAAGAACTTTTAAAGTCAGCATAGTTCAGTACACTAGCAAAATATCTGTGAATGTGGGTCATTTTAACATTGCTGCATGACAGTGAGCACTAATGCAAGTACTACTGCGTCATACTGTACTACTGCAGGTTTGACCTATATACATACACAGTGGAACCTCGGATTGCGAGTAACGTGGTTTACTAGTGTTCCGCAAACCGAGCAAAGATTTTTAATAAATTTTTAATCGGAAACCGAGCAAGTATTAGTTTACGAGCGCCGAGGATAATGTATCACGCATGCGACTCTTATTTTGACACAGAGCGTCACTCTCTCATCCCCATATTCCCCCCACCCCCTACAGATTGATTAAAAAAATCTGTAAAAGTTCAATATAACATCCCAAAAAAGCTAAATCAGCTATTTGATATTGTGGAAGCATAATTTTTCAACCTGAGAAAATTCAATATAATATCATCATTTTCCTGACTAGCACCTCAAGAGTCAATAATATTATTCTTTAAAATTGTTTCTATGAAAATCAATCTGACCAATCAGTATTGTTCACTAGGGTTTTGGCTCAGGGACATAGCTAGTTTCCCCAGTGTTCCCTTGTAAGCATCCTATTTTTGTCTAGTCAATGCCATGTCTTATTATCCCATTAAAGCAAAATCTTAACAGAAATATTGAACATGCTCCAGATGAGTTTCACAGCCATAGTGAATACATGAATAAGAACAATTATTCTCTTATCTACAGCCTTGCATTCATGATTCACCTTCATGAGTTCATGATCTAAAGAAAATGATGTATTCTTTACTCTCTCAAATATAACAAATCATCTTGCATTTGTTAATACGTTTCAAATAAGACTGACTGCTCAAAGAACGCACCGAAAGTCTCATTTTTATCCACAGTCCCCTCTGGTGCTGGGTGTGAAAGTCATTCATGTGATATATGAGGCATTCTTCATTATTAAATTATGCAGAGCCTTAAAAGCATGCATCACTTACATGTATTTCAGTCTGATCTCATTTAGAATTGAACATAGTGTTCTTCAGGTGAGCTGATAAAGCATCATTGTTTGGAATCTCTGAAATGCAGGAACCAGGAATAATATTGCCACTGACATCCGTCTTGTTCTAATGTAATTATAGAAACATGATATGAAGAGCTAATGAAATTAACATTGTTAGTCATGACAATTAGGGTACAGTTACAAATGCCATTAAATAAAAGTTACACTGTGCTTACTGTTTACAGTATAGAGCTGTATGTGTATTTGCTGCCTTGCATGTGCATGATAGTGTGCATGTGTATGGTCTCAGTTTAACTGCAAAACATCTTTGTTTCACACCACTAGAAGAACACAGTATGCAGATACAACTGGTGTACCCTCATCTCTCTCTCTCTCTCTCTCTCTCTCTCTCTCTCTCGTTATAAAAGAAGCTGCCACAGACCTAAGAACGCAGGACATAAAAAGACAAATAAGGCCATAAAACTCCCTTATGCCCATGCATACTAATACAAGTATGCCCTCCATGCATCACATTCACCCTTCCTTTAAAGCTGACCTGCTGCAGTGCTTTTTAAAGGATGTTTCCTGACGTACAACACTCTGTGAAACAGTATGTAGCGGCATAATAACACCAAAAGCCTGATGGTCTGATGATATGGTATAATTAATTATGACAGTTCTGCTCTACCAGAAATTTATATATATATATATATATATATATATATATATATATATATATATATATATAAAATAAAGGTTTTGTCTATACATTGGTCAGAACTCACTCTTTCCATGATATATTTACATTTTATACATTGGAGGGCCTGAAACCAGTCTTAGAAAATTTTCTGTTTGTATGTCTGTCTGTATATCTGTCCAGACAGATTTTGTCACAGCATCACACAAAACTGGCTGGACAGAACTTAATGCAACTTTGCCAGTCCTTTTTGCCAGGATTTCTCTGAAGGTAAACATGCACCATAAATAATAAAATGAAAATGATAAGTAGAAAGGAAGTTATGAGCAGTTACATGCCAGATTATAAACTAGATTATAGTACTGACAGCATACTGCGCATGCGTTAAACTGGGGTTGATGCTTAAATCGACCACGGGCAGAATTTAACGGAACATTTGCAGTACTCGGATATCTGCCTGAAGTTTAACCTGAACCAATATTAAAATCTAAATGTGGAGTAAATTCCACATGTTATGAACAGTTATGTAGCGGATTTAATAATCTACTTTAAAATTAGCTACTAATAAGCTACTTGCTCAATGTTAAACAATTGCACCATAGATATTAATTATACTTTTATGTAATTATATTAATTATAAAGCTAAACTGAACATTGTTCTTGGGATTAGTTAATATTTTCAACTGAAATAACAGCACTTTAGTGGTATAAGTGAATTTTAACAAGCTGGAGTCACTGCAAGTCAAAACCTAATCTTTATCCAATCTACTGTTTTTTTTTTTTTTTCTTTCTCATCTGTGACTCACTACAGAACAGGGAGTGTATTTGGCTGATGACGAAAGAAGTACAACTTAGTGTAAACAAGGTGTAAGATACTCAATTTTTTAAAATTAACTCATAATTTAGGCAGAGATTTCTGCCATACAGAAAAACAAGCAGACAGGTATATGGACTTCATTCTGAAATAATAATATCACACAGTACATTAAAGCCGATCAGCTTATCTTTAGCTTTAACCATTAACTAATATAACTATATGTTATATATATAATACAGAAAATGTGTGTCCCAACTAACCTACTTCTAAAGCTTTTGCAACATTAAAGTGACTAATCTTACGTTCCTAAAAATTCAAAATTGCTAACTTCAGCTGTTTTGGAGAAAAGATTTTATACACTACATGCCCCGAAAATGGCCATCTTTTAGTGTTACACTGTCTCGGTTTAAACAATAATAATTTGAAATGCAAATATATTTCTTGATATGCATTTACTTAAATTAGTGTAACTTCTAAAAGCATATGACCTGTAAAACGTTTGCTTAAATTAAAGCATTAAATTAAGGATCCCCCCCAAAAAAAATCCTTAGTGTCTGTAACCATGTCAAACTCATATTGCAATATCTTAACAATTCTGCATTTTAAAACAATATACCTTTTCAGGTTTATGTCTTTTTATGTGAAATTTTAATTGGACAAGTTTGAACATTTGAATTAAGATCATTGAAAGATTTGAATAAAAAAAAAAAATTACAGACACTCCATAAAAGGGCATAAAATTGAAGCATTAAGTATTATGAAATACTGATACCATGTTTTGGTAAACATTGTTGTAAAGCACATGATATTTTTAAAGGACATGATATTTTAATAACCTTGGTATCAATATAGAGTTTATTAAAACTGGGGTCTTTATACTGAAAATTACTGTTATGATATCACCATATAATATTCAATATATAATGTATAGCAATAAATTTTATTCAAGTTTTTCTTCTCCTGAAGTGTGTGTACAGTTTTTGGCTGACTCTGTACATAACTCAAATCACCCAAAACGTAATTTAATAGCCGATTTTCTTTTGTAATGGGTCAATTAATTCATTACATTGTAGCAGTTAAGACTGACAATATGAAGTCGATCAAATAAAATGTATCAGACTGGAATGCAACAAACATTCATTTTCTATGCACTATGTATGCATTAGTAAGTACTCTGACTGTAAGGCTAGCAGTGTTTGCAAACCATGATCGTGTGCATATGTGCCTGTTTTCTGTTCCTGACATATAATTTACCGATTTAAATCACATTTCATGAGAAAGCGATTTCTTTTCTAAACTGATGCCACATTCCTTATCAATAGATGTCCTTTCATCACAGACCCTTGCAGCCTACCTCTCCCTGAAAAGTAGAAGCGATTGTGGAAAATATGAGAACAGGTCTTAATCTTTCAAGCATTTCTAATGAGTTTTTCTTCTACAATTATTTGATAAGAGCAGAAACAGCACTTCAGGCACTGCGCATGATCCAACACCTGGCCTAGCAAGGCTTGGTTGCTCTGATCTCTCTCTTATGCGCATTTGAACACACGCACATTTAAACACACACACACACACACACACACACACACACACACACACACACACACACACACACACACACACTTTTATTTGTGGGAGAACAAGGGTGAAAAACTGGAAAATTTACATCTCTACTTATATTTATAAATATTATTAGCTAATGGGGCTTCTGAAGCACCTGGAACAACATGCCATCCCCCTAAGACTTTCTAAGGTGGCCCAAGAAGTTTATACTAATAAACACAACCAACACACCAAATGCCTCACTATTAATTTCATAGCTTTCCAGCTGGAATTATTGAATGTTAGCCTGTGGGCAAAATCTGTGTGTGTTTTCTTTGGCCCCTTCATATCCACTTACCCATTATTCCAGTTATGTGGACAACCTGTTATAAATTGTACAGAATGTGCATTCTGTCTAAACAAAAAGTAGTAGCTCAGTGCGTTAAGGCTCTAAGATACTGATTGGAAGGTCGGTGGTTCAAGTCCCAGGAAGGTCCTAAACCCAGTCTGCTTGAGGGGCACCTCCTAACAATGTTGAAATATCAAAAGGATAAAGAAATTCACTGTGCAGTAGTGTACATGTGATGAATAAAGGATTTACATTAATATGTACTGTATGTGCAGATCAGATTGGAAACGTAGGACCATAAAAATCATATGAACAATATAAAATGCCATCATTAGCTAATAGACTTTAAAAATGATTGTTCTTAAGTAAGTTAAGAACAATAAGTTCAGAAAAAAAGAAAGTCACCGCAGAGGAATCAGTACTGAAAAAAATCACTAGCTCAGCACTTCAGTTGTAAACAAGAAGACAATTTCAGTCCAATTTTAAGCAATAGTTTCTTTTTAGTTAAATAAATAATGGCTAAGTAATGTTATTCAGGATGATGTTTTAATCTCACTTTAAAACTATATTGTATATAAAGCCTACTTTTTACAGTGTTATATTTAGTTCTGCTTTCTGATACACTTTTCTGTAGTCTAATATCAAAAGGAATGCAATGCACTGTGTTGGGCTCACAAATTACTCTTTATTGCTTCTATGAGCAATAAAAAAAAATCAATGTCTTGTAAGACCTTGTACATCCCATCAGATTGAGATCTGGGGAATTTGAGGGCCAACTGCACACCTGAACCAACTGAACTCTTTTATGTTCCTCAAACCAGACCTGAACCATTTTTTTGCCGTGTGGCAGGACTCATTATACATGTACTGCTGAAAGTGACCACTGCCATTAGGGAATACTGTTTCCACCAAGAGGTGTACGTGGTCAGCAACAGTATTTAGGAAGGCATTACATGACAAAATAACATTATATGAATGCCAGGACCAGTGGTTTGCAAACAGAACATTGCCCGGAGCATCACATTGCCTCTGCCATTGTCCCATGCCATCTCTTCCCCAAGGTAATCTGTCCATTTACATTCAGGCCAGGCCATCTTCTTCTATTGCTCTGTGGTTCAGTTCTGATGACCGCATGGCCATTGGAGGCACAGGGGTCAGCATAACCATTATGACTGGTCTGTGGCTCTGTAGCCTCACAGCAAGCTGTGATCTGATGTATAGTCTGACACCTTTCAATCATAGCCAGCATTCATTTTTTCAGCCATTTTTGCTACAGTAGCACTTCCTTGGGATCAGACCAGACAGACTAGCCTTCCTTCCTCACATATATCAATGAGCCTTGAATGCCCATTAACTGTTCCCAATTCACTGGTTGTCCTTAGTTGGCACACTCTGAGTAGGTACTAGCCAGCTAATTTCAAGAACAACTCACAAGACCTGACATTTTGGAGAAGCTCTGATCTGATCTCAGTTGTCCATCACAATTTGGCCATCGTCAAAGACACTCAGATAATCAATTTTATTCACTTCACTTGGCAGTTGTTTGAAGGTTATGGCTGATCAGTGGATAAACGGTGGAATTAGCGGCAGACCTCACACTGCTGAATTCACCACTATAACAGTGCATCGTCAAGGCGTAATAGATAGGGCCATATTGAAGGTTGGTGAATAAAATCTTGTCAGAGAAACACATGAACCAGCCAGATACTCCATTCCCACCAGACTCCGTTGCCTGACAAGCATCTTTTTTTGAACATTGTTTTGGATTTGACAAGCAGATCTAACATTAAAACATTTGCTTGCACCCATTTTACTCTACCAAAGGTTTCCCCCATTCTCAGGCCTGCAGAAAACAGAATCTCTGGTGCATCAGTCCCTATAAAATCTTTTAATAAATCAACAATGTCAATTACAGACTTAATCTCCCACTCCATTGTCAGGTCACATATTTCCATGTGTTCCTCCTGTCATAGCTTAACCTTTAGCCAATGCTATCCCCCATGACACCAACCAACCCACAGGACACTGACTGCATACCTTGTCAAGGAAATCCTCAGTACAGGTCAGAAATGGTCAAAATTTATAGCTACAGGCTTGCACAACCTGATGATCCATTTGGCCGTCCTTGTACCAAATCTTTTGAACAGTGGTTTCATTTGACTGCTAGATCTAACATTAAAAACCTTAAATCCTGAGTATTCGTGTATTCATGCCTGAAATGTAACATCGGTCAATGAAAAACAAACAAACAAACAAAAACCCCCATATGATACACTTGGATGTTCAGATACAGTATGTCATATAGAACCAAAGTTATTGTTACTTTTAAAATGTACCACGCCAGGATATTGGAATGACTTTCCAAAATGAAGGACTCAAAAAATGCTCACGTTACTATTATTTTTTGGTCATAAAAATGAACAGAAACGAAAAAAAAACAAGACACATAAATGATATAAAACAAATAAATGATATAAAATAAATTATATAAAACCATGATTATACATATTATGTCCATGGTAATTCTTTGCCTACATTACATTTTTTGCTCAGTCATGTTTATATAGAGTACTATATACAGTACTGTAGGTTAGTTAAAATAAAATGAATTAATTTCATCATGTTGCCTAAGTTGCGCTGAAAATAATTAATATTGCAAAATCCTGACCCCATATATATATATATATATATATATATATATATTTATTAAAACATAGTACTGCAAAAGAAGGCTAAAAATGCTCTGGGATTTAAGGATTAAAACTTTTAACTGAAACAGCATCCATTTCATCCGCCCATTCCAAAAAAGTCCAGAAGTTAATGTCGAATTCAAAAGTGTCGAATAATGCAGCTCCTTATTCAGATTATGCAAAGGGATTAACTATGTGCAAGTAATTACACTCTAAACCAAAGTAATTTCTACTTCATTTGTAACAGAATTGTTTGGCTGGAGATAACATCTAATTGTACCTAATATATTGCATTAAAACTTAAAGATTTAAACATATCTGCCCAAAGTCTTGCAATATGGTTGCATAATATGAACTGCAGTTTCTTATACATTAATAAATCCACTCATCTGTCTACAATGGGGAATTTATTTTCCCAATTCAACAGGGGTGTAAAATTCGATCCAGAAAGGGCCGCGTGGGTGCAGGCTTTCATTCCACCAAGCAGAAGCCACGCCTGTTTAATTAGTTGTTCTTGGCTTTCAATAGATTATCGGGTGTGGCTTCTGCTTGGTTGGAATGAAAGCCTGCACCCACATGGCCCTTTCTGGATCCAGTTTGACCCCCCTGCAATACAATGTGGAGCTGCACTTGGTCAGAACGGCAGTGGTAGTCATAACCAAATTTACTGAACCTGGCTAGAACAATTAACTAACAACCCTTATGAAACTCTAGACAGGAAGTGCAGGATTAATATCAATTTCTAAGTGATGAAATACATTTATATCTTTGAATAACATTTAGGGGACGGGTGATGTCTATGTGATCTCAAATGGGTTTGTGGTTAAATTAAGACGCAGGCACAAATGAGCACATGCCCACAACAACAAACACACACTCACCACACTGAGACCCAGCTGCTCTCTCTTTAGGTAGTCTAGATTTCTTTGCTCAAGGCTGGACAGATAGTGCTGTAGGCGAGAGTAGGTGTAGGGGTAACAGTAGGCAAACTGGTACACGTCATCCTCATGGTCGAAACAGAAGGCGAAGGACATCACATAGTTCCTTCGATGGTCTGGGCACCGGTAATAATACACATTCTTGGCTGGCAATCTTTGCCTAAAACACAGGAAGAAAGAAAGAAAGGAAGGAATGAAGGAAGGAAGGAAGGAAGAAGAAAAAAATAGACCATGGTTTTATTCAAGAATGCTGTTTTATGAAGATTAAAAAAACAAACTTTTGTCAATTCCAAGTTGTGAGGTAGAATGTGTGCAGTGTAAGCGATGAGAAAGGAAAAAGCTATGATGCTTTTAGCCTTGATGTGTGTTACCTATTTAACTATTCTGCCAAGTGTGAGTCCGTGGAGATGTCTCATAACATGCAGTAATTTCCATATCACTTATGCTACACTACTCCAGGGTACAACCATTACTCAGAACCATCGGGATCTGCTATGTACTTTTTTTTCAGGTCTCAAGGCTCAAAACTCTCAATTTGCCATCTCCATGTCCCCTTGTTGTCCACTTTGAGAACAGTGAAAATGTACTTGTGACTGATGCTGTGAATGGAGGAAAATAAAGCGCTGTGCACACATTAATGTTCTCAGGAGAATAAAAGGCGCGATTTGATCAGCCATTTTTCTCATGTTGCCCTAGGATCATCCCTGGTAAAAATGGCCACAAGAGAAGAAATGTGGAAAAAGGAGAAAACAATCCATAGAGCTGCAGGAGCCATCAATGAGAAACATGACACTAGTGCATCCCCTACAGACTCTCATCTTACTCAGGGTACAACGCCCTTCTCTTTATCTTCTTTTCCATCTCTTTGTCTGCCTCGTGTCCCCATTTCTTTTTTCAACTTGACTTCAACCCTCAATTTCAAATCAGCTGAATGAATGCAACGAACAATACAGTAAATGTGAAACAATGAATGATGCAGCACTACCCGTGGCTATCGGAAATGTCTGCTGATTAAATGATGAGTCGCTTTCTAATTAGTGGGGCGTGGACGAGTGAGGGAAAGGCGTAGCTCATTCTACAGCACGACATGATGAGAAACCGCCGAGAGAAGATGGAGGCTCGGACATTAAGGTACGCACTGAATGCTGACAATCAGCAAAGAGGCGGGAAATCTAGAGGGACGGGAAGAAAGAAATAGAAACAGAGGTGATGAAGGACAAACAAAGAACACAAGCCACAGATAAAGAGAGCTTGGAAAAAGGAAAGAGAGTAGAAGATAAGGAACGAATGATCAGAGGATGGGAGAAAATGAGTACGAGAACGCTAAGAAACCCAGCGAGAGAAGGAGAAGCATCAGACCGAGATTGCACTCAAGTCTGATAGTGTAGTGGCTACTGGACAGCTGACTGATAAGGAGGAGAAACAACTCTCTCAAATCGGCCTCGGCTAAACCAGGCGTCCCGTTATCTAGCCAACACCACAATTTAGAGCCACTATAAAGCGGTAAGAAGCAGCCACACATACGAGCCAACAGGCATCAAAGAGACAGTTACACAAACACTCACTCGTGTGTAAACACACACTCGCACAGACTAAACAAGTATGCCAACAAATTCCCTGATGTCTTTGCAGCTTCAACAAAGTGAACAGCAGAAATTGAAATTAAACCAAATTAGCTTGGCTCTGTAGGCCAGAAGGAAGAAAAGACAGAGTGAAGAAAAGAGGCCAGTCGATAGTGGAGGAGTGAAATCTCAGGAGTCTGCGTCTCAGTAGAATACTAATACTGTAAAAGTGCCTTTTTCAGTATGATCACTGTCACTGTTCAGAACACACACACACACACACACACACACACACACACACACACACAGAATGACGCAGGAAGCAGAGGTCATGTCAGTACTTCGATCTGACCTACATTTGCATTAGGTTCATATCTATTTCCTATGCATTCCTTGCAATTCTTTCACATCAACCTTTAAATTTTATGCACATCCGAACACACCTTCTTTCCACATACATTGTTAATAATAACACCACGACACCTGACGTTTTTTTTCCTTTGCTTTTTTTTTTTTTTTTTCATTCCTGTGTTTAGACACTCTCCTGGCTTCACTTCAATGTTTGACCTTGTTGGCTACTGAGCAAGTCCTGGCTATTGATTTTAATTACCCAGTGGGAATGTACTGCCTGCCTTCCCTGCTTTGCTGCATCACTATTGGCTAAAGAAAATAGCTTTGTATGTTCCTCCAGAGAGAGAGAGAGAGAGAGAGAGAGAGAGAGAGAGAGAGAGAGAGAGAAATACAGGCAGAGACTGAGCAAGAAAGCTTGAAGCATCTCTAAACGGTCGAACAGTTTTTTTGTCTTCTCTTCTTTTCTCTCTCTCTCTCTCTCTCTCTCTGTCTCTCCCCCTCTTCGCCCTGCTGTGGCCGATGGCAGTTTGTTTTATCTAAATGATGGTGGCCCGTGGCTTGGTGTGCTCCTGGATTTGGTACAGTGCCCTCGTTCCCAAAAAGATTTATCTTTGTGTCAGAGGGGAAAAAAAACAACAACACCCCCTGGACAATAATGTGCACACTAGGGCCTGGCTGATGTACCGCATACATGATAAAAACAGCCGATATTACAGCTCCACTGACGTTTCCTTATCAGTATTCCTTAACAGAAATCATAATGTCTATCTCAATGTTATACTGGAAGTCAGTCACAAATTATGTCTGTATAGACAGATTTTTCCAAAAAAACTATTTTGTTTATTACCAATTTACCTTTATGCATAAAATATTTAAATTTTAGTTACATATAAATGACTATAAAGAGATTATTAAAGTCAGAAGACAAAATACTTGTATAATAGTAAATATCAGTGTCAGTGGTAATTTGAAGGATTGTATGCATGTGACGCAAGTTACTGTACTGTAGCTCTGTGCAGTAAATCAAACATCATCACACCCCAGGTTAGTCATCATTATGCTGAACAATAACAGTTAGGATCTGCTTATAATGGTTTATCTCCTTTAAACTTCTATTAGTATCTCTTCATATTATTCTGGACAAAAGACACATGCATGCTTGTCCACAACCATGATCAAAACACCAATTAAAGGCCATGTTACACTCTCACAAAGACCATGAAGGTCCCCTGGCGTCCAAAGAAACTTATAACTTAAAGAGTTTTTACTATTACTACTGTATGTCCGATCAGATCGTGCCCTGCTCTTATCATTTGCTTACTACGTTGTTGCATCTGGTGGTTTGGTAGCAATACCGTGACACTTGCATTTACTTTCTTTTCATCACAAAGACTGGACTTTTGGAAAAATTGGACTTAGTATTTATACTAATTCTCTGAAAGTGATATAGACGCCCGGATAACTTGCTGCATTCTAGTAAGCACCAAAAGAACATAATATGAACGTAATGCCGTCTTCTACAATGTGGCATGAACCTGCTGTATCATGGTCACAGCACAAGCCTGAAGAGGTCGAAGTCAGAACTCCATTGACGTATCAACAATGCAGTGATATCCAAATGACATCTCAGTCAGAACCATATCCAATCTTTCCTACCTACGCCATGCTTGTAGTAGGTCACTGAACTCTCTGTGAGGTGTTACAGTAGATACGTCGTTAGCTGGTCAACGCCATCGATATGATGTATCATTACTAAGTTCTTCCTGCAATTTGCTTTACCACATCCTTACCAGGCTTTTTTTTAACATATTCAAAAACGTGCAGCAGCTCTACGTCAAGTTAGACGTTATTAATATGTCCTTACGGGTTCCTAATGCTTTCCTGCCAGATTCTTACCCAGTTTCTCATCCAATTTTTTTGCAGATGTGGTGACGTACAGTAGGTAAGAGAATATCCTATGGATTCATGCTGTTTGTATCATCAGTATAGTTCTAAAGAGGTGACTCTCTTTACTCTTTCAATACTTCTTGTCACTGTCTTCATATGTAAATGTAATAATCTGTGATAAAACAAATTTAAAGAAGAGGGATTTTATTCGGATGCCACGCATAGCTACAACCCTAGCTGCCCAGTCTCTCATTGTACCTGGTACACATGTACCTGGTTCTTGCTTTCCAACAACAACAACAACAACAACAACAACAAAATCCAGCAACTCTGCACGAAGCTACGAGAAAGAGGAAATGGAGCACGACAGATTCACGGATGGCGCGGTTACTAAGCAACGTGGCCGGCTTTGTCGTCTGGTCTGCGAGGGCATTTTTAAAATCAGTAGTGGAGGAGGATCTGTTGTTGTTCTCAGTGTCGAAATTCCTGCATCTCCTCGGAAGTATTTGAATTGCTGGTGCCGTTTGTGGTATTTGAACTAGCAGTGCATGTATGGGATCTGAGATTGAAACTAAACAGGTAGCTGCAGAGCAGCAGTAGGAGACTCCAGTTCCCGGCAGGGGGGCTAGGGAAACCGAGAGAGAAAGAGAGAGAGAGAGCATGTTTACTCCACACAGTAAATAAGCAGTTTGGTGATATTTGAAAATGCTAGGGGACCTTGTGAAAATGTCGACTTCAAACAGAAAGAGGGGCCTTTTTCACACAACAAAATGCCTGCAGAGATTCTACAGCTACTGTTTAGCTTTTCTTTTCCTCCAGCATCAAAGACAAATGCACAATAAAAGGCATCTGATATTCATCTTTCACTCTCTCTCCCTCTCACTACCTCTACATAAAATGCACAGAATGTAATTTCTTTGGTTTTCATCTCACAAATATATTTAGAAGAGATTTCCTGCAGAAATATGAGAGGGACCCGAAACCATGGGTGAATGGTGCAGCAACAAGCAGCTCCCACATCATTTAGTGTTCAGTCATTAAAAACATCCCTCCATGTGCAGCGTTATGATTAACAGCACATTTACTGCGGATTCAAGCAGGTCCTAAAATTTACTGGTGTGTTACTCATCAATGGGTCTGCCTTTTGGTGTCTGCCTTCTCAATGGGTCTGCCACATGCTGTCTATTTATCTAATTATAATCTGACATATGATTGGATGCCTGCATAATTACATGTTTCAATGAGGCAGGAGACCAGAAGCTTGAAAAGACCTGGTAAAAAAGTCTGCAAGATTACTTGCCTCTGAAACTAAATCACTCCATTACCGGGTAACACTTGACACACAACGTTAATAAAAAAACAAAAACAGAAGTACTGGGGCTTTAGGTCAAACCGATTGATATTTTTAGAAGACTTCAAGCACAGTACGTCGATGAGACTCTTGTCTCAACACATCTGAATGGTGTAAAGAAGGACGTACGTCTATGAATGATAATCTCGGCCCAATGCAGTTGTTCATGTAAACATTCAGCAAGAGGACCGAATGATTCTTGAAAATCAACGTATAACTTGTGGCCAACTTGTTGAGGAGACGTATCTGTCTGTAGCAACGGTACACAGATCATTCACAAGTACGACTTGCACATTACAAGAACTCGGCTGGGAGTTACTGCCACATCTCTCCTATAGCCCTAAATTTAGTGCCAAGCCTTTCCCACACATTTGAGCCATTAAAGGAATTCCTGTGAGGCCAGAGTTTCAGAAGTGAAGCAGGCAGTCTGATCAAGGCTCCGGCATACAGAGAAAACTTTCCACCTTGATGGTACACTACTCAAATCCTTGTATAAGAGCTTTAGTGTAGCAGAGGATTATAAAGAGAAATAAAGGAAGCGTATACTCTGAGAACTGTGTTCTAATATTCTGTACAATCAAAAGTCCCGGTTTGACTTGAACGCCACTCAAACATTGCTGCTTTGTTGTCATTGTTTTTGGCAATCCAAAAAATCATTCTCACTCCCACACGAATGAGGCACACATGAGCAATCCTTGCCAGATCAACTTAGATTGCGTGATGCATGGTTACCTCAGACCATGTTCATTTTCATATTTAAGTCAGGTGAACTTATTAAATGGACAACGGCTGTCTGTCTCTCGGAAATCGGTGCAAGAAGGATTTTGACAGATACCAGAAATAAACTGATACCTTGTTAACTTCCCTATCTGGCAGTTATGTCCGGTGCTGTTCACAGAAAATGAAAATGAAAACAAATACGGAGACCAAATACACACTTGCTGTGATTGAGCCTTATTCCTGTTCACAGAAGATGGTAATCAGTACAGAATATGTTTTTGGGTGTCATGATAAGACGATTTGAATCAGTACATTCATTTCAACTGCAGATTCAGTAGTATATCAAATATCTAATTGCTGCCTTATGAATCAAAATCAAATTGTATTGTGCGGACGCCTGCAGTTTAAGCAATGAATCATGATCATGCTTCTTCACAAGGGACCCTTCACCGAGCCTTCAGAACACACTCATAAG
Source organism: Clarias magur (assembly GCA_013621035.1). Classification (NCBI taxonomy): domain Eukaryota; kingdom Metazoa; phylum Chordata; class Actinopteri; order Siluriformes; family Clariidae; genus Clarias; species Clarias magur. The sequence goes on along the minus strand of QNUK01000481.1, from coordinate 95,983 downwards.
TAATTAAAATAAATGCATAATAATAATAATAATAATACAATTTATAATAATATAAAAGGACTAGTCTTAAGGATTGCAGTATGTAAACAGACTTGTCAGTAATAATCATGGTGCACAGTTTTAAATCTGATGAACCTGCTACACCTGTCCGCTGTCCTTTGTCACACTTGCCGGTATTGGAAAAGACGCAGTCACGCACAGAATAGGAGTGTGAGAAACTTCTCTGGTTTATTCCCAGAAAAGGAGTTATATAAGCACTAATCCATTTCCCGAGTCTACTACATCAAAGCTATTTGCATGTTCTATATAAATCTGTGAAAACGGAAGTGTTCCGGCGAGCTATAGGAGGCATTACCATATAAGGAACGAGGAAGAGCAAAGATGAGGTTGTTTTATAGACAAACGACAGCGAACAAAGAGCGAGGTATAAGACAGAGGCATGAGAAAGTTCACACAATGTTCGAAAACCCTAACGCCATGGCAGTTAAAGAATTCCGGCTTACAGTATGTCAAACTTGATGAGATGGCATGAAAGGTTTTTATGAAGTGTTTTTGCTTTTATATTTTATATATAAAAGCTATTTATCAGTGATGTTTTAAATCTTACATTGGCAACTAATAATGATAAAATATTCCAGTATCCACAATTTAAGTTGCCATTTGGCAGACGTTTTTACTGAGACGTGTCTACGGCGCACATAAAGCATCATTTCAGTGCATCTTGTGCATTTGGCCTGATATAAAATCAATATGTTCAATATCATTAGCTAACAGTAAATAATAACCAACTTAAAAAATCTAATTATAGGACTTTATAATTAATATGTTCAATGTAAAAAGAAAATAAATTAAAAAAAACTAACAGGTGCACTTTCTACGACATTATTACTAATGTGTAATTATGCATGTGCTCTGTATTAAGCCAGAATAAAAATTTTCTAAATAATAAAAAAAAAAATCTCAACTAGTATAAGCAAGATTCATGCAATAATTATTATTTTCAAATAAATAATAAAATCTACACACATACAGTACATACACCTATGGGACATGCAATTGTTTTCTTAATGTCAGGAATTAAGTGTGAGACAGGTTGCAAGTGCATAATCCTCTTTAATCACCACTGTAAATAACAAAAACATGAACAGGAACAGGAAGCTAGGAATATGAACCGGAGCTAAACATTAATGCTAGAATGGACACAGCCCAGTAAACACGATACTGTCGATGCTAGACAGGAACAAACCGAAAACAGAAGAAGCTTGTGCATGACATGTAACAGATCGACCATGTGGCCTGCATTGGCTGATGGGAGCTGTAGTCCAGTGCCTTTTTGATGATTTCCTGACACATAAGCTGTTAGAGCAATGGCCTGTCATCATACGACTCTTTTATCTCCTACAGTAAATCTACTGTACCTCTCATTAGAGAAGGAACCATAAACTCCCAACTTCTATAAAAACCCCAAGCTGTTGTCTTCAACCACGATACAACAATGTAATAGTAAGGCAGCCTGTACACAAAACATAACTCACACATAATTAATAAATAAGAGCTTATAGTAGAAAAGGAAAACCTAATACTGTACATAACCACTTAACTGCAAACTAAATACAGTGCATGGACTGAATATACAGTGGACACTCAACATCCATGGTGCATTTCACAAGTATATGAAACACAGGAAGAGACTGATTTGTATAAAGAAATATTCCATATAGAGTGCAGAGGGGTCAGTCACTTATTAAAAATTGGCCACTCTTACACAGCTGAGGCTTTAGTAATTATATACACAAAGTGTTATACTGTAAGAAGTGTTATTATGGATTATGATTATGATCAGTCTAAATGTGGGGAATGGTTTTTGAGATTACTGATGAAACATCTGCTTTGTTAGAGTACTAATTACATATTTCAGGCTTTTGCAATATATTATTCAACCTTTACTAAGAACATATTCAAAACTCCTGACAGGAATGCACATGTGAATGAACACTTGCATGCACAAGTACATATAAAAAAAATGCTTATGATGGTTTGTGATTTTTATCACTTAAAAAGCCTCCGCGTCCGCCTGCTCCCTCACTGACCAGCAGATGGCTATAGTCCTTATGTTTAAAGACCTAAGGAGTGATCCACCCTTTAGTGTAGTGTCTCTGATCTTTCAGACTCGAAGCTAAAAGCAGCCCCGCCCTGCCTTTGTTTCCACGCGGACCCGTTCACCTGATCTTTCCAAACACACGCTTACATCAGAAAATGGTCTACAGCACCCATGTGTCTCAGGTGGTTAGGACCATCTGTACAAGCAGCATAATGGTGTGTGTGTGTGTGTGTGTGTGTGTGTGTGTGTGTGTGTGTGTGTGTGTATGTAATGCACGTGCCCTTGTGTGTACGGGATATCAGGGCTGCGGCTCCAGTAAACTGCCACACGTTGTCCTGGCAAAAATTTGTGTTTTAGTGTGTGTGTGTGTGTGTGTGTGTGTGTGTGTGTGTGTGTTTGTGTATGTGAGAGACCCCACTGTGGCAACCTGAAGCCCCACTGTGCAAAGGGGAGACTGAATAATTATTCTTGAGCAGATGAGCCCCCTGATCCAGCCGGCATGGCGCCATGCCCCCTCACGGGGCATAGGGTACCTTGCGTACACAAAAGCGTGCACGCACACACACACCGTACACACCTACACACATACACGGGTGGCAGAGGGGCAGGTGTGAATCGCAGAGAAAAGGAGAGTATTAACAGCCAGACATGGTGATGTCAGAGAAGCGCACTTGTGTGAGAGTGTGTGTATGTGTCTTGCCTTAAGGTCAGGTGCAGTTCAACAAAGTGCCAGCAGGGCGGTGTCACAGCCAACTGACGTCTATGACCTGAGAGGGTTTATACTGTACTTGTATTCAAATTATTCATATAAAGCTGGAGCGAGCCAAGTCAAGATTTTAAAATATTGGTTTACTGTTTCTGAGGTTTTAGATTTAAACAGGACTTGTGGAAAACAGCTTTTCATGACAGCTTTGTCATGTCATGAGGTGTGATACCAATGGTAATATACCGTATAAAAATACTGTAATTACGCCTGTTAACTGAGGAATAAAATACAATAATACAGCACTGGCTTTGCAGTAATGCAAAGCTCCACTTTTGGAATCCTGATAAAACAGAAAATATCATGGTATGGTTTTCAAAGAAGAGGAATGTGATAATAACGGAAAACAAGGTGTTTGTGTAAATGAAGGAAAACAGGGAGTGTTACAGATAGAGGGGGAAAAAAACAAGAGGATGTTCCAGAGCAGGTGTACTGGCTCTTCCTCCTTCCTCTCTCTCTCTCTCTTACACCCTCTCTGGGGACGACAGAGATGTGTTGGCTGATGCATCAGCAGAGTGGGTGGAATGGACCCAAGGAGACAGGCTGGCGCCAGACTGCCTAACAACATTGCACTCTCCCTTACACACCAACACCACTGAGTGCACACACACATACACACACACACACACACTCACAATCACATCCACGCCCATCCACCACAACCCGCTACATACATAATCTGTATGCATGTCAGTACACACATTGGGAACACACACTTTCCTGTATATTGATGTCCACTTGTCTCTGTCTCTCTGTCCCACAGATGCTTGCACCCTCAGAACTATCAAACAGATAACACAACACAAATGCCAAATGAAACACAGCAAGGTTGATCATCAGTGAACCCTGAATGTTAGTTCTTTAAGTGCTGGCTGTAGCTTTCTCGTGAGAACGCTGGTTCTGCTGCTTTGGCTCAAAGGTGCTGCCAGTTTATTTTTAGATCTTTTTTTTTTTTTTGCCCTTCTGCTCACATCCTGACAAATGCCAACAAAATACATGCAAAAAAAAAAAAAAAGAACCTCTAGGTCTCTTTAAAAATTAACAAAAATCAGCTGTTGGGGATCACTAGCCAAACTTGACTATCAATTTAGATCATTTTTCTTTCTTCTAACATTGAGAAATATGGATTTGGGAAAAAACTGCATGAATAGGTAACATTTACCAATATCATTGTGCTCTTCCAAAGTGCCTCTCCAGTTAAAATAACTCTAATGCCTTTTTTAATACCTCACTCTCCTCTGTTTCACTGCTCTTATGAACATGCCATTTCAGTGTCTATGTAAATAAGCTACTGCCAAGCCACACCATGTCTGAGAACAACAGTTGAATACAGTCATGCACAGTAAAACCTACCCAATTTCTAATCCCCTGCTACACCAATGCACTTCCCCGCGGTTCACTCATCCTTGGATGCCATGGTAGAGCGTTTTCTCAGTATGCCGGAGCCATGATCAGAGTGAGGTCACGACTGTCTAGGAGATGTGTCAATAACTCCCAGTCAAGTTCCTTCAATGTGCAAGGACAGCGTTCTTATGATCTAATGTCCATTCCTTGAGTTTCAAGTCTCTTCTGCTTGTTGTTCTTCCAAAGTAAAGGCTTCTTTGCCGCAATCTGTCCATAAAGGTCTGACTCATGCCGTCTCCTCTGAACGGTGGATGTTGAAATATGTCTACCTCCGTGAAGGATTTCTGTGGGCTCTAAGCGGAGATGCTTTAAATTGGTGGTTTCTGACGCTGGTCATTCTACTTGACTTATCCTCAGCAGGAGAGGTAGCTCTTGGCCTCCTTTTCTTGGTAAGGGGCTAGTTTCATCATCATGGAGTTTTAGTGACTGCCCTGGGGAAACATTCAAAGAGATTTTTCCGGATTGACTGAACTTTGTTTCTTCAAGTAAGGATGGACTGTCTTTGCTCTTTATTTACAGTATCTGAGTGTTTCCTGTCATCTTATGGATTTGTACAGTAGCTGTGGTAGCACTTATCGGGCTATTGACTCCGTACCCACACTCTCTCTGCACAGGACAACGGATGGTCTAAAGCACATTAAGAAAGTATGCTAATATAATTCTAAAAAAAAAACAAACAAACAAAAAAAAAAAACATGTACTTCATCACACTTATAATTACATCCTTTTCTAACCATATTCATAAGCACAAAGTCAAACGAGGTGTCAATTTAAAGTGGATTTACGCACTGGAAGGATACCAAATAACAAAATCAAAAGTGTCGAAATATTTATTTCCTCTCACAATATACTGTATGTCAATTAAAATGTTTACTTAGTCTGCAATTCATTTCAGATTTAACAAAAATGATACTCACAGCGAATGCATACCTATTTGCATTGGTGTTTAAATCATTGCTGTGACTAGTAACACTTGAAGAAGTGTAATATAAAAAGAAGCAGCAGGGATGATGTCAGTCATGTTTCCCCTCCCCCTGATCCATCTGAGTCTGAGTGACTCACTCATGACCATGCCACCCTTCTCTTAATTCTGTCTCTAAGGAAGTGATGTCAGAGAGAGCATTATGTGGTGTGGAGGTCAGAAGGCGGCTAAGTCACAAAGAGAGAGCATGTGGTCTGTGGGTTTGAGTTTTCTTTTATCGGAGAAGAAATGACTCATTACATATTTACAAAATTTATAGAACGATCTTGAAGAAGATTCAATCAAACTGCTGGACAGTGCTGGTGGCACACTAATGCTTCTGCTGAATCACACTGCAACAGAAACCTGAAGTAAGACATTCTGAATATTATTTCCTACAAATTGTGTGTACATGATGCGGCACATGTGTTTGTGGATAAACCAGCCACACATTGAAGTATCTTTTCCAAGCCTTTAGGCAAGTTTCTTATGCATCTGGTAGGGTGTGGTAATCTCTCTCTCTTTCCAGTAAACCATCTGTCCCTTGAGGGCATCCCTGCCTGGTGCAGCTTCCCAACCAGTCTGACCAAATACCCTCCGGCACCGGTGCCAGCTGCAGGTTTACCCCCCCCTCCCCCCCCTCAACCTTGCTGTCGCTCTCACCTCCTCTCTCTATGTGTGATTGCTTGGTCCCTGTAGCCAGACTGGTGTCTCCAGATGCCCAGTGGAGAGTGTGTGTATGTGTGAAGTGGGGGTGGGAGAGGGGTGAAGGGGTGCTTTGCCTCCTAGACAGCAGATGCTGCCAATTAACTTCCCAGCCACAGGCTCGCGGAGGGGCTGGCTGTGGCTGGGGGTACTGGGGAGCGGGAACAGCACTTATTGAGGTTGACTGCAGTCAGCAGGTCTTGGGAACACAGACAGTTCTCTCTATCCCTCTTTCTTCTTCTCTCAAAGCACCGTTTGTTACCACAGAGCCTCTGCAAAAACACATCTCAATTACACCCTGGAAGACAATAGCCTGACCAACCTGCCACTCACTGTTACTTCAAACAGACACACAGTTAAAGTTTACTTGCACAATGAATCACTCTCAATTTTTTTTCCTTCACTGCAAAAGTGGACCTTAACCAGTAGTTATTTAAAACTTTTTTAGTCACATATATATAATACTAAAAAAAAGCTAAATCTTTAACACTGATTGCCACCAATCATCACAATAAAAGGTTATAGTACTATATGCATCATTAAAGTCTGTTGTACTATGTTGTTTAGTACAAGTCAAAAGTTTGGATTTATTTTCTACATTCTAGAACAATGCTGGATGTTTTTTTTTTTTTCGATGCAATAACACATATGGAGTTAGGTAATTAAAAAACAGCAACATCAACAGTCAGTTGTTATTTTAAGACATGCTCTTCTGGAACAGTCCCTGAAGGAACAGTATTGTCAAGTGTATTTGCAAAACCCATCGAGCACCATGATGGACCTGGCTCTCATGAAGACCATCCCAGGAAAGCAGGACTAAAACCCCAAACCTCTGATACAGAGAAGAAGTTCATTTACAGTTACCAACCTCAAAAATTACCAATCAACAGCAGCTCAGATCAGATCAGAACAGTTATTAAGGCTTTACAGAGCATAAGAAGCAGTATCAACTGTTCAAGGAGAACCCTGCATATTTTGGACATGTTTTGGATATGCTTTACAATGTAGAAAGAAATAAAACTCTTGGATAACCACGGCATTGTGTGGGGGGGTGTTCCGTTTGAAACTATGGTACAAATTTAAACATAGTTTATGCACTGTGTACAGTATAAACCCTTACATTAGTTAACATGCTATATAAATTGTAAATGCGACACATTTTTTTTTATCAATAACTATGTTTCAAATCCATTGTAAACTAGGACTGTGTTGTTTAGAACATTATATACCTTGTTAAAGCCATTTTCATAGCTATATAAGTTATATTTATGATAAATGTGTAACACAAGAACATAGATAAAGTCATATTAGGACCTTGGTGAAAGAGATACTGAGGAGGACTGTGATTAAGTCCATTGGGATACTTTCGTCCTATATACTGTATTTGGCAACGCTGTAACAACACACAGCACAACACTGAGAGATACAATTTCCTTACATTTAATGGAAAAAAAAGATTAACACACTAAATGTGACATTGCTAATTTTGTGAATACTGCAGGCCTGCAGTTTAGGACATGATGGCGTCTTGTTCGGTGCACATATTCTTTATGAATGTAAAACTGACTTGGGATGTAATAACAAATCGACTGTATTAATCCCTTCCATACAATTTCCTCCTTCTGCCTTAATAAAGTTAATGTTTGAATAGGGAAATGGCAGGCTTAATCCTTTTTAAAGTCTCTCCTTTAATTTCTTATCCTATACTCAGATCGTATTTAAACATTACCTGTTGCCATAATCATCCACAACATCTCATTGCATTTCAAATTGCACTAATTAAAACGCACAAAAAAGATAAAAATGCAAACTTTAAAGATTCCTGGCAGCTCTCTCATGGGGCGTGCTCCAATTGAGCTTTCGTTTAGAGCGAAGCAGCAGGAGGAGGATGTTCTTGTTGTGTGCTCTTTAATTTCCGTTGGCGAGATTAAAATGGTGCCTCTCTCTCATCCCTCTATCAGAGAAGTGACAGATGACTGCTCACAGGGGAGATAGGCAACTTTTTTGCTGTGGACTGAGCGAGGAAGAGAGAGAAAAAAAATGAGAGGAAGTGATAATCGTAGCATTATGCAGCTAAGGTAAATCATTCAAGGTGCCAGAGTTGCAGAAAGCTATTTACACCTACAGCATCTCCATATGTAGACTGGCTCCCCCCACGTTACGCACATATGTGCATGTGACTGATGGCTGCTGACTGTGTATCAAACACACTGACACTAAAGCACTCAGAGTCCCTGCAGGCAGCTATGTCATGTTTGCAACGTGAACACGGCTGGAGGTGTTGGAATCACAACCATATGGGCACTGACTTCATGTAGCACACTGGTAGAATATTAGAAAACCCATGGAACATAAACACTATTAAACCAAAAAGCTTACTGTGTAGCTCTCAGAACTAAAGTAATTAGAGCGAATCAGTTTAATTATGTATTCCCTAATGGTATTATTTAATTATTTTCTTGTTTTACAGACTGGATCATACTTTTCCATGCAAAAATACTTTCAACATTTTGCTCATAAAATGTATTAAGAAGTGTTCCTAAAAAAAAAAAAAAAAAAAACACAAAAAACTTTTTTTATTGTTGATTTCAAATCAGTAGGATTGTTTAACCGTTCACAACATTCGCATTAAGTATACACGGTCCTTCATCTTCAGAAGTGGTGCACACACACACACACACACACACACACACACACACACACACACACACACACACACACACGAGTATTCCTAATGCACTCTGACTTTCTCCCTTTTTGCCTAAACAAACAACAAAAGGGCTTGATTGATACTTAATCGTCCTTGTCATTTAACATCACTGTGGAACTGGGCCTCATTATTAAAAAGCGCATTCATGCTCATTTTTATTTCATACATTGGCACACCCATTCTGCCCACACCTTCAACCCCAATCAGTCACCCTCTCATAAGAGCACCGAGCAGGGCAGTGTTTCATATAATCAATCCAAACCGGACAGAAATAACAATTATCTCCTCCACTATGAGGCACAAAATACAATATGCACATCTTTCGTGCTCTGTCCTAATAGAGGAAACCGAGGAATCTGAGTGACCTTTTTGCACAAAGCTGTAAGGTCCGTTCTCATTCCTCATTCCTTTGCGTTCCACCTGTGGCCAGACGTGATTCGGCTCAGAACGATATGAAATGACGAAGCTATTTGTTCCTCTTCCACACTCGGCTGCTCTGCCTCTGTCTGGAGCACGCTTTACGCTGGCAGGAAATCGCATTCAGCCAGCACAGAGATAACACATAATGCAAAAAAAGCCTCTCCGCCTGGCCGTGTCCTCTACCGTGTTATCCCTTCATCCTGACACTCTCTTGCTTTGTGCCCCCCTCCACATCACCCGCACCCCCACCCCACCCCACCCACCCACATCTCTCATTTCCTCTCAGGAACAAAGGAACAGGACCTGAAAAAAAATGAATAATGAAAGATTGGCATCCATGTTTTATGAAGTTGCCGCTGAATTATTTTGAAGGTGAGGGAGGATTAATGAAAATATCACTTATTTATTTGTGTCTAGGGGAGACAGAGAGATTGATACTGTGAGTAAGTGTATTCAGAGGTGGACTCCAGGCTACAGCAGCCACATGTGGCCTTTCCAGTGCTGAATGAAGCGTTTTATTCAGCCGGCTATTTTCTGATAGCCTCTTGCATGCTTTGCGTAAAGTGCATCAAAGAATAAAAAAAAATATTTTTAATGTGAGTATTTATAATGTCAGGCTTGTGAAAACATAATGAAACATTTTGCAGAAATTCCGCTCTTGAATCCATCAGCTTAGATTTCTCTCTGTATGCTTCACTAGTCTGAAGTGTAAGATAAAACCCAAAATAATTAAACTCAAACAGTGCAACTGTCAAAAGAAAAAAAAAAAAGAAAATAAAAAACTTGGCCACATCTCCACCCTGAACTATACACTCTAGCAAGGTACATTTGTACCACACAAGTAGATACAGTACGCCTTTTAGAGGCCACTTTGGTGGTGTGTACAGTATATATAATCACAATAAGGTCACTGTACAGTATATTACCTTGCTAGGCATTAGCTTCCCTGGTCTACTGGTTTTCCAGTCTCGTTTTTGATTCTCTTCACCGAGATAACAGTGCCACCATCCTTCATTGTCTGTTTAATGCTCTTTCAGGCCTTATTCGGTGACTTTCATTTCCACCTCGAGTGGCTCTGTGGCTAGGGGCCCAGGAGATCTGCTACAGCCTGCTGTAAACCTCTGCATTGCTGCTACGTACACAGCCAGATCTCTCACTGCAGCTTAGTGCTCAGTCTGTCAAAGACACTACTGCAGAGTGGAACAGCATGGAGCAGGAAGTTTACAAGCACAATTCCTCACACCGGAAAAGCCAACTATATATAAGCTGGCCTGGCATGTTGGACTTTTTTCATCACTTGCCGTATGTCAAAGCTCTGAGCTCTCACTCTCTATATACAGTATGTGTATCTAAATTATTTCATGTCCTGGTGTGTGTGGCGGTGGGGTGGGCCTTGTGTGTGTGTAAGTGTTTGTGTTTGTGCACATATTGGTTTAAGTCTCAGAGTGTGTATGTAAGAGATTGATGATGTTCATGATGTGATTGAAACCCTGTGCTCCATAAACCTGTCAGCCCTGGGTCAGACTGAGCACCTGTCACCCGTCCCCCTTACTCCTCCCTGTCCCACACAAATAGAAAAATGGAAGGATTTCTATCTGTGGCCTTGAGAGGCCACTGCTAAATCACAGAATGACAGAAACTCTCGAGACTACATATACAAACACTCTCTCATGGGCAAACACATGCACAGAATCAGTGCTTTTTCTATTATTCAAACTAAATATGCAACAGGTATGCTACATGGACTCTTAGATCAGTATGACACAATTTTTATTAGTCATGTATGTTATATGTGAAGAGTCCATCTTTGTTTCTCATAACATCTTATGCACTGTACTTAACTCTTTTGCTCCGGTTCATATCACCCAGGTTTACCTGAGACAGTCACAGTCACCTCATCCTGGCCAATATTTTCCACCACCAAAGAACTGCAACATGGCATTCACCTTCTGCAACAGTCAAGTCCACAACCAGATAGATTTAATTCCACACCATTTCAAATAAAACAAGACATTACCTGAAGTTTTCTTAAATCCTTTTTGACCTTGAAAAGGTCAAGGATCCAGAATTGGCTGAGATGTTCCAAGCCCAAGTTGGTGGCAAGTTCAGAGCACTTACAGTAGCCTTCTTGATAGCAATATAGACACACTTGCCAATGACATCAAAGATGCGCTACTCACTATATTTGAAGTGCTGGGGATGCAGTGTAATACATGAGTAACCAACAAGGTGCTAAATCGGCGTGACAACAGATGAGAACTGCAAGGACAGAAACACACCAGAAAAGGGGCATAGCAGCAATGCCAGAAAGTGCATAATGTGGAGAGCCTATGGAAATTGCTCTGCATTTCATAAAAACGATGTAAGAACAATGTGTGAAAAAGCCGTCCTAGTGACCATCAGACAAGAAAAGTTGATATGGTTTGCTATGTCTTGAGGCATGACACCCTGTCCAAGACTATCATGCAGGGCACAACTGAAGGAGGACACAAATAGGGAGAGAACAGAAGAGCCGGCTAAACAATATCAAGGTATGGACAGAGATGACACTTCCGAAAGCTCATGGTGACAGCTGCCAAAACAAAGGGTTGGAGACAGGCATCTTTTTCTTTAACCCTCATTCCCTCGATGATGTGATAAGTCAAGGGCCTAAGCTGAGCTGATTTAGAAATCAATACATTCAGGAAGCTTAAAACTTAAATGTTCTGCAGCTTTAAACAGTAAGAAGCAGATGCGTCATTTGACCTTTGGACATTTTGTAGCACAGATAGCAAGTATTAATCCAGCACAATCACATGGGTGTCAAAGCACTTTCACTTTTGCCTAAGAGTTTATTCCGGGATGTAATAAATTATATAGGCTGTGAAACTCCTTCCCTAACAATTTTATACTAATGTGTGATTTATGAGGATACCCATCTTAGACCAAGGGTGCTTCTCAAATAAATATTGTATGCATGCAACTTTTTTCCTGTTAAATGATAAAACGGTATTTAGAATAACCATATAAGCTTCCTTCTATAACAGAAAATGATTGGTAGGCCATAGGACCTGGGTGGGGAATTTTATATATGGTAGTGCTGGCTCCTCCGAGCATGATGTGTGGTGTGGGTTGTGGTGTGGGTTGTGGGGTGGGTCCTCAGTTAATCAGACTTGTTTGTCTGGTGCATCGCATGGGTGCTCAAGTGAATTGTTATCCTGGGAGACCAGGGCCTCCACTGGTGCCTTTCTACTGTGGCCAGCATTGACTTTTTCAGCTTCATTAGCATTTGAGTGGGATTGGCCAAGATGGGCTGGCCTGTGCTCCACATGCAGTTGGAGGCTTGGGTGCCCATGATTCTGTCACCAGTTAAATGATATACAATTGTGTTAAGTTTTTGTGGTGTTAATTTTATGGCTGATTAAGTGTTTATATGTATATATACATATGGGTGAAGCAAGAAATACTACAGAACACTGTGACAGAAATAATAAAGAAAACTAAACACAAGCATCCCAAAATCGTCATAGGAAGCCCTTTGAAAAGGGAAGCCCTCAATTTTTTAAATATATCATATACTACTTTCTCTCAAGTGGACAAGCTGACGAACCCTTTAGGGTTTTACACTTACTTTATGTGTAACTGATAACAAGCAGCACGATGGAAAATTGGCCGAACGCCATGTGTACATTTTGTGTATAAACAAATAGACAGTAAAAGATAAATCTGGCCTCATTGTTGCTATTATTAGTCCTTACTAATAACTCCAGAGAACGCCAGAGAACAATTAGAGTTGGAATAGTTCTGGACCAGTGTGGTTCTGGTTCCAGCACTATTAACAGACAGAAAACTGTTTGTCTCTGCTTCTGCCCTAGGAAATGCTTTTTTTTTTTTTACTCATTGGAGTTCAGCACCATGGACAGCTTCAGAAGGCAGGCTGATATACTGGAATCACTCAGACAACCATGAGTTACTTAAAAAAAAATCTAAATCTACAGCCAATAGCAACAAATGTGCTTAAATAAGAGTTATCCATTTACAATTTGCACTTTCTGGCATCGTTTTTTTCTCTTTAGAAAGCGGGGTGCAGTGCTGCTGCTCTCCTCTCGACACATCTGCTCTCTCCATTGCTCTCCTCAAACTAATGCAGTTCCGTGTAACTCTTTCTTTAGTGAGTACAGAAGAGCAGTTCTTAGCACTTCTGCTTTCATTTCTTGTTGAGTTTGAGTTGCCCCTTCTCCCTCCCTCTGAGACACACACACACACACACACACACAAACACACACATGCACGCACACACGCACAAACACAGGCAGTGGTGGCACTTGGAGGTTCTCCCCTTCTGGGCTGTACTCCATTTTATTTGTGATTTGAAGTGACCTTTCCAATTCAGCTGCAGGTCCTCCTCTTATGATTTATGTGACCCAACAAAGAACAGTATGGCAAATTTGAGCGTAAAAAAGAAAGGGCAAGAAAGAGAGAAAGTACATGAGAGAGAAGGGAAGAAAGAGAGAGAGCAGAAAAGGCAAGTGATAGGAGAGAAAGTGCAGCACTTAAACGCTGAGAAGCGACACTGGCGGTAGCTGTGTGTATGTATGCATGCTTTATGTAGCCACACCCCACTCAGCTTCTGCCTCTCAGCCTCTCTCAAAGCACACAGAGAAAATCAGATAAAACACCTCACAACAGATCTATGGGATAACAAAGGAGAACAGCAGAAAATGTCAATAATCAACATAACATGCAATCTTGACTTTACGTTGCTGATTTAAGAGATGTTTGGTTCCAGATGGTAATGACTATTTCCTTCTTCCTTTTCTTCTTCCTGTTTTTATTGTTACCATCATCATCATCATTTTCATAACCCAGATGCCTCCCCTTTTTGTTTAAGGGAGAACTAGAGTTATGTCCAGCCTACGTAACCCCTGTGCACCATGTTAAACCTTCTGCCTATCTTAATTTCCCACATACACCCTCTCCATCGAGCCGCTGTTAACAACTATAAGCAGACACATCCACAATCAACCTGATGCTGATTGACATATCCGTAATACCGGCAGTTATGTATGGGTCTTCCTGATAGAAAGTGATAGATGGACTGACAGCCAGTGAATAGACAATTTGTTAACAATATAAATATTGTGTTATTACCAGTGAGTGAACTGAGATTGCCATGTTTCTCACCTCATTGAACTCTTTAATCAGAGTTGGAGACATGAGATGAGCAGCCACAAAAAAAATGGGCACTGATTCAACTTTTTTGTGACACCTGGGAACGGGAAACAGCAGCAGTGCACTGTGCCAATCTAAACATTACCCTCCACAGGTTCTGCACTAAAGGCCGGTAAGACAAATGACACTCATTCCCGGACCATGCATTTAATCACAGCCTCTTATAATTAATGCTACACTCCATTGCCCAAACAAATATCTTTGTCAAGGTGCTTGTTGCTGTACAAGTCCTTCTCCTGTTCTCAAAGGCACGATAGCAGTGATGCTATAATTGCCTCTGTCCTGAAGATTCCACATGTACGGGGCACCAATTCATCCTGAAAAGACCTCGCTGCCATCCAAACAAGTCCATAAAATATTTTATCACTCTGTCATTGGCTAAACTTTAATAATGCCTGCGACCTTGTGGGAATGCACAGGGGAGGAATTAGGTTTTGTCGTACTGTCGGCAGATGCGGCTCACTACCGTGCAGGGGTCCTTATCACAGCCCCACTTAATTACCTGCTTTAATTTGAACTGTTTTTAAAATGACCCCCACACCAACACAAGACAGGCTGGTTTAATTAAACAAATGAATTCTGTGCTTATCTAATGAGATCAAAGCAGTCATTTGTCACAGTAATAGTTAAGAATGCTGATAATATTATCGGTGGACCTCAAACTGGGTTTTACCGCACAGGAGGACCAGTGATCTAATCTCCCCTCTTTTTTGCTGTGATGTACATCGGCTTATCAATGCCTATAATATCAGATTAGGAGCAAAAGACAAATTAGCTTGTGCAAGTAGAACCAATTTGTGCCAGTTTGCATTCTTCAGAGACATGTCACATGAGATGCACAAATAAAATCCATATTTCATGATGATACATTTTTGCTGAATATATTTATGACTGACACACACACACACGCACGCACACTCACTCACACACACACACACACACACACACACACACACACACACACACACACACACACACACACACACACACACACAGAGTAAACAGTCAGAGTAATGTAAGACCTAAATGGAGAATGTTATAATGGCACCACATTGGTATTTTCAGTAAACAACATTAATTAACATCATCCTTATTTTACTCCACACAGCTGAACCTTACAATATGGTGCGCTTATCAGCCCTCTAAAAGCATAGAAAGCATGTAATTTTAGAGAAATGTTGTAAATGAAAAATAATATACAGTAATTATTAGGCTGTCACCTTTATTTGCCGTTTATCGGAAGCCACAGTATTAATAACACAGTCAGACACCAGGGTTAGCATGCATAGGTGCTCCATAATCATAAACACAAAGGTTATAAACTGAAGGTCAGGTACGTCATACCACTGTGCCACTGGGATAATGTGAAAAACCCAGTGGTAGAAACGCCATCATTGTCAGCACAAATTCTGGCTCGGACACTTCCTCAACCTCAGCTACATTACTCGAGTGGCCCAACGAGAGCTGTACATGTGACTGTTTTTTGTAGCTGCTAGTGATATTCAGTTGGTTATATTTACCAAAAGCAGTTATGAATGACAGACTGCTGTAAATGAATTATGGTATGTCTTGCAAGCGTCATACAGTATGACTGCTCGCCCATGATTGCCTGCGCAACAATAAAGACCTCCCACAAGATCCCAGTCATTAATTCTATAAAAAGAACTGGACAAACCCATTGTGATGTCACCCACAGGTTTGAAGCTCAACTGTGGGAGCTCTGGATATTGCCATGTTGGCCGGAGCTGACACCTCGTGAATCCAGGTTAAGCCATAAATAGGCATATGGGTGGAGCAAACAGTGCCTAGGGGTGGATTGGAACACACCTACAACTAGTTACCTAGTTGCATTTGATTCCTACATTTCTTGCAATAAGTTAAACTCCAATAATTCCAGTTATCTGAAAGTGAAGTAAAGCAAAGGAGACAGCGAGCAGCTGTCACTGTCCGCTAATTATCTATAGTTTTATAGCTTAATATAATGTAACTGATGAGTTAAACAGAAATTCACCATGGAGAGTTGCAATAAATGGAAAATCTAGCCTTGGAGACCAAATCTGTCCCCGTCCCACACCCTTATTTTTTTGTTTGGTACAAGGCTATAAACATGTTTATGTAGGTTGTGAATTTTTGCATTTTAACATAGGAATTGACTCACTCTTTTGCACTTCCTCACTGGTTCAATTTTTCACTCAGAGGTTGCACCCTGGGCCTGATGTGCAGCTCTAGCCCTAACTAGCTTCTTTGTAAAAAAGAAACTAATAGTTCAAACTTGTCCTAATATCAGTGTCGATATATTTTTGAAAACAATATTAAATCTCTATCTTTAATTTGTGTGCAGCGAGATCAACACCAAAATATCACACAACTTATTATATCATAACTTAGTAAGTTAAACAAGTGAGTTAGCAAAAAGAAACAAAATCAAAACTTACAGTGCGTTACTCAGTAAAGTGTACGGTACAAATCAAAAGATTGGACACACCTTGTTTTTTCTTTAGTGATTTATTTTCTGCATTCTAGAACAATACTGAATATTCCAATACCATGAAACAACATTGCAATAATACATGAAATTATGCAATTAATTTAACAACAACAACAATTAAGCATTATTTTATCTTCTGCATCAGTTCTTACAAGAACTGTATTGTCAAGTGCATTTGCAAAACCAATGATCAAGCACCATGATAAAACTGGTTCTCATGAAGACCTTCCCAGGAAAGCAAGACCAAAACTTACCTCTGCCGCAGAGGAGAAGTTCATTTAGAGTTACCAGCCTCAAAAATCACCAATTAACAGCAGCTCAGATTAGAGACTTTATAAAGGCTTGACAGAGCGTAAGCAGCAGACACATCTCAATATTAACTGTTCAAGGAGATTATTGCACATTTTGGATTCCTTGTTTGACAATGTAGAAAGAAATAAAAATCCAGAAAGACCACTGAAATAGCCTGGTTGTGTAAATTAATAAAGAATCAAACAAGATGAAGGAATCCTACTGTAATATGTCGGTAAACAAGAGCCAGTTGGAGATGATAATAATGAGCAGAAGGTGTTAATGCAGATGAGGGTCAATTGGACTGTTGAACAAGCCAGTTTAATGTGTCCTAAGGCATAGATGCTCTGTGTGATCCGAACTAAAAATAACTGAAATCTACACAGAGGACTTTGAGAGAACACTCATAACATCCATTTTCAGGATCACTTCAAGCTAAAGCATTGAAAAACAGCTGGTTCAAATGTGTTCAAAATGGCTATTATTAAAGGTACAAATTGATGGTTTGTTCCTATAAATATTTAACAGCAACTGCATGTAGTTATCATCACAGAGGTGACCTCAGAATGCAGCAGAGACAGCGGAATGGAGTATTTCAGCGACTGAGGCACCAGTATGCTGAAAAAGAGCGAATGCTGAAGGTTAGCCAAAAACTTGTAAGTGCAGGGACCTTCTTTTGGTTTGGGGTTTCAAATTGTTATTCATCTCTTCAGTTTGTGATAATGCAACATGACAGACAATTAGTTTTGAAAAATGGTTTCTTTAGTGATTGAAATTTGTGTTTTTGCGTTTAAAAACACTTACACAGTGTCTGTGCGACTATTGATTTTTCCTCTGAGCAATTACTGTAGCCATGTCTGCACTGGAAATAAGACAGATGTTTTAAAGATGTTTTAGTAGTATGCACAATAAAAAAAAGATATAATTTATGGCAATGGTGCTCAGAGGGCTAAGGCACTGAGTTACTGATCGGAAGATCGGCGGTTTGATTCCCAGCTCAGCCATGTTGCCATTGTTGGGCCCTTGAGCAAGGCCCTTAACCCTAACTGCTCCAGGGGCGCTGTACCATGGCTGACCCTGCGCTCTGACCCCAGTTACGCTGGGATATGCGAAGAAGGAATTTCACTGTGCTGTAATGTATATGTGACAAATAAAGGCATTATTATTATTATTATTAATTTGCATACTTTTATTGTATAATATTAAATTCACAATAGGTGAACTAAGAACTATTTTGGACATTTTTTGAGTGAATATCTATAATACTAAAGACTAAAATATCTAGTTAAGCTATGTAATTAAGGCATCGAATATGCTTTGAATATGTTGAACTTTTTGTAGAACTGAATGTAGAAGAATGATTAATACAATCATCTGATCACACTATCCATTAAACTCTCAGTTGACCACTGTGATCAAACTATTTTCTGGAATACCTTTCTGGGCAAAGGTACAGTATAAAACTACCTTTAGAAGAACAGTAGCCTCCGTAGGTGTATATTGGAAGAAGTCTGGAACCAAGACTTATTCTAGAATTGCCAAAAATGCCATTTGTCAGGGTTTTGACCAAGAACCCAACAGGCACTTTAACACTTTAACTTAAAAAAAAACTTCCCAGAAATGGTAGAACCTGCAAGATGGACAAACATCTGAGAAATACTCCGTCAATCAGGCCTTTATGGTAGAGATGGAAGCCATGCAGGGGTAAAAGGCACTATGTCCTATGTCAGGCACCTTGGACAATATGAGGAAAAAGATTGGCTAGTCTGATGAGACTAAAATTTTACCCCTAGGGCTGAACTCAAAGTGGCACAAACTTGACGGAAGAAAAGGCATTCAGTCTGTCTAAAGACGTCTAAACCTTTGCTAGGCAAGTGTGCTTTTCTTATACAGCGCTTTAATTCAGTTGTTTTCTAGTGCTCTGATGTAGCAAAATAAAAATAAGCAAGCGTACAGATGAAAACAGCTGAGACATTTTAATGTTTAAATGTTTAAATGACCTAATTAAAAGACATCAATAAAAAGAAATTTAATCAACAAAACAGAACTGTGTGAATTAATCAGACATTATTTCCCCACTGATGTTAGCACAAACAGAGATCAGTTGAGTAAAGAAAAATGATAAGGCTTGTGTTTAAATGCCGTAAGTCATGTTTACCTCATGTGATGAAGCAGAGTTTGAATGACACTGGTAATCAAAGTGAGAACTTATTGCTTACTGTAAGTGTCTTCAATTCGGCAGTAACATACAGTAGTTCTTCCCTTTTCACTTTCAAGGGTATGAATGCTGTCATTTAAAATGCTAGAACTTTACCTCAAATGTAGTTTGGGAATGATTGTCGTTTTTAGAAAAATATACAATATATGTACATTGTAGAAAATGTGAAATTCTGACCATGTGAAGAATTTTTTCTAGGCCACGAGATACAGGAGATACAGTATACAGGGTGAATGCACACAGAAATCGAGAGAGAAGGAGGGAGACACACACCTCTAGTGCTGCATACAAATCGGTCTGGTTAACTTGCATCAGCGAGTAAAATCTCAGCAGCAGAATCCTTTCCCCATTTCTTTCCAATTCACCACTGCATCTTATTCTTATGCTCCTCTGAAGAAAAAAAAAAAAAACCTGAGAAGTTTCATGCTGTAAACTTGCCAGTGAATATATTCACACCCCCATTTCACATTGCATATGATAGAAGGGAGGGGTGCACTTGTCATGTCAGCCTCCTTCTCCTGCTTGCTTATCGAGACCTATATAACATATGTTGCACAACAGTGCATGCTGGGGCTTCAGTGAGCTGTCTATGTTTATAATGAGAAGGCATCAGCTCAGTGGGACAAAGAGCAAATCACAAACTCTGGTTTGGAGCAGATTTGCAACGGATATAAGCCATAAACCAATGGAAACAAGGATGGAGTGGCTTATGGGATTGACAACAAGAAGAGGGAAGAGAGAGAGAGATGCTCTGGGGGAAAATAGCCTCTTAATGGCCACCCCTTCTGCTTCAAGCTAGCACGCAAATGCTATGTTTTGCAGTGCACCCAGCACGCCGTTGACTTGCAACAAATTAGCATCAAACTACACACACATTACTACCCTCTTTCATCTTCAAATCGACTACATCAGGAGGTCCGCATTTGCTCAAAAACGTACCACATCTAGTCTGCCTGTTGCAAGCCACACATAATATACATGTGTGTATTATTATTAGTGTGTCTACTAATAATTTATAAAGCAGGATGAGGGATATTATGTTAGCATCACACCACTCGTATAACATCTTCCAACTGTTTTTTTTATTTTTCAAAACAGTGAGAATTGATGATCATTTAAATAACTTTAACTAGAAAATGTCAATTAAAGATGTATTCCTGAGCACGCTGTCGTTTTATGGTTTACTCTCATCGAGTTGTTTCTATAGGCAGATAGGGAGATCGGAGATGAACGTCTCCAGACTGTTGAGCAAAGTTTTGCTATTGTGTTTATAATCCGCTACAACAGCTGAGGACATAACAGTGACAGCAGCATGACAAATAATACCTGTGCTCAATTGCACACTCGAGATGTTTTACACCTGATCAGAAGCCTTAATGAGCTGGCACCAAGACAGGAGGAGAGATAGAAAGGGGGGGAAAAAAAGATAGAAAGAGAGAAGGAGAAAAGAGTGAGAGATCTATGTGACTGAAGACTCTGTGTCCTCTTCAGAAAGCCTGAGGGTGGGAGTGAAGTCTCTCCAGGATTCAGCAGGCTGAACACATGGACGCCGTACAGCTCCTCTCGCAGATAGAGACAGCTGCAGCCCTGACAGCCACTGACAAATGAGAACCTGTTAAAGCTAAACAGCTCACTCTCAGGGCCCCTCGCCCCAAATAAAAAGAGCTCCCACACACAAGCGCGCGCTCGCACGGCCAAGCTGAGGAGCTGTCAGCTACATGAGAGGAGAGAAGAGCGGATCCCCTCTGGCTATGACATCACACACATGGGCGCAGAGCTTGGTAGGGGGCTCAACTGCAACACCACATCCATCAGAGAGGAGAAGGTAGTGAACAGCATAGGCAGGGAAAAGAAGGACTTATCATGGGACCTGTGATAGGCAAGACATGATAACATGAGTGCAAGAAAGAGGGTTAAAAAGGCAGAAATTCTGGGGGAAAGGCTGTGTGATATGTGAGGAATTAAAGATAAGTGGCATGCTGTAATTGGATAACCAAAGACGGAGTGGTACTGTATGACAATATATGACGCATAATGGAGTTACCTGAAGTGTTTAATTCTTCTTATACCACAGGACTTTCTCCCCAATTACAATTTTATTTTAATGTTAAATGACGTGTACTTTTCAACCATTTGTAATTACAGTTAATATTCTGAAATGTCCGCAAGACAATTAAAAAAATAGATTTAGTTCCATTACCACTTATGTTACGGTGCAGCAGCTATAAACAATCATTCCACACATTAGTATTTTTTTATTCTCACTATTAATGTTGACATTACTGACAATTTCTGGTAATAATAAAGAAGACTCCTTCCAATAATGTTAAATAAAATCTCCTTATAAAAAACTGGCAGCGTGTGAAAATTCTGGGTATTTGAAATACTCAAACCAGCCCATGTGCTACCTATCATTAATCCACAGTTAAGTCGCAGGGACCGCACTTTTTCCCATTCGAGTGTTTGATGTGAACATTACCTGAAGCTCTTGACCTGTATCATCATGATATTATGCATACTGTAGTACTGATGCCATATCATTGGTTGATTGGAAAACTGCATGAATGAGCAGGTGCTCCTTTTAAATTAGACAGTGAGTGTATTTTGTTTGTTAAATAACTGCACTTTTAATCTTTTAATCATTAGTTTTAAACTACACCAAGTCTTAAACTATGCCTTGTGTCTATAAATCGGTTATTATACAGTATATAGTCATTAGGCAAATACAACCTCAGACGAACAACATATAACTTTTGTCACGTTGTCATTATTTATTTATTTAACAAAACTTAATCCAAAAGTAATAAAATAAAAAACATGTGGGAAAGAATATATAGTCCCTTCACAAGATTTAAGAAGGCAAGTTGCAACCAGGTGCTGCTAATCATCAGCCCTTGATTAATTGATCAGCAGCAAGTGAGCAGACCTCCTTTTGGCAGTGTGCTCATCTGCAGCAGTCAGGTGTGTGATAACACAATGCCAAGAGGGAAAGACATAAGCAGTTGTCTTAGAGAAGCAATTCGTGCTGCACATCTATCTGAAAATGGGTATACACTCATTTCCAAACAATTTGGAGTTTAACGTTCTACAATGAGAAAGATTTTTCACAAGTGGGAAGAATTTGAGACAGTTGCCAAACTTCCAATTTCAGCGCATTCGCCACCATGCAATGCTCAGAGAAATACAAAAACACAAGAGCTACATCTCAGACCCTACAGGTCTCACTGAGTATCAAAATCCATAACGGAAAACAATTAGAAGAAGACTGAACAAGTACAGTTTGCTTGGAAGGCTAGTCTGGAGAAAGCCTGTTCTCTATAAAAAGAGCATGAGAGCACACCTGAGGTTTGCCATAGTGCACCTGAACAAAGCACAAGACTTCTGGAATAATGTCCTATGGACAGATGAGACCAAAGAGGAGTTGTTTGGCATTAATGCCCAGTGTCATGTTTGGGGAGACAAACTGCTTTTTAGCAGAAACACCCTATTGTTAAGCACTGCTGTGGAGAGGCTGATTTGGGCTTGTTTTGCAGCCACAAAGTTATATGTCGTTGTTTGTTTGAGGTTGCATTTGCCTACTATTAAGACCCAATATAAGCAAATGATTTTAATTCTGTTTTAATACAAAAACACATAGAATTAACTTTTGGAGTCCTAATTTATGAACATGACTGTAGTCTTCATTCAAAGTGTCACTGCTTTCTTGTTGCCACTTATAAGCAAACTTTTTTTTTTGCAAGATCATGACAGAACAGAAAAGATTTATCTGCACCTTAGAATACCTTAAACTTATTTAATAAGTGCTGTTCCACTAACTGCATACTACTGCATTCAGATCTCTATGCACACCTACACATTAACGCAACATTCCTGACTTAAGCATTTAAATCATGCCGTTTCTCATACGCCAGGTGCTAAGGTATCCTATTATTCACTCAAAAAAAAAAAAAAGAAATTCATGGTTGTTTTTTTTTTCCACATTATGTGAGGTATAGCAAGTTCTAACAAAACTTAAATCAAAGTGGTGGTTGTGCTGACAGATGTTAGCAGAGGCCTATTACGCGACCACCTACTAGCGTTGCATACCGCACTGATATGAATAGTTGCAAACACCAGCTGCTGAAGGAAGAGGAAGTCTAGATGGCTCAGTATTATAACAGGCAAAATATTAGCCACATTACACGAGGGAATACACTTGCCATTTTATGAAGACACCAGAATGAATAGTCTCTAAAAATTTCAGGAAAAAAAAAAAAAATTCTCTTTACATTTGTATACAGCAATCATACAATTGCGTCTCATTTGTGCAGCAGGTTGCACTGGCACCACAAAGTGGCTTAAGACGCGTCACAAGGCATCACAGATCCTGAGCACAGGTTACAGTCTGTGTGAAGTTTCACATGTTCACACTCAGGATGTTTTCATAGTTTAGTCGAGCTATGGATATATATGGTTATAGCTTGACTAGGCCATTTAATTGGACAACTGTCGTTGCCCCATTATACAAGCACAGCAGGGGAATCAATTTATTGGTCGTAGTATGTTCGACTCTGCTGTGATAGGCGGTGATATGCCCCCCTTTCAGCTTGCTAGTATTGGACCTTATTCCTGGTTGACCTATTACATCACACAAGAAACACTTGACAAACAAGTTAGCAAGCGGGGATTAGCATGTCAATCAATAAAAACATTCACAACTTTACATTTCATATGTGCTGAGATTCATGCTATTCCTCATGTTTACGGTGTTATCTGATGGCAGGCGACACCACTATACCTTTAAAGGCTTCTTCTGCTCTTACGCATTTCATCCAACTTTCGGGTCAAAGCCCACATTGGGACTGTGGAGCATGCGGAGAGTGCATAGGCAGATTTTTGTGTCCGGTTGAGATATATTGTACATAATATACTGTACTTGCAAGGAGTAGCTCCACCACCACATTTTCTGGGTGTGCTAGTCCGACTTTGTGAGCTATGATTTAGATTTCAGTTGCACTAAAATGTTAAAATTTTTTTTAAAGTCCAGTTTTAGACAGGCTCATACAGTGTGTTGGACTAATACAATGTCATGTAAACTTACTGAGTGTGTCTTTCCTGGTTTACACTAGGTGAATTGGCTACTCTTATTTGCACCTAGGTGTGAATGAGTACTCTAATCAGTCACTGAAGATGAATGAAAAAAGAAATCGCACAAAATAAATTCTTTCCGCATACCCTGTTGCATATCCACACAACCATACGATGCAAATAGACTTATGCAGATGGCTTACAATTATGACACAGTACATGTCACATGTACTAAATATCAATGTTCACTAAAAACCACATCCATCAGACCTTCAAGCAAAACAAAAACAAAACAAAAAAAATATCACTCTTTTAGTTCTTTTGTGTGTTTTAAAAACAACTGGCTCTCTGAGTCCATTTGCTAAATTGCCTCTTTATGGGCTTGATTTTGTGAGTCAACACTGTGCTATGGAATCCAACCCAATTTGTTAACCTAAAACTTACAACATTTAGAATCTTACTAAACAGATTTCTGAGTGGTTGAGTAATTTTTCTTTAAGATACTGCAGGTTCTGGTGGCTGTTGTGCAGTGTTGGGGGACGCTACTTTTTAAAGTAACTAATTACTTTACAAAATTACTGTCATTATAAAGTAACCAGTTACATTACAGCATTACCTTCTGATAAAAGTAACTACAGTAGTTAGAGTACTTTTCCATTACAAAAAATGAAAACTCGTTTATGATTCCTCATGCATGTTGTTTTAGTCAAGACCTTTATAATTATTCTACCATCAACACTCAGCGAAGTTCGGCCCATAATCTGTTAATTACTAACAGCAGGAATAACAGAGGGGGGAGGGTTATCGGGGACGGGGCTTGTAGGACGACTTTCACACACACACAGTTACTTTGTAACATGTTATACCTAACACTGCTGTTGTGTCACATTATGGTGGGAGACCACAGAGGTGATGCTGGAGTTTGGGATTATCCAATAATATAGGCAACAATTTAAATTTCATGCTTTAGACGGTCAAGCCAAATGCACTTTAAAAATATCAGAGTTACTGCTACCTTTTACTTTACATGATGTTAATCCCTTGCGGTTGGTTTGTTCGGTAGATGTGAGTAGACTACACTACACAATCACATAGACACAGCACAGACACTATACAATTAATCTTTCAGCACACTGTTTCAAAAAACACAAAATCACCAAACAACAGTAACTTACTGAAATATTCAATTTCAGTAAAAGGCGTCAAAAATATTTTAAAAAAAAAAAGCTTAACAGCTGAGATCTGTTCTGAGAAACTGGACATGATGCACACTATTACAGTTCAATCATATTTAAGTTAAGATGCAGCTCAATTCTACACCCTGTAAGAATCTTAAGTGATCATATATCTGGTCGGAAGTTGTGCAAATGAACATTAATTGGCATAAATGGTTAAAATAACGTTGTTTTGAGATTTTATTTCTGAAGCATTTTACAACGTTCATCCAACGTTAGGGTTCCTTCTCGGATAGTGCTGACATTTGGCTCTCACTCTTTCACAGAAATACATGGACTGGCATCAGAGATATGCTGCGCATGAGAATGCATGAATTAGATTTTCATTGACCATTTCTAATCGCTGTACTTCGGGCTAGGTGCGGAGGCATTCACACTATGCTATAATTCATTCTAGCTAAAATCATGTAGTGCGCACTAGGCTTAAGGGACAACTCTCTCTAATCACAGCTAGAATATACACCGTGACAGTTTGAGTCGGAGATCCCCAAAATCCATCTAAATGCATCGACTGTGAAAGCATCGTCATGCCAGAGATTTAAATTCTTCAAGATCAACTCTTGTTGGCATCTCCATAACAAAACAACACATTTAAGGGGATAAAAGACAAGTGTCTTTTCATGGCAGATATCAAAGAGAATTAGTGTGCAATGAATATCACTAATCACCCTCTCAAACCACCCCCATCAGCACTTCAAATAGATTACAGCCGTTCTGAAGAGCCAGAATAATCACTCATCATTAAACAGGGGGAGACAGTGAGCGGGCATGTGAGTGTTTAGTTGTATATTTGTGGAAGGAAAGTTTTTAACTAAAGAGAAAGAGCAACAGTACACATACAGTATGTTAAGATTGGCATTAGGATGTCAAAGTTCTCGAAGAAATGCACACGTTATGTGTTTATTCCTTGTATGGATGTTTATGGATGTTCACAAGTGAGAGGAGAAAATGAGGCTCAAATACACGCAACATGCTATATGTGCTGCGAGGGATACAACAACAGAGGGAAGAAAAAAAAATTTAAACTGGTAGAATTTCACTGCAGTGGCCACACACATACGCACACACACACACACACACACACACTCTAACATTCAATGGCTCAGTGATCGCTTTAATGGACTCCACTCAGCCCCGATGTCCTCTAGCAAAGACACTGATAATATGGCAGCATGGAGAAAGGACAAAAAAAGTGAAGAAAAAAAAAATCATTTTTATATCTCAGTCTTTTTTTTGTTTTTTCTAATGATGGATCTTACATTCCTTACATGCTATCTGTGAGTTTTAAAATCCCTCCTTTGACCTCAGAGCTGGCTGGAGAGCAGTGTGTCTGTGCAGGTTTAAAGTGGAACAGAGCTGGGATGGGCTCCCGACCCACTCTAATACTCTTTGCTGGATTGGTGAATCCATCTTAATCAGTGGTGCTTTCTCGCTTTTCGCCAACACACGCTATGAAGCTATTTCAATGCCAGCACTAAATATTGGTCAGAATAATGAAATATTATCAGCTCCCAAACAAGACCAGACATTTCCACATTGACATTCAGATATTGCAGCATTTTCGTTCGGTTAGGTACCTCAGGCTGTTTTCGTTGGGGGAAAAAATGAAAACAGACTGATTACATTATCATGTCATCAAAAATATTTGAGCTTTGAAATCAGCGTGGCCAAATTGGTTGGCATTGTTTACTAAATTTGAGAATCAGTGACTGCAGTTACCTTGTTAATTATACCTTTAACACGCCCACTGTTTCATTATTTTCGTAAACTCTTACGGCTGACAGCTTTGGCATTTTATTTTGCAAAAAAGATTAAATGTTAAGCATTAGTCATTTGAACAGCAGTCATACAGCAGTACAAATTAAACAAACAGACTGTAGACTCTCATGACACCACAGAAATAAATCGATGATAAAAGTCACAGAACATGATCAAATGGAGAAATCTACAATATAAAACTTTCCTAGACTGGCATACTTTTTTTCAATGCAAAAAAAGCAATATTATTGAACAGGATGACAGCAACAGGGATTTAAAAACAGCTTTTAGAACTTTAACAGTGAAAAATGTTCATGCAAAATGCTTTTTGGAAAACACTTTCATAAATAATGTGAACTACACTCCAAAACTGTATAACTGATCTGATGGACATGCCAATACATTTTCAGAAAGCAGAATCTGTGGTAATGTATTGATTGTGCCATATGCTTAGACCTACAGTATATACGTATCATCGATAGACGGTTAATTTTCATTTTTAGGCATTGCAATTTTAATTCAGTTCAATAGATCTGTTGCAGGGTAAGATTTACATAGATTGGACTTGTTTCTTCAGTGCATCCCATGAATGCTTGTTCTGACTGGGATCTGGGGAGTTTGGAGGCCAGGCCGCCAGCCTTGGGCTCTTTGTCTACTGGGCGCCGTGTGCGGTGCGCTGTGGTGCATTGGGTGTTCTGGTGTCTTTATATCGTGGCCAGCCTTGACCTTGGCAATTTGTTCTACATTGTCGTCTTTGATGAGGGACTGGACCGGACAGGCTGAGTGAGTCTCGACTGCCCATGATCCTGACAACAGTTTACTGGTAAATGGTTGGTGATGAATATTGTTCAGTTCACCTGGCGGTGGTGTTAATGTTATAACTGATCGGTAGGGGTGGGTCGCTCGACACCCAGTTTCGACACACGTCTCGAGTTTTCAACACGCTAGTGCTTCGAAACAGTGTTTGTTTGTAATTTGTTGTAAAAGCTTCACTGCTTCGGAATCTTCGTTCGGCACATCCCTACTGATCGGTGTATTTCGCACAGGTTTTAAAGCATTAAAACAACAATAAAAAGTACCTAGTAAACACTGAAATGCACTGTGGCTGGACTGTGGCTGGTTCTGCAGGTTGAAATTCATTGTGTAAATGTCGTGTCTCATACAAAGCGATAATCTTTTTTCCTAACATGCCAGTCCAGTAAGTGGTGGTATTAAACCAAGACCTCATAAAGTCAAAGAAAAAAGAAGCAACGCTCTCACAAAGCACGAGTATTTACAGGAGATGGGAAAGCTATGAAAAACGTTGCAATAGTCTTTTCCGATTTCCGAACTAGTATTCCAGCACACACACAAAAAATCTTAGGCCAGGAAAGGAAGCAGCATATTTCAAAGTTAATTTTTCAACAAAAAAAAGAAAAAAAAAAGAAAGAATGCTTCTGGGAATTGCACTGCATAAAAGGAAGCAGGTGGGACTAACTGCTTAGACGGACTGTGGCTGGTTCTGCAGGTTGTTCAGCAAAAGAAAGCAGTTAATTTCCTTATAAAACTGCACAAATTGTACCCGAGACTATATTTTAAGCAAATGCTCGTCACAGCAATTATTGACTTTGCTTCGTTAATGACTGTTTACTGATTTACATGCTTCATAGGTGAGTTGGGAGTGAACAGGTTGTGAATAAACAGGTAAGTTGGTCTTTTCTGCGTACAGTGATTTGTGTTGAAATTATTGCTTCTTGTAATACTAAAGTATTCCTTAAAAAAAAAAAATTATAATAATAAAGCAGATGCGTCTTAAGCAAACACTCATATTTAAAACAATGACTGGCAGAGGTATGGCAGATGTTAGATCAGATGTACACGGTTGTGCTCAGCGGCACATCCCCCCAGCAACGTCTGAAAAGTTCTCTCGTTAGGCTTTTATTGCTCCCGTTTCAGCTACTGTTCTCAAACTTCCAAAAAAGTGCAACTTCTGTACTCTTAAATCAAGGCGACATTCTTCACAGGGCAAAAACACAGTAATGTTTATGTCACCATCCTTTTCATTTCCACTGAGAAGTCTCTCAAAAGAAATAAATGCAACACAATAACACAGTTTAAGAGAGCCTGTAGCTTTCCATGGGGTGTGTAATCCAGCAACAGGATAAGGGTCGGAGTGGGGTAATACTGATTTAGTGGAATGGTTGGCTGAGTTAAAGCTGTAATAATGTTTTAAAGCGCAGGGGAGTAGAGTGGCTATAGACTGGATGCCCTGGCAACCAGAACTACACCATGTCCAGGCTGATTGGCTTCTCGCTGATGAGATGTTTGATTTAGGACTCACAGGGCTCCAGACCCTCTATAAAACAAGCAAAAGGCATAGCAAAAATAACCTGAAACCCACAACCACAAACTGTGTGCAATAACGATAGTGTTGTATATCCCTATTATTGAGGAGAAAGGAAAACAAGAAGCAGAAAGAAATGGTGCAAATACCCTATGTTTAACTAGGGAAGCAGAAATACCATGTATACACAGTTGCACACAATGCTCTGATTCCAATATCTGATACCATGTTACACTATATGTGATGTACTATGCTCTGCAAGAATATCAGAAGGTGGTACTTCATAATCTTCCTTCAATACAAGTAACCTGATAAAATCATAAACATCAAACATAAACACAAGGGGATTATTGCTAGCACACGTCTAGCACACAGCAATAACCCCTGCTTAGACAAATAATGAGTAGGTGAGAAAAGAAAATCTACAAACAACACAAGGTGAGTGAAAATAACAGCTCTTATCCAGTAAATTGTTCTTGATGATCAGCTTCTCTCGTGGCATGACTCGATGAAAACAAATACTTACCTTGTTTAAAGTAGGGTTTTGTTGAAGTGAAACAAAAACTGATCTTCTTCACGGCAACCTGACTTGATCAAAGATAAATAATGCGCTTGCTGATAGATATCACTTAAAATCAACTCGCTAATGTCATAATGAACATGCATACTACGCAGAAAGCATGGATGTGGATATCGGACCCTCAAACTGATACGTGGGGCTTCCCTAAACCTGTTAAAAGCATACAAAATTAACTAGGATGCCTTTATATGCTGTAAGAATTTGCCCAAAATTTCCCAGTCTGATAAACACTCTTTAAAACAAAATGTCTTTAAGTTTAAAGTAACGTTTGCCCAGGTTGGAGTAGAAGAACTCAAGCGGCCTGCAACAGAGCCCTGACCTCAACCCCACTGCACACCTTTGGACTAAACTTTTAATGCCAATTAATTGTCACTGGTGCCTGACTCACTAATGCTTTTAAAGTTTAATGAGCAAATGTCACATGATCTTGTGGAAAGCCTTCCCAGAAGAGTCGAAATTACAGTACTGTATATTAACAATACAGGGGAACTGGAATGGAATATTCAACAACAAAGCACATATGGGTTTCATGATCGGGTGTTCACAAATCTTTGGCCCTGTCGTGTATTTACTGTACACTCATATATGGAGCTAGATAATATGTTATGAGATATGTTCTGAAACATCTGCCATGAATTAACTTTAAGTAGTAGGAATGCATGGGCAAATGTGTACGGTTGTATCAGCTTATTAGCTGCTTCAGCCAGATGTTTTCGGGTTCCGATGGTGCAGATGCATGCGGCACCAGCTGAGGTTTCATCTGAGCACTTATTCAGACCGCTGAAAATCTTGAATACATCAGGGCTCCATCTCCATCTTTCTCTCTCTCTTTCAGTCACTGCTGTCCTTGCACCCAGGCCTTTTGTTCCATTAGAGCACCCAGATGCTCTGTAGCTCACTGACGAGCACTGCCAACCCAAACCAGATGGGACCAATCTATATTCAGATTAGCTATTTCCTCTGATCCATAATAATCCACGCTGTTGTCCTACAGGCTGACAGTTGGCTCAGATGGATCGTCTTCCCTCACCTCGCATCCTCCCATGTCACAAAACAAACATGGCATGTGAAACAAAGTCATGGCTGCTAGCCTGAACAAGTGAGTCTAAAATAGAGCGGGGATGAGGGACTTGTTTGCCTTAAGCATTTCCTGTGTTCCCTAGGTTCAAACAAATACCCAATTATGCAATTAGTCACACTAACCTTGGCAAAAGGCCAGCACTCTGTGTACTATCGGGGCTCGTTCTGGGAGACAGGCCATCCTCAAAATAATTCGAATGGCCAGCAGCAGAACAGAGTGATGGGGAGAAAATAAAGCATGGGAAGAAGGCAGGTTGGTTGTACTTCCTGAGACAAAATCTGCCTATAAAAGAGTGAAATGTGATTATTTGGCTGCATTCATTTAAACAGAGCTGAGAGTTTTAAGACAGCCCAATCCCCCTGCTTTCCACTTCACTGATTGACTCCCCCCCTCGCTCTCTTTCCCTTTTTTCAAATGCACACATACACAGAAAACAAAAACCACAAACAATTTACTCAGTTTTTTCTCCCCAGTCACAAGAAGGAGAGAAAAAAAGTAAGAGTCATTACCAATTGATGCACTTATTATATATTTAAAATAGTCAGATCAAATAAATTTCAATAGCCCCCGTGGCATCAGAGAAGACAGTCAGGCTAATTAGAAGTGAAGAGCAAAATGGGCTGTACAGGCCAGTGATCTCTGGAAAAGGAGAGGGGAGGGGAGGCAAGGTGAGGCTAGGAGAAGAAAAAAAAAAAGCACATGTGCAATTAAGGCCAAGAGGGATTTCTTCAAGGAGCCATCTTCAAAAGAACAGGAAAAGGCTCGGTGAGGTGTGCACTTTGAGATACTGCCCGGGACTTCAGCTTCTGTTCCACCGCTCATCTTGTTGACTTAGTAGAGTTGTTTGAATTCGTCACACCCTCTCTCTCGCTCTCTCAATCTCTCTCTCTCTCCTTCCGCATAGGAAAGTGTGACTCACTCTGTCATGGACTCTCACCCTGCTGTCGACTGCTGACAGAGCTGCTTTGTGGAAGTGTGGAGATAGAAACAATCTCCAGCGAGGGTCACAGGTCAACCTGCAAGTGTGCTGAGCGTGTGCAGTGAGTGCTATGCCTCTGCTGAACTCCATACAACACACACACACACATGCACACACAATTTTATAAGAGAAGCCAATCACCTTCAAAAGGAAAAATTCACAATACGAATGCAGAGGTAAGGTTTGCTGAGACAGCCACCCCCGTGCCTTCTGCTGCTTATTAAACGATACGGCAGGTACAGAACAAGTTAATGGTGAAAGCAGCGTACAGTCAACATGAGACTGCTGGCCAGAGAGACGCAATGCTCAAATAGTTCATTATACGATGACACAACCAATTTGTAGCAGGGCCGGCTGCAATCTACAAAATCTCCCCTGACAAAAGCATTTAGATTAGACTTGCCTTTCAGCCAATAGAAGCCTGACACCAGCAGCTACACAATCAAATGGGGAAATGTAACTAGCTTTAATTCTCCTGCAGGCAAACATAAAACCGTCCAGGCAAGTCATTTATGGAGAGAGAGAGAGAGAGAGAGAGAGAGAGAGAGAGAATGCTCACTTTCTCTATTTCTCTTTCACTCGCTTTTCCTTCTTTCTTTCATTTACTTTATAGTATGACTACCACTCTATTTATTAAATTTGATCCTATTCTTTCTGCCGTAATCTCTTTTTATCTGCTCTGTTCATGAATGCTAATAGCTCTTTCAGAACAATAGTGCTCTGTAGATCATTGTGATAGGGGCCCCACTTGCTCCCACATTTTTCACCAAATGTAATACTCATGTGAATGGATCCTCCTCGATGAAATAGGTGGCTGGAAATGGAGCGAGGTGCCATTTCACCTAATAAATATAATTCAGTAATTACATTCAACCAAGGCTGAAAGTCAGGAGTGCTCTGACGCCAGTGCCGTGCTAATAAATTGGCCCGGGTGCGTGACCGTGTCTCCTTTCTCTCCCAGACCTAATGAACTCCCATCCAGCTACATCACACATGTTCTTTGCATTCGCTGATAGCTCCACGCCTTCTCCTCTCGACTCCGGCTGGACCCGCGGCACACAATTAGGCAGCAGATGTGCCGCGTTCTGCATTAAAAAGCCTGGGTTGAGATTCTTTGAGCCACTGGCAGAGCGACATAATTCAACTCACTCAATGCATGAGTGAGGACTTATCAGGGATGATCTGAGCTCAGTAAACTATAATGGGGAAAACGAGTGAAAGGAACCATCTATAAAAAATAAAAGAAAGGTTTTGACTGTACATTGGTCAGAACTCGCTCTTCCAATTAGATCTTTACATTTCATACATCCAGAAACCAGTCTTAGAAAAAAAATCTGTATATATGTCTGTCTGTCTCTCCAGACAAATTTGTCACAGCATCAAACAAAACTGGCTTGACAGAATTTAATGAAACTTTGCCTGAAGTTAAATCTGCACCATAAATTAAATCAAATGTTGGGTAGAAGGGAGTTATGAGCAGTTTTATGCCAGATTACTGCACAGCAGCCATCGCTTTTTCGGATGAATACAGCACTTTTGCCCTCGAAGTGGGCATGGCTATATACGTCACTCAACAGAGCCAATTAACGCGGCAGTTTACTGTAAATACACAGAGTATGCGGAAGACACAGAAACGACCGCAATGCCCCTTCAAAGCGCCCTAATCCTCACAGCATGGATTACTCAAAAAAAAAAAAAAAAAAGTAACTTTTGAAAACTGAATCTTCAGAGATGTATGGACAGACCACTGTATGTTTATTCTTCCTGCGGGATGTTTAAAACCAGTTCGTCTCATATGTTGCGAAACCGTGGAACGCCAGTATGAGATAAAACGCTGGTGGTTAGAGCAAACATACTGTATAGCAGTCCGAGCTGAAGGTGTGTAAAATATCCGAACTGAGAGTGCTGTACGCTCAAATCAAAATGTTGAGTAAAAGTGATGTTATCAACAGTCATTTGCCAGATGTACAGTAATAATCTACTTTAAACAGAGAGTGTATTTGGCTGATGAAGAAAGAAGTACAACTTTAGACAAGGTGTAAGATACTCGAGCATACAAATTTTTATTTCATTTATTATTTTTTTAAAGTAAACTGGCCGACTTTCTGGGCTTCAACCTGAATAATATCACTGATTACATTAAGGATAATCAGCTTATTTTTAGATTTAATCTTTCAACTATTTTTTTTTAACTCTTAAAACACTAGTACCTATAGTTAGCTAGGCTATATTTTGGAGAACATGTAAAAAAAATAATTTAAAAAACTTGTGGAAATGTGTACAATTAAACATACTTTTTATTAGACTGTCCCATTTGAAATATTTAAAACAACTTGATTTTGTTATTAAAAACATGGCCCTCTATATATTTCCACAGATTTCAATAAACCAATAAAGAAATGAAATTTTAGGAAGACATTTACAAGATATATAACAATTATACTGTTCTGTGGTATTCCTTCTTATACTGAAAAGGGTGTGTGCGGTTTTACAAATATAATGATGCATGTTTCAGGTAGCATAACCACCTCACAGCTCCAAGGTGCTAAGTTTGATCCTGTACTCAAGTTACTGTGTGGAATTCCATATGATTACTTTGTGTCCCTGTGGGTTTTTGCTGTTTCCTCCAACTGTCTAAAAACATGCCAGTGGGTGATTATGCATGAGTGTGTGAATATGTGTGCACATAGTGCACTCGATGGACTGCCAT
The DNA here is from genome assembly GCA_013621035.1 of Clarias magur. NCBI lineage: Eukaryota > Metazoa > Chordata > Actinopteri > Siluriformes > Clariidae > Clarias > Clarias magur. The sequence continues at coordinate 60,978 of QNUK01000481.1, read as the reverse complement.
CCTATTCTGCGTGTATCCCTGCCTTGAGCCCAGTGTTCCCAGAATAGGCTCTGGATCCACAGTGACCCTGACCAGGATAAAGCAATTACAAAATTGAACGAATGAATAGCATTTTGCCCGAGAACATACAGATTTAAAAAGTTCTATGCAGAAGAAAAATGAATGAAGTTTTTTTTTTTTTTTTCTTTGAATTGGTTTTGCAGAAGCGTATCCTTCTTGAAGTTCTGTCCCTGGAGAGCTAAGGCCTGAGGCTTTTCACAGCATGTTCCACTCTCAAGTATCAAACAGCTCACATGCTAAGCTATTACAGTAAGATAGGCAGCCTAGTCTAGAAAACCTGAGTGACAGTAATATGTGTAGGTTTGCGCATTTCCTTGATTTTGTGCTAGCTGATCAGAGCGTGCACTGCTTCGACAATGTTTAATGTTTTAACATTTCAAGTAAATTCCACTAATGTAATTCTGGAAATGCTGGGATTTAGACGAGTCTTTATGCATGTACGAGGGGCATTGGAGTCAAACTCAGACTTTTGAATGTGCAGAATGACAGAACACAGTTATCAGAGTAAAAACTACCTTTATTTCTCAAATCCCCTGCTACATTCCATTGTTTCACTAGTGCTTGGACACCATCAAGGTAGAAAGCTTTCTAAGTATGCGAGAGCCATGAACAGACTGTCTGTTTCATGTCTGAAACACTGGCCTCCCAGGAACCCCTTTAATGGCCCAAACAACTGGAAATGCCTTGGAGTCAGGTCAGGACAATACAGGGAACTTTCAAGTGGTGTTTGTGAAAATTGTGTGTACAGTTCCCACAGACAGACGCATTTCCTTCAAAAGTTGATCATTTATCTGTCAATTTTCAAGCATCCTGTGTTCACAGAAACAACTTCAGTGGGCTCAGAGCACCTCAGCCAGAACATCATTCACAGACGTACAGCCTTCTTTAAAACGTTTGCACCTAATGCACTCTAATGCTTTCGGCATTTCAGAGTCTGCGGCAAAGAGTCTTATCACCGTCCTGTGCTTCTCCTGTAAATTCCCGAACAATTTCATCATGAGTCCCTATTTCACTTGAACATTCTTCGTACTGTACTTTTTTGTATATTTTCTCATTTGTATTAGTGGTGATTCAGATCTAAGAGAATCTGCTGAAAATGACGTCAGTTTGGAAGTGAGTCGTTAGGCTCCGCTTTATTGCTCAAATTACCAGAGTCGGCCCTTGTCCTGTTTGCCCTTAATTAACAAGCATTCAATTCCCCTATTAATTAGAACAAGCTATTAGCTATTTTACATCACTCTTCATTTGTCGACAATTAAAAGCCTGTTATTAAAAGCGTGGCACATGGCTAATTGTAAACGGAGAGCGCACACGTCACAAGCTGTGAAATGACGGACACTCAGGAGGCTCAGAGTCAAACCAGGAGAAAACACAACCTTTCCTGTCTGAAAGAGGAAAAGTTCTGCTATTCTCCATTCACCAGAACACACACACTGATGTATATTTAATGTTTCTGTCAAAGGCCATTCCCCTCAAAGACTATGTTTGTAATGCGAATATCAGAGAAGGGTTTGTGCGGTTTTTGTACTACCACACTCAAACGAGAAGTACCAGGGGCTGCTACTGTCACACCGTGACTCTGAGGTGCGCGAGGAGGAAAAAGAAAATGTACAACAATACCAATTATCAGTAACCATTTTCAGTATCGTCTCTCTTTCACATCCACTTGCCAGGGACATCTATTATCTCATAACATGACCAAATTGAAACAAGTGGTCTAACTCCAGAACTGCATGTTCTTGTGCACTTAAAAAAAGCACAAGAAGCCAGCAGCAGAAAAAAATAAGATCAATCAGTTTAATGCACTGCACTAAAACACAAATGCATTTCCATTTAGAACTGAACCTTGTCTCGGCCCAAGTAATCAAGGAGCAATGTAAGCCATTATGAAATTACCAGCACTGTACAGTACTTTCTGTTCCAGTTTGTCTCTCTCCTACTGAAAAGTAAAGCTCCCAATCATGCATTAACACCTATGATTTAACATGAATAAACCAACACCAGAGAATTTTCTCAATAATCCACTACAAGGTACACAAACTCCATTACCAATAAAACTTTTAAGCAAGATATCCCAACGTCTTAATGCCAGATAAAGCCTCTCTCATGAGAAAGGAGGATGATTGTATTACAGTATTACAGTCTGATATTACTGCTTTTTGTTATTGCTCATTATAAGCTTGGTGGTGGAAGCATAGTGTTGTGAGCGTGCTTTACACCAGCAGGAACTGGGTTAACTGGATTGTAGCAGAGATTTGCCTTCCAACAGCACAATAAACCTAAAGTTTATCGCCAGAGCGACACCAGAGCTGTTTAAAGCAAATAACCTGAAAGTGTTACAATGGCTTAGTGAAAACCCAGTGGCATCTGAATTGTGAATTGCAGACATACTGTAGGTGATTCTATCATGAACTAACCCAGGGAAGTGAACATTTACATAACTAATGTTTTTCAGATTTTTTGGATTGTTTATCAGTTTAATCAGCCTCTCTGTCACAATGAAAGAAAAATCTAACGTCAAATCTGCAAATCAAATAGTAAAAAATCCATTTCAATTTCAGGTTGAATAATGAAAGATGTTGAAAAGTGAGTGAATACTTATGCAATATTTCTGTACTAGATTCCTACATTTCGGTGTATTGATAAAGAATGGAATACTGAGATAGTGAGAGGGGGCAGGGAACATTTTGTGCTGTAAGGAACATTTCTCCTACCAACAGCTTAAGCAGTCAGCCAGAGCACTAGGAGCCCCCATGACTGACAGGACAATTACCGGAAGCTGCTTCTCTGATGTGCCGGAGACATGTGCAAATAGAATTGCACTATTTTTTGCATCAGGTGTTTACATAGAGGATTTGATACAAAAGCAAAATTGCCAGCCAGCAGTGCAGTGTTCCTCCTGGAGCAATTCCTTCTGTGTGTATATTATTTCCTTCCAGTTTTTTTTTTCTCCCTCATATAAAAATATCCTTGGCCAAGGTCAGCTACAACTAAGTCCTGTGCTATTTTTTGCTACTGAGTTTTGAGTCTAAATTACCTGTGACTTTTCCTCTGTTCCCTTTGTTGAAGAGAAGAACACGAGCGATCTGAGGCTGATAAGGTGGGACGGGGCACAGTTAATTGGATCCTGCTAGTTTAAATCTATAAATATCCTAAAATCCGAACAGCTGGTAGGGAAAGTGCTTATTAATCTTGACAGTACCTTCTTCTGAGAGGCAGTTTTCTGTTTTCAAGGGAGGCAAAAATTATTCCAAAACAGTCACTTAAGCAATGCAGATTCCCCTTGTATCCTTGATCAGCTCAAGCGAAATATTTAGCTAGTCTCAAACATGCTATGTTATCAGTATGGGCTACTTTTCTCTGCACTCCTCATAATTGTGTGCCAAAGCACAGGCCAGCCTCACAGGGCCCAAGCTGCCAGAAGCTCTGAGGCACCGCACACATTGCCTTTCTCATTTATGCCACAAGAGAAAGATGCTCTGCAATTCTTCGCTCTAGCAGGCTAACAAATAAACCCCCACAGGGGGACCACATGCTGTCCTCTCTCTGAGTCCAAAAGGACATCACCTTGGAAAAGAAAACAAAATAATCAGAAGGAGACTGTTACTAACTCAAATCAGTTAACAAAACAGCACTATGTGAGACTGCCTTTTGTTTTGAATGAGAACATTATAAGAGTGTGTGGATTTTTTCTCAAGAAATCTACAGCTTTTTGATACAGGGAACAAGCTATTGAAAGAAACAGGAAGTGCAGTACTTGCAAAGCCCAACTGTCATTACTTCAACACCTACCTTTTTTTAAGTGCGTCTCTTTTTTATGAGGTGTAACAACCCTTTTTAGAGGTGCTGATAAAACACACCTGAGGTTGAATGGCGGTCTTGCAACAGTACCTCAGACTAATAAAGAAAACAACTTAACATTGTCATATGAGTGAGTGATATCATTTTATCAAGTTTATTTCCAATTACTTATAAGCCTACCATTCAGAAATCAGTGGCCAAAGAGTGATGACCTCGCAATGGCCTGTCATCCTCAAAATACTGTACAGTATAAAACATCATGCCATCTAGAATATAAGCCTATTTACAGTCAACAGGCGAGAAATACTCCACAGATGAATAAAGGATCTTTTTAAACTCACTATATTTAGTTATTTGATTAACCAACTATTATGTGTTTAGATTCCAGATGGATTTTTTATATCTCTAGTGCAACTGGGTGCTATGTACTGTAAATTTACCAGTTTTAAAACCAGTTTTAAATAGAAAAGGACCATTTTTGCACTTTTACTTATTATCGCAAATTACTTTTTCTCTGGAACACAAGGTTGCCTATAACGAAATGTTTAACTTAAGACCACAGGGTTGCTACATTTCACAGCAAAAATCAACACATCCTAGAAAGCCAGTTACAGGTACAATTACTTCTTTCTGTTTATTGTAGTGTAACTATCAGCTGTTGTGAGTGAACTACAGTAAATGTTTTTAGTGAACTTTTGGAAACTTTTGAAGCCAAGAAAAATAACTTGACACCAGAGCATTAACAGAGTACAGGTATGCATAGTTATGTTCTGTGAAATATGACATCATGCAATTAAGATATATACATAACAAAGCTTTATGAACTAGCTTTATGACCTTCTGTTTCACTTCCAATTCAATACTTATTTTAGTTTTCTCTTTCTCCTGATAACACTAGCAATGATTTGGTGCAATAGGGAGCCATGATGCTCTTGCGGTTACTGTATATTCGGAAAGAAAATTTTAATTAAGCGAAACGTGATCATTTTACAAAGCTGAAAAGTCATGCAATTTTTTTTTGTAGAAGAGACATAAGATGCAGGCACTGTGTATGGTGTGTACTGCTATGTTTTCTATGTCTGGTTGTATATCCTGTTTTCCAATGGGATTTCTGAGATATTATACAAATGACGCATAAACGAATGTTAAACTATACATACTATACAGATCAAGTTTCTCATGATCTTCAACAACCTTTTTCATCAAAAAGGTTGTGTGCAGAAATTCACACCGATATAATTCAAAGAATTTTTTATGTTACTATTTTGTCATTTGTGTTTTTTAGCACTCTTGTGACCCAAAGTAAACATGCACAAAATATTCTCTATCAGCTCTATGTCTTGTTCCATTTGGAAAAAAAAAAAAAAAAAACCCATGGTATTATCACATTTTGCTGTCAAACTGTTCACATATGTCAACATATGGTATCAAATCACAGCTCTCAAGCCATTTCATGGAGACTTTAAGTTACGAGATGGCAATCAGTTTAAAAATGTGGTCAAGAGGTTTTAGACGGGCTATATACTAAAATAAGCATCTCTATAAGCATCCCTCTCTCCTCCTCCTCCCTGTATGAATAGAATGCTAAAAACCTGTCTGAGCACTTGAGAGCTGCACTCCATCCTCCCACTCAAGAGCAGTAAGTCTTTGCTTCCGTCCACTTAAATCCTGAAGAGCTCGATACACCAGAGCAAGACCTTAGCACACCAACACCAGGAAGCTTTATGTCCTAGAATTCTTCACCATCCTCTACCGAACAAACCTGATCGTTTTTTTACACTGTACTTTGTGGGACGACGGAGGACAGGCGTAGAGGAAGAATAACGTGATGGATGAATGTCAGTGGAACAGATCTGGAATATACGAAATGAGCTGAGCTCCAGTCAGCTGTCATAACCTGTGTCTTAACACCTGACATAAACACCCCTCTCCATCAATGGTAATTACCACTCTGAAGGACTGATTTAAACGCACACATGCACATTCGCACACACATACACACACACACACACACATTCTCTGTCTCTCAGGCTGCACCAAGTATGAACTCTTTCTGCACACAGTGATAAAGGTTTCAAAGGTTTTCATGGGTGATTTTTCGACAGATAAATACAGCAAAAGCAATCTTTTTCCCTTCTCTTCCTTTATCCTCAAAGTGTCTATACAACCGTCTCTCTCTTCGGTTTATCTGGTGTCCTGCATACATAGCTAAATCAGAGCGCTAAACCTCCTTGTGTATTGCTTTATTTATTCCAGATCTGGGCTTGACAGAGAGAGATTACTACTTTTGAACCTGCCATGTTTTGTTGTCCTAATGGAAGCCGGATGGAGAAGAGAATGTAAAAAGGGACAGGAAAAAGCACTGGCTGCAGCCCATACAAATTAAAAAGAACCTGAGCGCAATGACTAGACTGCATCTTATCTCAGATTTGAGGAGGACCTGGGGGAAAAGAAATCACTCTAATATGATAGAAGCAGTATGCAGATATGAGGGTGCACTGTATGCCAGCACAGGCATGGGGATCGGGGGGAAAAAATATGAAAACCTTATTTTCTACATCTGCACTCAGCCGTTAATTATGGCGTTAGAACTTAAATTAAGGCAGAAAATTTCCTCAATATTTCCACTTACAGTTCATGGACTCTTGGAGATATTGTGACAGAAAGAGGCTCCTCTCCAGCACTGATTATCGGCTTTATTACAGAAGAGCACGACCACATTAACTCTTTCACGCCTCGGAATACTCACTCTGACCCGGGTTCGCTTCTGTTTTACACGCTCGTGTTTTTCCGATGACATAAGAGTTCTTCTCACTTTCAGCAATTATCAGCTGCAAGTCTGTGTGTGTACACATGAATAAAAAAGCACAAGGCCTTCCTTTGTGCCTGGATGTAATAAAGAATGAATCAGTCCTTGTGAGACGTTGTGTAAGCCTCTTCTTCTGGTCGGAAGTCTATGAAACTACCATGTCCATTGTTCAGCCTACTGAAGCACTCGTGCCTTAATTTGTTACAAAGGTGTCATAATAAGGAGCTAATCAGCTGTTTGATGACTATCACAGAGACATGGGTATATAGAAGCAGACGAGCCATGGGATACTGGAAACACATGTGTTTAAATGGTACGAGAAAAAAAGGGAATGATCTGCTGTTCTGAAAGTGACATTGGAAGTGTCCAGGTTTAGTTAATTAATTCATTATTTTACTTTGTTATAGTTACAGTATGGAAAAGACCACTACTATCAAAGTAGTTATATTAACTATCGATATTTTTTTTGACTGGTCCCTTGATGCGTTGGGATTAATTCAAATTTCCAAACTCTAAAACTAGGAAGGGGGTATAATAAATAATTTGTCGTCTATACTGCTTTACCCTGTATTCAGGGTAGCGGCGCAGCCTCCTGGAGCCTATCCCAGGAGACTTAGGGCACGAGGCGGGGGACACCCTGGACAGGGTGCCAATCCATCGCAGGGAAATAATGAATAATGAAAAACATTTTTAAAAAGCATTAAATCGATAATAGTTTTGCTTATTCTAAAATCATAGCACCACAAAAACAAAACATCCTTGCTGTCACTTCAGAACACTTAAGGACATTGATATTCTTTTTGCAGAGTGGCTTTTCTAATACCAGCTATCAGCTTTATGGTCTTTACCTGAATGTGCTCGTGTCAATCTGAGCCGAGTTATTTCCTGGGCACCTGAAGGAGCAGTGTCACCCACACGCCTGCCTTCCGGTGAAAGGTCTATTTTATTTTCCTTTCTGTCTAATTGTCATGTGCCGTTACGCCGTGGCTGGAGCTGGGTGGAGGCAGACAGACTGCTGTGGCAGACGCCTGCTGTGTGTCGGAGCACCCTTCATCCGCTCCTGACAGATGTCAAGGCTTCTGTTGAGCGAGCTCGCTCTGTCACGTAACCCTTGTTCTGCATGCCACAAGTTACGCATGCCCCCATGTCCACCAGACTGGTACACACACACACAAACACATAAACACACACACACGTACACACACACACACACACACACACACACACACACACACACACACACACACACACACATAACTCTCCATCCATCAGTGGGTCGTCCTCACGCACACACTCTTGAGAATCCATCAGTTCCCACCTATTACCCCTGACAGGCTTCACTTGCCCAAATGCCATGGTCCATGCAAATACATCCTGGCATCTCAGCATCGCATCTGAATGGTAAAATATCAGTCTGATAGATGCTGATAGAACAGGAATGTGTGTGTGTGTGTGTGTGTGTGTGTGTGTGTGTGTGTGTGTGTGTGTGTGTGTGTGTGTGTGTGTGTGTGTGTGTGTGTGTGCGTGTGTGTGTGTGCGTCTCAAACTTTCGTTCAAAGTTATCAGAAAGTGCACAAGCTATGGGTCATAACCAGGAAAGCAATTATCTCAGCATGTCAAGTCAGTGAGGGAAAACGTTCAATTTAGAAAAATAGCACAAACAAACCATACACGAAGTGTACACTGAAAAACCATCTTCTATTAGAGCTTAGCTGCCATTATTATGGGTAGACATTTATTATATACTACTCAACCTTTAAATGCATTCAAACTAAAGACTGTATTATTTCCTCCAGGAGCTGCAATCTGAGGCAAGCATGGAATGCTACAGAATGATGCCACAACTGTGTTATTGTATGTGTTTTCATTTGCAAATGTTTGAGTTTGTATTAATAGCAGATAAAATACCATGCAAAAGTCTCGCTCTCGGTTCTTTATAATCCGCTTCCAAAGAATGGGATTCAGTGGGATTATTTCAAACATCCAAATTCTAAAACCTGGAGGGTATACTGTATAATACATTATATAATAAAATAATAAAAAATATATAAACATTTATATGATGTTAACCTGGGCATTATACATTCTTTCTGACATAATTAACTACTGTACATGATTTTAAATCTAGCCTGATAAATCTAGTTTTTTGAATGACTTTTTTTGCCTTTTTTTGCCAAATTGTGTCCATTTTTCAGAGGAATGTTTTTTTTTGTTTATTAAATCGCTCAGTGACTTTTGAATCACTCAAGCATGAAAAACTTAAGGTATAAACCACTGAGAAACAGGTTCAGATGATGACAGATGATCAGGCTGATGATTAGTATAGTATATCAGTGATGCTGAATGCTGAGTGGCTGACAGACGCATAAAAAAAAAAAAAACTAAACAAACACAAGTTTTAGGCACTTTCCAGCAATAAAACATTTGTTCCCCTTTCTTTAGTTTAATAATTTTAGACATAATTTCGTTTAATTTAATATGAAGAAATGAGGTTTGGCTCAAGAGTTTTGCATTGTACTGTAAAAGTATTAACACTAGAACAGACCGCTTTGGAATCCTAGTGCAAAAATAAAACAAAGACATGGACCACACAAGGCCACAGAAGCATTCTTTGCTGCATTCATCCAGGATAAAGGGAAAAGGGAAAAATGGTGCCTGTGTGTGCTGTAGGTAATGACTGGTAAATGGTTGCCATGTACAAGGTTTGTCCATATTTAGAACAAAGCTCAGTATCACTTCGATCTCTGCAATCATCATGCACCTCTCTTCTCTTGAGCTACCCCGTCACCATTGCCATGGAGACAAAACATCCACCACGGCAACAACAATTCGCCTCCGAAACATCAGAAAATTCAGAAATTGTATTGTTGAGATAAAAGGGGGGGGGGGGGGGTTATGCATGTGGTGCTGATGAATCTGTCAAACTAAGGTGAAGGAACGTCGGGCTTCCAAACAGTTCATATAACATACTGAGGCACCCTAACCGGAATTTTACATACATAGAGATGTAAAGCAAAAGACCAAAGTACCGCTAACTTAGATTTTTACTGTAGTAACAAGAGCAAAGTAAGAGCCAACAGGTGTAAAAAATTATGTTGGAAAGCTTTCCTTAAAAGCTGCTTCACTTCACTGTAGCTAAGAGAGTTTATGCAGCTGTAAATGCAAAAGTTAACGAGGAGTTAATTACATTTTTATTGTAGAATTTATTGGCCTTTCTAGCAATATTTTGACAGAAAAGGAACGTCTATTAAGTTTATATTCAGCCTTACTTTAGATTTCGTCATTCTTTAGACTTGTGTCCTACTAAATGTAAATGCCCTTTAACGTGTGTGTGTGTGTGTGTGTGTGTGTGTGTGTGTGTGTGTGTGTGTGTGTGTGTGTGTGTGTGTGTGTGTTGTGCGTTGCGTGTGTGTGTTTGTGTGTGTGTGTGTGTGTGTGTGTCTGTGTGTGTGTGTGTCTGTGCGTGTGTGTCTGTGCGTGTGTGTCTGTGCGTGTGTGTCTGTGCGTGTGTGTCTGTGCGTGTGTGTCTGTGCGTGTGTGTGTGTGTGTGTGTGTGTGTGTGTGTGTGTGTGTGTGTGTGTGTGTGTGTGTGTGTGTGTGTGTGTTTAAGCGTGTACCATTTAGGTCGACTAGTTGACTTCACCACCGGAGCCATCCCATCTCTGTACAAGCTCTTGGTCTTACTGAAGTTCACGATGTTAAAGATAACCCTCTGAAAGAAAAAGAGAAAAAAAAACAGTAGTTAAACTCCAAGTTGTGGCTTTCGGATGTTTAAATGATCTTGACCTTAAAATGAAAGTACTGCAAATGAAATGAAAGTACATTTAATCAAAAAATCTGCCACAGGATATCATCCAGCCTCTATTGAGAAAATGTTCTAATTAACTAACACAGATGCCACACATTAGGTGTTTTTACAGATTAAATACAACAGAGCTTTAATCAAGTGTAGTACGTTTCTAAACTGAATTATGCAAATGTAAAGTGAGCAGTATGCGGCATGCACAGACCAATTCCTTATTGCTGTGCATCTAATAGGAAGAGGTGGAATTGGGTGTATACAGTACCTATACATTATGTATGTGTACAATGAAGCAAGAATATAATGAAGTCCTGAGACCAGAGAACAGAAAGGGCAAATACTTCCTCTGTAGTCTATGTACGTATATGATTTTGTACTGTTCGTGTTTAGGGTGTGTATAAGATCGAGACAGAGATTTGATAAGGTTATGTAGCGAAGAAAAGACAGCAACAATGTACCAATACAGCACTAGAGAGCACATCCATCAGATTATAGGCACACTTTCGGCTTTAGGTGACATAAACAGTAAATAACAGAGGGAAAAAAAAAATTTATGAAAGATTATGGAACAAGCTCGGTTTTACAATCACCATAATGCAACACCCTGTTTTCTATTAAACGGCACACGTCTGTATGCATAAGCATTTCTACAGTTTTTGTTTCCCCATCGCTCTGATTAAGATCAGACTGGAAAAAAGGCAGTGGGCTAAATATATAAATAACTAATGCAATAATGTAAGCAAGTCTATAATGCAGCTGAAAATGACTCTTCTTGATGGACCATATTAAATTAATAACTAAGTCCAGGTGGTGGAAGTTAACGGTGTGCAGATGAAATCCTATTACAGCCCTATTCCTGTCAGATTCTCTCACTCTTTCTCTCTGTTCCTCCATACATTCCCCTCCCCATCTGTGACTGTAGTCACAGAAGCAAGGGATTGTGGTGGGCTGAATCAGGCTAGGCTAAAATGACATTTAACTGATGTTCACAGGCGAGGCAGGCTCCTGTAGCGGCAAGATAAGACCATTGCTGCTGGCATTTCAATTACACTTTTACTGCCCTGCACATCTGTCGCAAGCCTACTTTCGCTGGTTCCATCCACAGGCAAACACATCCTCATCCCCCAACTCTGCATCACTTTGCTCTTTCTTCTTCTTTTTTAATCTTGTTTTTATTTTCGTATTTTCTTTCTTTCTTTTACCAGGACTGGAGCAGATTGGGCTGCACTGCTGTATCATGCCCCTGGGGTAAACATGGTCGGGTCAGTTTGCAGTCAAGTAATGTTAGTGCCTGGCACGAGTGTGTATCCAATAATAAATACCGACTTTGTCTTCGAATCACAAACGTCACAGGATTATAAGGTCAGGAATAATACGGTGTCTTTTTGTATTCATGGAACGGAATACGTGCCCTCTTCCACAAAAGATGACAAATCATTTGCAACACTTCATTATCAATGGAAAGACAGCGGTCTTCCAGAGGTGCTTGCTTGATTTTAAGGGTGACTCCTAATCCTTTGGTAATGTCAAAGCTGATTTACAATCTGTGCTTCCTTCCCATTTCTTTCACCAGCAACACGGCTTGGCTACGCTGGAACTGTCAGGAACAATACACTTCCATTGTCTGTCATCATTTTCCAGAAGTGTCTTCATTGGCACTAATAGGTGTGTTAGTATGAGGTAAGCGCAAGGGGAGGTTTGTGGCAAGTTAATTTCATCTCTGCCTCATTAAGAGCTTTGTGCTGTGCGTGTATGTGTATGTGAGATGGAGAGTTTATTCCACTCACACACATACAAAGACACACACACTCACACAATTGTTAGTGCCCCCCTTGCTCTAGTTAAACCACTGAGTGATTTGGGCCTGGTCTCCCAGAGCTGAGTGAGGATCGTCAGAGGAGCCGCTCGCCCTGTAAATTTAATTACAGCGTGAGCAGGAGGAGCGCATTACCATCCAGCCTGTCTGAGATGTCATTTCCATCAGGCTTGTCAAAGCTCCCACTCTCTTCACGAGAGTCAGCGTGGCAGGGAAACCACACCTGGGGCCTCTGCGAATACCAAAAACGCTCAAATGCTTGGAGTGGGAAGTCATAACTCACTGCAAATTAGCATGAGAGTCTGAAGCACAATTTGTATAAACTTATGGAGGTGTGTGGACTAAGAAATGGAGATTTCTAAAACAGAGAAATCGAATACAGCAATGAATAATGACTAGGTAGGATGTTCGGGACTTGGAAAATGTTTCGAGTTAACTTTGCTTAATGAAGGGAAAACAATTTCATTAGCTGTTTAACATCTATAAGTGCTCTTGCAAATATATAAATCTATTTAACCTATCTAGTCTAAGCTTGCAAAGACTGTTGCCATGTATTATATATTTATGCAAATTGAGTAGAACATAGTGGTTATCAAATGTGATGCATCTCAAATTTTAGGTAAATGCAAAAGTGATATGCAAACCTTCTGCTTCATATTACTGTTTATCTAATGGGAAGATGCAAATTATATGCACTGCAATGTCACAAAATTGGGTAGAAGCAGTACATAGTATTGTGTGATTAGTCAAAACTGACAATGATATCTAAAATTATTTCTACCATTAAGTTCCTCTTGTTTAAAAAGACATTACAAACATCACAAACTGATAAATACTGTAACATGCATAGTGTTCATAGCATGCATGCTCATGAAATGACACGTACAGTATATACATGCTTGTGTGCATGTATTTGTTTATTTGTGTACATGTTTGTGTGATAGAGAGAGATAAGAGAGAGGCAGAGGAACAGAGTGGATTGTGGACTAAAATGACTGAAGCAGGTCTCCAGAACAGAAATAGCTGGATGTCAAACAGTGTTTGGGGCAAATGCTGTCTTTTGATACTGATCGATCTGCAGTGAAACCTGAAAACACTGCTTAAAATAGTTAACAGACTCCTCTAAATAGAGAGGAGCATAAATAATATACTCTGACCTCCACAGTTAAAGAGAGGACAGATGTATATTCAAAGCTGAGTAATATAACATGTATTCTAGAGGTTATTTGCATATGAAAAATCATAGTTTTGGTGGGTAACATTTGTGAACAGATTTCTTTTTTTTTTCAGATAATGATTAGATTCAACTAAAGTGCATCATAAGACAACTGTGGCATACTTACCACTTTAAGCATCATATTAAAACTACAGAACCCCGCCCCCCCCGATCTCCCCCCCACCCCCTTCTCCTTTGATCAAGACCATGAATTTCCCCAAAATATTGAAGAATATTTTGAGAATGCACGAATAGGGTCAAAATTAAAACTCTGTCAGGTTCTCGACACGTCTATCATATTTTCACTAATTTCCTATGGCGCACATGATCACGCTCTCACCAGGTCCCTTGGATCGAAATCATGCTCTTATCAGGTGCTTGTCATAAGCTTACTATGTGGTCCGGTGGGTTGATAAAAAGCACTGAATGTGTCACTGTATTTATATGATTTTTATTAAATGATGTGAGGAATCAGATCTGGTATTTATACTAAATTCTCTGAAATTGACATAGATGACTCGTCAAAACCTTTTGCATCCATATAATAAATCTTGATACTTAATAAAGACACTATAACAATGACATTGACCAGACATTGACTCTAAGTAGACCATTCCAGAAGAATGTTGCCCTCTACAATGTGGCCAGAACCTACCATGGTAATAGCACAAGCCTAAAGAGGTCGTTGCTAGAACTCCATTGATGTAGCAACAAGCATAAGATAGAATGCCAGCCAACCTTTCCCGTCTGCACCATGCATGTATTACATCAATCGAGTCCTTAAAAGAGGTGTTACTTAGGGTCAATGTCTGGTCAATATCATTGTTATAGTGTCTTTATTAAGTTATTCATGCTTCTTGCTTCACTTGCCTTTTTTTTTTGCATGTCTAAAAAAAGCACAGCAACTCATTGTTAAAGGGGACAATACTACATCCATACTGGTTTCTAATGCGTTCCTGCCAAATTGTACAATGTCAATTTTTGGGATGCACCCAAATTTTTGTAGACACAGCTGAAGTGTAACTCCATGTGCTTGGGGGGGTTATTATTTCAGAAAAGGGGACTAAATCTGCAATTGGGATGTTCAAAATGCACATATGGTTAGGTGTCCACGAACGTATGTCTATACAATGTATGTTAATTACATAACCAACCATGATGATGTTACTACTTACTGTATACTTGCAACTATAGTAACCAGTGTTATTATTGATGTGTTGGTTTACTTACCCAGTTGTTTTTCTCAGCCAACAAATTTCCTTCCACAACTGGTAGAACTAACCGAGACGATTAAAGCTGGCAACCAATAATTACTGTAGCGATTGACAGTTAGTATAATTAACATGGGTGAATATAGTTTAAATTTCTTACCAGTACTACTGTATGTAGCCAAAAGGTGAGGATAAGAACTCATGGAGATGATGAACATTCCTGAAAATCTCGTCAATTTTTATTTAGCCTTATTATATATCATTGACAATACACTGGTACTGTACATACTGTAGAAGACCATTGCAGTTATATAGTAACACATAGTATATTAAACATGCATTCTATGACGTATCACAATAACATGTCATGGCAGTGTCATGGTTCTAAGTCTGATAGCTGTACTGTACATGCTACAGAGTAAACTATTAAGAAAATGTAATTTTTGTAATGAAGTCAGAGCTCACCGTGAGATACACACTATGGTACAGTATGTGAAACAATTCTACTCAAAACTCACAATAATTTTTTTTTTATTCAATTAGATTGTCTATAGAGCGCTCCTAAAGTTTTAGAACAACAAGGTCACTTTTTACTCTATAAATTTATTTTAGGATTGGATTATGAATTTGAAATGATAGACTGCAATTTCAATTTTCATTTGCTGATATTTACGACTGCATGTGTTAGGAAAAGAATAGCAGAACAAGCGCAGACCAAGTGAACTTTATTAAACCAAGCGTTCAAAAACAAACACTCGAAGTAGAGCTCAGAACCATTAAACCAGCAAAGGTCAGGCAACAAACAACATTACAACTGTAACCGGGCAAGGCGTAAACAGGAATTGAGGAAACGGGAACTGGGTCAAACCCTGATATCAATCAGGACAGTGCTTGGTACTGAACTGGCAGGACCTGCAGCTGCGAGTTTGTGTGATAGACTTCAGGTGTGAAATTATTAAGTGGGTGAAATTAAAAGTGTGAATATTATTTACAATATTTTACAAGAAAATATTTAGCACTTAAAATATATTAAAACTAAAAGTAACACATGCTCTAACACATGTAGATTTAAATATCAATTAAATAAATTAAATAAATATGGTATTAATGTAAAGAGAGAACAAAACGAGACGGCTTTGCCATTCTAGTAAACAACGTGTGTTATGGAGCTCCCAGATGGCAGTGTGATGTGCTGACCTCTGAGTAAACTGGGTTTGACACATGCATACTGGTTAAAGTATAAAGCCACAAAACAGGCATGATGCCATGGCTTATCACACCCTGATGAGCCATCTCTCTCTCTCTCTCTCTCTCTCTCTGTGCCACACACACACACACACACACACACACACACACACCACACACATACACACACACACACACACACACACACACATTCTTTAAATCTGACACATCTACGCTACCATTGTCACATGCTGCTTGGAGTCGGTGAAGAAGGTTAAAATCTCTCTAGTTGCCCACCCACACACTTACAAATGAACAAGCATGTGCACATTCTTACACACTCACCCTGATTACCTATTCTCAAACACACAAGTCTCAAAGCTAAAAAAAAAAAAGGGGGGGGGAAATTAATTAACGTGTAACACAATAAGAACTGATATCTTTTTAGAAATAGTTACGAGAAATGTGCACATAGTGACTACTGATCAGCAGAGGACCTGTTGAGCACTGTTTAAATGTCAGAATTTAATTTCCTCTTATTCAAAAGGCAGCACGAAGGAGATCAGATAGCAGCAGGTTGTGACAGTCTTTTTAAGACAGAAAAAGCGGAGACCTTTTGTTTGCGGAGGCATCCGCTAGCCTTTTGTACAGGAATCTTTTATTCCACCAAAGATCCAGGAAGTAGGTGCTTTCGGCTTGTTTGCTGAAAGGCAATCTATTGCGGTATTGTGCAGGAGCAAGGCACAACTTGCACTAGTTTAATTAGGCCTTTGCCCAACCATTGAGTGACGGAGCGACAAAATACAGCAGGCACTATGCGAGAGGTCATACTCGGTGAGACAATGATGTCTGCCGAGTCACAAAAGCGGTCCATTAACCTACAGAACACTGTGCACGGCCATTCTAATAACACTGGCCTTTAAAAAGAAACTGTGTGTGAGCAGGAATTTAAATTCCTAATCTTTAAACCTCTTGCTTTAATGGTAACGAAACTACTTTATTGGGCTCATATATTTATCTACCTCTATTCTAGGAGTTTGCATTTGTACGATTCAAATTGATTCACTTCTCACAGCTCAAGCTGCACTAACATTATGCACAGAGCTGTATTCCAATCTTACTGGAGAAGGATCTGTTCTCTATCAGTGCAGCAAGAGAGAAAAATGAATAAAATAAAGACTTATCTCTATTCCTCTTACTCACCAAAAACAGAGGAGTTCATTTGCTCAGCAGCTTCCTCTCGCTTACTTTCTTTTTCTTCTGTCACTCTGTTTTGATCTCTCTTACACATTATGTATCTCTCTCCCCCCCACCCCCATCTCTCACTCAGGGTCTCCTGTCAGGCTGCAGGGAAGAGGTGGAATTGTCAGAAGTGATGGATGACTATCAACCTTCTGCTGTCTCCCACTCCGCTCCTCAGAGATTTACACAGCCGCCGACTACCAGGCATGAAAACCAATCTCTCTTTATATTTCTCTCGCTCGCTTACTCCTTTTTCTCTCTCTCTCTGCTATCTATCCATCTATTTTCCACGCTGGCTTCTTCCCTCTTCTATTATCTTAAGCTTTTTTTTTTTCTCGTCCACCCGTAAAAGACTTGGAGAACATCGTATATCTATGCACCCAATCAACTGCACCCGTTCCTTGCATGGTTCTGCTGAACAGCCAGAGACATGTTTTGGATGTGGTTATAAATGGTGCACCTCGATGACGAGCCTGCTGTCTCTCCTGGCGCTCAAATTCCCCGGGATGCCGAAACCCGGCGTCTGCGCGTCTAAATGCTGTAATTATAACACCAGAAAAGGTGCCACTGTGGGTAATTGTGCTCTCAAAATAGTAATTGCTTTATTATCATGACTATTTTGGTGAGCGTAATGATCGTTAGAAGGCATTATGTTAATGCAATTAAGCTGTTGCATTATTGCTCTACCCCTTTCTAATTGGGGCTATCTCACAGGGCACATTCCTTAAATACACTCACTGATAGATTTAAACCATGCTTCGAGGGTGAGGAATTTAGAAGAAGACGAAGAACCGGAGACGATGAGGAATATAACTAATCACAAACACACTATTAACAACATAAAATTGTTATTGCTCCCTCCAAATGTCATCAAATGCAAAAAGAGTAAAAAGTGCTACAGTAACATGAGTAGCGACAACAGCATGCACTCCCAGAATCGCTAATGCACCCTCCCCTAATGCATTCAGCCCCAAGCTTAAAAAGCATGTTAATGCTATTCAAATTGCAAGATAAAACAACCATGACTATTGTGGGAGTTATTGTTGAGCTTAGAAAGCAGGACCCGATTCAATGCGAAAGAAAACAAAACTAAAAAAAAATCTAAAGAAACAGCTTTCTTCCTTCGCCCTGAACTGCCTGTTGCTCACATTTAACCTGGCTTAATCAGACCCGTTCGAGGTTTTCATTCATAATGCAGAGCTGATTAAATTCTAATGGACTCGGGGAAAACCAAATTTCCTCGAGATTTTTTTCGTAGCCTGTGTATTTATACATTTACCGGATGTCTCTAGTATGTCTATTTAAACCCAGCTGGGAAATAATAAGCACGATTACAAACCAGCCTGCACAACATCCAGCAAATTTAGACTTGAATGAGAGACGAACACCATCCCAGGGACTTAGGGCACATACACTCTATATCTTTTTCTGTCTCATTTTACACACAGCGAGGTGCTGAAATGTTTTGCGTAAATGCTTTCTGAGGTTATTTTTAAACTGCTCTCTATTATGTGTCCTTTCCCTGCTAACCTGGTCTACCACTCTGGAAGGACGGATGGAGAGATAGCAATAGAAAACGACAGAGACATAGACAGAGAGAGAGAGGGAGAGAGGAAAAAGCCTGCCAGTTTGACGGCTTGTCCCTGAACACAAGGAAAATCTTCTTGACCTCTGGGTGACATATGGTGATCGTTTGCTACCTTGGTTCTGACACTGTTCCAGCACTCAGCTCCTCTCTGAACCTTGTCATTACTCTCCAAAGCAAACTTCCAAAAATTCAAAACAGAGAATTCCCAGCATCCTCCGGGACAGAAATCGAGCAAAGGATGTCGAGTCAATATGTTACTGGTGATGTGATGTCACAGGTCATTGTTTGTAATTCTGAGCATTCTTAGGGGTTCAATAACCCCTAAACTTTGCAGGAGAGATGCTGACTAGGCCAAACGATCACTGGAATATCAATCTGCTGGATGAATCTTATTAATTAAGCGGTACTTAGCAGGATCTTCCTCAGTTTTTGTCAGCTGCAGCGATTCTAGCAACCTTGTCTTTGCGCTCCAAAGCAAACGTCCAAATTTCAAAAATGCAAAACCCAACATCCTCTGGACCAAGAACTGGCTGGATGTCAAGCCAACCTGGATGAGATCTCTACAGACCACTGTTTAGCTAGAAATCCAAGCTATATTCAAGCCCTCAACACAAACGTACTTTATTATAAAAAGGCAAGAATCACTATTTTACTCTGCTTCCGAACAATCTGTGATAATTACAATACAGCCCCATGGTCATAGCTGTCAAGACACCAAATCTCGCTACAGGCCTGAGAATGAGTCACAGGAAGATAAATAATGCAGCAGTGAGTGTGTTTGTGTGTAGGATGTGAGCAAGTCAAAGCAGACCAGGACTATAAATATGCCTCTCGAAGTCAGTTCAAACTGCTACAACCGCAAGGTGATCTTACATCCTTTCACTGTCCATTTATATATGCAGATTTCAGGGAGAAATGGTAAATGAAAAAATAAGGTAAGTGAGATGGAGTG
Organism: Clarias magur; assembly: GCA_013621035.1. Taxonomy (NCBI): domain Eukaryota; kingdom Metazoa; phylum Chordata; class Actinopteri; order Siluriformes; family Clariidae; genus Clarias; species Clarias magur. Next base: position 41,296 of record QNUK01000481.1, on the reverse strand, counting down.
TCTGTGTTTTTCTGCTTGTGTGCGTGTGTGTGTCTGAGTCAGTGAGTGTGTAAGAGTGCAGGGATTTCCTGTGATCTCAGGCACTGTAGCTTTTCACCTCCTCTATTTTGAAGCAGAAGATGATAGATCTGGCCTTCTGTCCTGCCTCTGCTGGCCCATCAACACCAGTTGAAATGAGAAAATTGAAGTGGGCATACAGTACGTTATTGCCTTGCACACGCGTAGGTGGGTGGAATGATGCAGGGAGGGAAGCAGAGTGTGGGGGAGGTTAATAATGATACACCACTGTTACTCAAACCCATTTCCCTGTCTCTCTGAATTGACACGTGCCTCTCCGACCCTAAATGACAAACAGACAAACACAAGGGGGAAATAGTTGTAGTAGAGAAAAAAAAGAAAAAAAAAAACATGCCAGTGTGGGTCAAGACTTCACAGGCCTCACAGTGCTGCGTAGGCAGGATGTGATGCCACAGGTCATTGTTTGTAATTTTGAGCATTCTTCGGGGTTCAATAACCCTTAAACTAGCAGGAGAAATGCTGACTAGGCCACACTGCCTCTGGAATATCAATCTGCTGGATGAACCATATTAATTAACTGGTACTTCGCAGGATCTTCCTCTGTTTTCAGTTATAGCAATTGTAACTGGCTATTGTTGTTTGATTGACATGATCTAGGAATCAGAGAGAGAGAGAGAGAGAGAGAGAGAGAAGCAAAGAAAAACAAAGAGAAACAGAGATTCATCCCCAGTGTTTACTGTTTGCATCTTCTGCCCTAAACATGTAACCCACTTGATTATGAAGCCATAATCAAGCTAAATAAACACACTTAAATTATTTTTAAGTTATTCATAACCCACACAGGGCACATTTTAACAGTTTTATACTTAGATTTAATGCTGTGAAATGCCCATGAGACAAGTTAGTTCCTGTCATCACTTATGCTTTAAACCGTGAAAAACAGTCGTTCCCTCATCAGCATCTTCTTTTCTCTCTCGTTATCATTGAAAAGATAAATACACCTTGTCATTTCACTGAGAAGCTGGACAGCCTTAACTCCTCTGTCCTGAAGACTTTGCTTTCTTAGGTAATTGTATGTAGCGCATGACTGTTTGAACATAAATAGTAAAATTAATATTACCTAACTAAAAACATTTCCAGAGAAATGTTTCCTTCATTTAAGCACAATTTTAAAATATATTATTATAAAACAATAATGGCTTAGAACATGCATGATGAACCTATCACTCATATTACAGCTAAAACTGTGCTGCTAAAACTGTGATGTCCAAGTTGTCTGGGTATTTAAAAAAATAATCTGTTTCAGGAATTTTAACTGTGCTGTTAAAAAACGAAATAAAATTCTACACTTGTCAAATGATGATTATAATCACTTGTTATGTGTGCTCAGTTCGGGTCCTGTGGGTTCAATTGGCTCCTCATTCTGGAGATTACAAAAAAATCTAAATGATGAGACAGGCACAGAACCATGTATCTACAGGTATACTAACATGCAATATGTATTTAATACATCTTTTAAAATATTTTATTTAGTTAGTTGATAAGTCCGTTATAAACTTACAAAAACTCTTTATTTATTATGAGCTGAAGTTTGAAGTTTGTTCTCAGCTCTATAAACTTCTCCTCTGCAACTCCTGCATTGCTATGTATTGGAGCAATTGGGTGGAGGCTATTAACTGGATGTATGGTGGATGTTGAGGCACATGGTAACCTTTAGAAAGTCACACGTAACACAAAGTGATGCCTTTTCCTGCAGTTGACTGATTAGATTCTGATAAGCATGGAAAACACTACACCCACCATCGATTCCCAGCAAAACAAATCAATATGCACTAAACAGCAAAAAATGGTGAAATTCCGGCCGCTTATGCCCAAAATATCCTGAAAACACTCAATGTTAAGGCGAAAAAGAACCAAGAGGGAAAAGTGAAGATGCGCCAGAAATTGTCTAAAGGTATATGTTAGTTTACGTAAGTTAATGTTGTTGGTTGGGTCCCAGTAACAGTACAGTGGCCACAGTATCTGCATCTAGGCACGAGTTGAAATAATGAAATAATACTTGTTATATAAAGACCCAAAATACCAAAACAATCATTGTGTGATTATAGTCTGTAACTCCTGCAAGAATCTCAGGAATAATAAGAAAGCGGTTTAGAGCTGGCTTTGTTGTTAGTTAGTTAGTTAAAAATAGAGCAAAACGTGTTGTTTTATTAACATTCGTTGCCTGGCCAAAAAAAAGTGAACAATCTTATATTCTGTTCCATTGCCTTTAGGTTTGATTATGTGGCCCACTGTGGTGGCCAATTCATGTGCGAACATGATTCCTCATGCTCCACATGCCTGTGCCATCAGGGTAGAAATAATTAACTGATGTGATTCCCTGACCAATCAGTACATTCCGGTCATAACGTTGACTTTATTTTAGTGCTTTGGATAACGTTGCTGAGGCTAGACCTGACCAACAGAAGCAGCCCCAGATCATAACACTGCCTCTAGAGGCTTATACAGTTACTTCACATTGTGTGTGGAAAAGCTCTTACTTTCACTATTAAACATGGCCATGGTTTCTGTTAAATTTTTATGTCTATGTCAATTTTTTATGATGCAACTTCACCAAGAGCTTAAGTGTTCTCCATGACATTTCTTCCACAAAGATGAAAGTTCAGCACTATCCTTCCTGTTGGAATGATATGTTATACAGTTCTCAATCCAATTTCAGTCATTGCAGACGTTCCTGTCAGAATTCCCATAATCGTTTTCTTTGCTTGATGCAGACCCCTATGAAATGGTGATGATTTTTTTCCCAGACAGTGTATTTTAATATGAATAAAAGTGGATAAATACACTTCATCATGTTCAGGATTTCCATACACCTTGAGTTAGTTGCTAAAAATTCTACACAAATATGAAGTGCTTCCGATTGAGCATTTTACAAATACAGATCATCCTAAAAAAGAAGAAAAAAAAAAAACTATGTTTGTTTCCATGGTGCCATTCAGCAATGATTGAGAAACACAAACATTGAAATTCAGTCATGTTATTTGCTTACGCAGAAATCTCTAAGATAAAACTTGAAGTTTTAGTCATTTTAGTTACACACCTCAACTATCCAAAAATGCCACGACAGTCACATAATATTGGAAGTCTCTTTACAGTAAACACACATACAATCTAGTTACCTCATAGATAAAAACGCAAAAGTGTTATTATTATCTAATCAAAACCAGGCATCACATTGTACAGGTAATTTTAAAAAATATATTTCTGATAATTAAACACCACTAAAATTAGATGTGTGTTTTCACTTTTTGACTCTTTCACGTAAGTGAATGAGAGCATTTATAGGGGTGGTTGTAAGCAGAACTCTCTTAGGGATTCACATTTGCCCAAGACCAAATTCAATGTTAGATTTCTCTATCGATTTCTCTATAAAAGCAAAAGCATGCCTGAGGTTGGATTACCTTTATCATATTAAGAGAGAGCTAAGAGCAGCATCTGGGATTGCTAATGGTGATACGCTAACACATGCTGCAGGGAAGGTCAAAGATGAGAGCTCTGATAACAAGACAGGGCTGGGGAAGCACACAGTAATGTCTTTAGCTTCAGACTAGCATTTCAGCCTGCTAGAGCTGGAAGCAAAACTAGCCCTAATCAATTCTAGGAAGTGCTGGACTGGGAAAAGAATCCAAAGAAGTGATGATCATTTAAATATTTGTTTAGAGATTTTGGGCAAATTCTGTGAGACTAAGAGCACATTATAAAATTGTATGGAGACATGTCCATTGTAAAATTGTATGTACTGTAGGACAAATCCTTTTAAAAGGCGAAGGAAAGAAAGAAGGACGGAAAGAAAGAAAGAAAGAAAGAAAGAAAGAAAGAAAGAAAGAAAGAAAGAAAGAAAAAGAAAGGGACTGACAAAAAGGAGCTTTCCTTTTTTTAAATGAAATATAAAAGAAATAAAAAGGGAAGGAAGGAAAAGAAGAACAAAACACTGATTAAGAAAGAAAGAAAGAAAAAAAGAAAGAAAGAAAGAAAAAGAAAGGGACTGACAAAAAGGAGCTTTCCTTTTTTTTAAATGAAATATAAAAGAAATAAAAAGGGAAGGAAGGAAAAGAAGAACAAAACACTGATTAAAAAAGAAAGAAAGAAAGAAAGAAAGAAAGAAAGAAAGAAGACAAAAAGGATCTTCCCATTTTAAAATAAAATATAAAAGAAATAAAAAGGGAAGGAAGGAAAGGAAGAACACTGACTAAGAAAGAAAGAGAGAAAGAGAGAAAGAAAGAAAGAAAGAAAGAAAGAAAGAAAGAAAGAAAGAAAAAGCTCATTGGCAAAGAAAGAAACGGAGAAAGGATGGAAGGAAGGAAGATCACTCACTGACAAATAAAGATTAAAAAAAGAAAGAAAACAGAAAGAAGGGAAAGCAAGAACACAAAACAGAGGACTAATTGAAAAAGAAAAAAAGAAAGTAAGAAAGAAAAATGAGAGTGAACAGAGCTGTGCTGTGTGGATTGTGTATGTTCCACATGATCACATGACCAGCTGGGCTTTAAGAACACGTCCACTGTCCAGTCCTAAATGTCCTCTGTGGATAAACATAAAACATGGTGGACAACTCAGCATTTTTTTTTTGACTGAAGCCCATCTACAGAAACACTGCGTTCAGCAGAGGTAGTGTCTCTGTACAGAATCTTTCAGAGGAGCATGAAGTGTGAGGTGGATTCATTCCATATCAGCTTAAAGGGGATTAGTGGCCAGGTGATCGCTTACTTCACTCCCAGGACAAGAGTGCGGGTGCAGGCCTGAATTAGAGCTGCTGAGACACACACTGACAACATGCTGTGCATTCAGCCATTTTGAGTGTGGGAAGTAGTTATAGAAAGTCATGCATTTGAGCTTTAGTGTTACTGAAAATGACTCAAATTGTCAGTTCCAGTCCAAACCGCGTGTACAGCGGGAATTTGAGAACTCAGCAGAAGTCAGCGGAATCAATTTTATTCTTCAGCCGACAAATCTACCAGGCACCGTTTTAGACGTGTGACACGTTGTGTCTTCCCAACTGTGAATAAGACCATATTTGTTTCGCAATACTACTTAAGCAATCAAACTGTGGATGATAAAAATGAGCAAATTACTGATTCTCCTAATGGAAATTCTGGATTCCACCATGCCTTCATTCACATAAATAAATTAGAAGATACTTAACACTTTGCCACAAACAACCTTCACAACTGGCGGGTCTTATTTAGAGCGTGCATTTCATAGCCATCCAATTGTGTCATTCCAAAATAACCCTCAATTCCACACTCGAGTCGTAAATTCAATACTTAATTAAGTGAGCCAGATAAAATCATAAATATATTAGGAAAATAATTCACTTCAATTTACTTGAGCATTTCAAGCACTGTTGTTTTTCTTGTTTTTTTTCTAAAACCTATTTATTTGTAAATTCAGCTTGGAGTTTTCAAGGCTGGGAGTAACACACCTTGAAATTCCAATTGCATAAACGTATATTCTAATAGAATGTCTTGAGGTTATTTCAACATAATATGGTTTTCGTATAATATAATCAGAATACAGCCGCAATTTATTTACAAAAGACTGACCTCAGGAGAATGCTGAAAAAGGAAGCAATCATTAAAAACCTGATATTAATTGTCATTTAATGACTCAAAACCACAATTCATATTTTCAACACACCTGCAGGTATAAAGGTTGCAATTGGTTTCAAAATAATTCATTATATTCTTTACAGAATATAATTCAGAAAACTAAAGTGAATGTGTCAAAAATAATGAAGATGCATTTTACCATGTAGGTTATTTCCCAAACGCTGTAAGTTACTGTAGTTTCTTTTATTATTGTACTGTATTAGCAAAAAACAAGCTTTATGCTTTACATTAAGGGTCCCTTGAACTTAAACTTGTTTCATTACTATAAAAAAAAAAACATGAAGAAACATTTATTTTAATTAATTTCTTTTTCGTAAGGCAAATAATCAACATCTACACAAACCAAGGTTCATATAAACAATGAGCAAAAATAAATTTACAATCACAAACATGCACCAACACCTTTTAAATTAATGTTAAGCTGAATTAATGAGACTGTGTAGCAAGTCTCAGGATTCCCACCCAGAGGACAAGGTTCAGTTATTTAACACTTAGGAAATTGTTGCAAATTTATTTTTTGTTAATTTATGTGAAACTATTATTATTTTTTGAGCAAACGTTATTTGCATTAATACACATACGAAAATGTCACTAAATTAAATGAAATAAAACAATAATTACATACTCCTGTAAAAAGAATTGCTAATTAGATCAAGGTAAAAGCAGGTCAGATCACTTTACACCTTTAGTGTGACATGATGAATATTCAATCATAGTATTCATGATGGCTATTATTAAGTAAAAAACATAAACATAAAAAAAAGAAAAACTAACCTTTTGATCATTAGTGTCGACTCTTCTTAACTTAATATCACATGAGAGAGAGTGCTGTTGCACAGAATATCAGCACTGCTGTGATGCAGCTGACGATATTACAATCGCGCTGATATTCAGTACAACAGCTCGACTTTGCAAGATATTGCTTTTACGGTATACAACAGTTACAGAAGCACCATTCATCATTAACAGATTATGATTTGTTTGCTTATTTAACCAGTTTGGCTTTCCAGGTTTGAATCCCAAATAGAGTTAAACAGAAAACTATTGCACTAGGGTGTACAATCCCTTGTCCCCTTGATCAATGGTTAGAAAGGAGTTTGAGATTCAGTCTTGTGTTAGAAGCTATTTAGTTTGCCCTGAACAAAACAACACGTATTGTTCAGAGGCAATTAGGAGCGACTTATAAGCAATTACTGAGGAGATAAAGTGTTGTTTAAGATGACATAACATTATCAGATGTGTTTTCTTGCTGAAAGCCCATCTAGTTTTGGATGTGGGTTTTGGCGGGCAGTTGCTCTTCCCACTGTCCTGAGAACTGTATCAACCTGCTTTCACCCATGTTGGTAACTAACAGCGCTATGTAAGTAAATATAATACTTAAACCACTTTTTGCTCGTAGCACTGCACGGTACATCTTCACATTTGGCAATCCAATTCAACTCTTTCTTGTTAAATATCTATCAAAAAACCCTTATTCCTCATCTGGACTAAAGTAATTAAATAATGAAAATACAACTTTTATACACTCTGTGTATACATATATACAGTATATATACTATATATAAATATATAAAAGGAATTCCAAGAATACAAAGAAAATGGTAGACTTATATCATGGTGATCTTGTACCCAGTGGAGCTGTGCAGAACTGGAAACTGTGTGTGTGTCTCTCTGTGTGTTGATGGACTTCACCTTTGCGCGCAGCGAACAAAGGCAGCTGGAGAAAGAAGCCACAGCGTTGGACTTTAGCTTGATTAAATGGTCAGTGAGTCGGAAAAGCGCCCTGATGTGATCTGTGACCTCTGGCCAAACTCTTTTTTTTTTTTTTTTCCACGGGAAAGATTAAATGAAAGCACCTTCAAAAAGAACAGCAGGGACAAAGTCAAGTTAGCTCCTTCAGAGGCAGCGAGTGGAAGAAAAGAAAACAACATGAAAGGAGGGATGTTGAATCCATGTTTCAGAAGAGTCACTCTGCGAACAGACAGAAGACGCCTTATAGCAAACGCTCCCTCCTTCTGACAGGCTACAATAACCTCACATCACAGATAAACGTCACTCATGTCTCACGCTCCTGCTACTCAAAATCTGAACCAGACGAGCTCACGATGGAGACCTGTTCTGAATCTGTTAATATTTGCACCAAGAAAGGACACCAGGTTTATTGTCATCAATCAATCTTTTTAAGGCACCTTCCCTATCAGCACTGATTGCGCGTGAGGTCGTATACACCAGAACAGTCATTTATTTACTAATGCAGCAGTCTCATTTAGTAAATCATCTGTATGAAGCAACACACCTTCAATATTTATTGCTGTTTTACAATATGATTACAAATGAGAGCTTTTAAACACAGACAATATAATCTGCTGTAAAGAGTTACTGCAAAATTCAATTTATATAATTAGTTTTAGACGGATGGGCAAAATCAGGAAAATGTGATTTTATAGCTCATGGTGACACTGGTGAGCATTTAATGCTGTTAAATTCCATTAAAATCACTTTTACACATTAATTCCCTAAAAGATTTAATATTTGAAAGCAAACATTAATATTAGAATTTTACATGTACTGTAATCATATCAAAATGTATTTATATAGGTTTTGCCACAGACTGAATATTACCAGTAGAGCTACACTGCAAAGTCTAGAAAAAAATCTAAAGGTTTATTTATTTTTATTATAAATGATGTGATATATGTCACTAATATTTATCAAAATGTTATATTTCTTATAGTACTTAAAAGCCATTTACAGATATAACATGCACATTACTGTACATAAGGCAGTAATGGAAGCCGGTACTTTAATAGATTTGATAGATAAAGCTTGAGATATGTTTTTTTTTATCTACTATTATTTCATTTACAAAAAGAATATCACTTACTTTATAGTAGTTATAAACAGTCATTGGTCACAGTGTGACCAAAGGGACATGTTAATTCAAGGTGTGTCCACTAATTAGCATCACAGGTGTCTACAATCTTGTAATCAGTCAGTGGGCCTATATATAGGGCTCCAGGTAGTCACTGTGTTGTTTGGTGACATGGTATGTACCACACTCAACATGGACCAGAGGAAGCAAAGGAAAGAGTTGTCTCAGGAGATTCGAAGGAAAAATTATAGACAAGCATGTTAAAGGTAAAGGCTATAAGAGCATTTACATGCAGCTAGATGTTCCTGTGACTACAGTTGCACATATTATTCAGAAATTTAAGATCCATGGGACTGTAGCCAACCTCCCTGGACATGGCTGCACGAGGAAAATTCATGACAAATCAAAGAGACGGATAATCTGAATAGCAACAAAAGAGCCCAGAAAGACTTCTAAAGAGATCCAAGGTGAACTTCATGCTCAAGGAACATCAGTGTCAGATCGCACCATTCGTCGTTGTTTGAGCCAAAGTGGACTACATGGGAGACGACCAAGGAGGACACCATTGTTGAAAACAAATCAGAAAAAAACCAGACTGGAATATGCCAAACTACATGTTGACAAGCCACAAAGCTTCTGCTGTGGACAGATGAGACAAAAATGGAACTTTTTGCCAAGGCACATCAGCTCTATGTTTACAGATGGAAAAATGAAGCATATCAAGAAAAGAACCTACTGTGTTCCCTACTGTGAAACATGGAGGAGGCTCTGTTATGTTCTGGGGCTGCTTTGCTGCATCTGGCACAGGGTGTCTTGTATCTGTGCAGGGTACAATGAAATCTCAAGACTATCAAGGGATTCTAGAGAGAAATGTGCTGGCCAGTGTCAGAAAGCTGGGTCTCAGTCGCAGGTCATGGGTCTTGCAACAGGACAATGACCCAAAACACACAGCTAAAAACACCCAAGAATGGCTAAGAGGAAAACATTGGACTATTCTAAAGTGGCCTTCTATGAGCCCTGACCTCAATCCTATTGAGCATCTTTGGAAGGAGCTGAAACATGCTGTCTGGAAAAGGCACCCTTCAAACCGGAAACAACTGGAGCAGCTTGCTCATGAGGAGTGGGCCAAAATACCTGCAGAGAGGTGCAGAAGTCTCATTGACAGTTACAGGAATCGTTTGATTGCAGTGATTGCCTCAAAAGGTTGTGCAACAAACCATTAAGTTAGGGGTACCATCATTTTTGTCCAGGTCTGTTCCATGAGTTCATTTTTTAAAATAATTTTGTTGAAGCATGGTTGAAAAGCAATGTCTGACTTTCATTGGTTAACATTCATAGAATTCTTATTTATTATTACTTTTGTCAGATTAAAGTTATTTCTGTGACCATTGTGAGTTGTTCTGTCATTGACCAAAGGGTACCAATTTTGTCCATGTGTGTAAATTATACATTCTGCTTTGATAATAAATAAATAAATAAATAAATAAATAAATAGCTCCATGATTACACTTTGAATATATACAGTATAACTGACAGAAATATTAACTTAAATTTTCTGATATTCACACCTAGATCTGGTAAATAACTAAAATTATGGAAACCTTTATTTCAACCCAAATAAACACTTATAAAAATAAAAATATTGGAGCACATAACTAACAGGTGTTGTTTGCTGCCCAGATGTTTCCTGTTATATTGAACTTCTACCCTTGGTTCAAAATCTGGTTTTCAGCTATAAAGCTTAGTTGTTACAAAGTATAAACCAAGACCAGAGAGCTGCCTCTAGGAGCAAATCGTCTTTTTAAAAATGAGAAGAGGTGTCTTTTTGTCTTAAGGCAAATGCAAATAAATGCAGAAGAACAAGGATGACTTTAAAAAAGGAGAAAAATTATAAACCCCAGTACACAGTACTTAAAACAAAGTCTGTATTTGGTGTGATGCTTTGAGGACCCTTGTCAGGTTCGGGTACAATTTGTGCAGTATTATAAGGAAAAGTTTTACTGAGCATCCTGCAAAAACACACACAGTTCTTCTGAGGACTTTGACTATTGCACCTGCTTCTTTTTGTATGCAAAACCCAGCGGCTTCCATTTTGTTTTTTGTTTGCCTAAAAGTGGTCACTTACTGTATATAATAAGCTGCTTTCTTTTCTGGCATGCAAATATTTTCCTGTAACTTTTCTTTTTGTGGTGACATACTGAAGATTGGAAATCAGATTTTTTTTTTTTAATGCTGACACAATAATAAAGTCATTTAAAAAATCAATGAATACAGTTTTTTTCTCTGTTTGTACACTTTTGCACTGTACTATATTTCAGCAGTATTGTAATATCCATCTTATGAGTGTATAACCACCAGTCATTCCACATCACATCACAGTGCGTCGCAAGGACGTGAAAGTATGTTCAAATTTTATTAAGATAACTACACCCAAGAGTACATCCAAGATGTACATGGTAGGATAGTGAGAGCATATTTGTGTTCATTCGAAGGAAACAAGAGCATAATTAGCTTATATAAAATTACAGATTGCACATTCATGGCATCATTATGTATTATAACGTATGGCATTTTAGAGTGTGAAAAAAAAAATGCAAGAGCACTTGTGGGTTGTGCCCTAAAAATATTAACAACCCAGGATTTCATGCTAAAGGTATCTTAAAGACGTCTTAGGGAGTCTTGGGATTTTTAGATCCTATATAGATGATGTGATGCACGCTCACTGAGATAGTACGCAAAACATAATAAACGCATCCGTTTACTGGCATTTGCATTTCGAGATATACTGTACAACGGTCTGCTTAGAATATCCTACAAAAGTGAGACAGAAACAGCAGCAGCACCACCTCACCCTGACAAATCTATAGCCTGCTATTCCAGCAGAATCCTGTTCTGACAAAAATACCACCTAATGCACTTCCAGAATTGTGAAAATGTTCTTTGTTCCTTGGGATGCAGGAACGGTTGCTTTGGCGATTCTGCACCATTTAAATCAGTGACAATCCAATCACCGGCATTCTTAAAGTAATCAGGAAGAGAAGGGCCAAAACTGAGAGATAGCAACAGAGGGAAAGAGAAAGAGAGAGGGACACTACTACATTAAACACTCCACTATCTGGAAAGCTGCAGGGACCCAAATCATGTATCTATGAAGTCTTGATTAAAACGACTTTAGAGAGTCAAAGGCCACGGGTGTACAAAACACGCAATTTAGCTTTACAATTTAAGCAAGAATACCACAGAGAGATGTCAAAGCTTTGTCAAGGGATTACAGAACAGAATTTAGACTCTCAGAGTAATCTATTCTTATCAGTCACATTCAAAGTCAGACAAATTGAAGTCCAACGTCAGTCCGCGTTTAGATTGCGGTTTTGGCGATCTTAGTCGGAGGCAGAATGACACAGGAGGGCATAATGCTCTCCTGATGTTGGACTGTCACTCAGTCAGATGGCCGGGAATTTTTTTTGAACATTGAATGGATATACAGAAAACACATTTCAGTCCTGACAGATGCTGCCACTACAGTTTGAGGCTTTGCGATTCAGACAGCTGAAGACGATATACTGTCCTTCAGGGTCATGCCACTTTAGTTTTTGGTTCCTCTCAATTCTTGAAACTTTTTTTTTTCATCTTTGAGTGGGTGCCAAAAAACAAAAAAGAGAGAAAGAAATCATGACATAAGATGACACTTTAGGAGTTTACCATTACCTGTCTCTGCTCCAGAATTCTTACTAGACTATTAGACTATAGATGGGAATAATGGCAGAAAAAAAGAGTGCTAAAATATACTAAAACTGTTAGTAAAAATCTTCAAAAACGGTCATGCAGTAAGAGAAATGGTTTACTTACTTTACAATTAAAAAATACCTTGTGCATTATTCTATATCGTTGCCCTGATAATCCATATTTCTATTTTTGCTTCGTTTACTTTTCACTAAATGAAGGAAAAAGGTGACTTTCACGGAACAGTAGAGGAGCTGACTCAATCAGTACTGAGCTCACGCAGGCCACAGGGACTGTTCACCGTCTGTCAGGCCCAACCCATGTTCATCAGGCTGGAGTATGTACTATATAAGAGAGTCCGTAAAGATCTAGAGCCAGATATTCATATCTGTATGACTCAGGACAGACTGATCTGCCTGGTCATGCTCTATTGCGTTGGACACATGTAGTAAGTCACTAACATCCATTAGCTTTTTTTTTTTTTTTTTTACTACTAAAGTTAATGTAGTCATTTAAACAGGAAATTCATGATAGCTGCATCAGATAAGTCTCTGTTCAATATCTCCATCAAACTCGTTAGGCTGGAAGCTGGCTTCCTTTTTAAAAGAATAGAATGAGAGGCAGATGTAATGTTAAGACCAATCAGCAGAACTGTCAGTATTGTAGCTGTAAAGCGAGTTCAGTGCCTGGAGACATTTGCAAAGGAAAATGAACAATCAGCAGAACCATAAACAGAGATTTTTTTTTAACAGTAATGTGCAGTCAGGTGTCTTTAGGGACCGATGTTTTAATATACAGTAGTAATGTTAAAATGTTAACGTGAAGGGTATTAGGAAAATGTCACTTGGTCTGATTCCCTGGACATTTCTGGTTGGTTGGCTGGTTGGTTGGTTGGTTTAATTTCTAAAGAATGAATAAATAAATACTGTAAAAGCATGTTAATTAATTTCCATATGAAAGTAAAACCCTCTAAAATTTCGAACTTTCTTACTGTAACCCAGTCCTGATGCACATCTCTAGTCTCAATCAGATGCTCTTTTGTGTGCTTTATATTTGTGGCAGATTTTTCTGCTTGTTACAAATAATGTATTTGGGTTCTAACTAAAAGCAAGCAACTATCCATCAACCATATACATATTTTGCTGCCTTCATTCAGTAAAAAGCAACAAAACAACCACAAGCTCTTGTTTAGTTTCTGCAAGCTGAAGCCAAACGAACAAGCCAACTATCATGTCATTTCCAATATGCCATTTATTCCTAATCATTAATGAAGTTAATTACGAATGGAATAAGTATATATCTTATGTTCCAAACTGGATTTAGACTGCATCACAGTATAGAGACTGCACCTGTCAAAGTGCTTCATGATTTATTATCGTACAGTGGACAACATTTCACTTCTTGTGCTGCTAGGCCAGTAGACCACAACATATCCCTTGAAAGGTTGTAAAATATCATCAGCATTATTGGCCAGGCTCATGCCCTATCAGAAGATTTTTAAAAATAATTTTCTTAAAGTAAACAATGATGACGCCTTAGGATATATATGATTTAAGTGAGGTGTCATCCAGGGGTCTACCTTGGATCCGTTACTCCTCTCTCTGTACCTTCGGGTTACATTACCATTAAGTGTGACATGAATTTGCTATATGACCGAACAGCAAATTGTTCTATATCTCTGTTAAGCTATATGAAATTAGGCTAGTTCTCCTGCTTGAAACAATAATTCTGATGTATATTTAAAAAAAAATACACAAAAGTTCTACACTTGCTTTTCTCAATGTACAGTATGTACTATAGTGAAACATAGGAATGTGTTTGCTTTGTCAGTTGCTGAGAAAGCAGTCCATGTATTTATGTCCAACATAAATACTGCAGGGTGCTTCTGGTTGTGTGTAATGCTGTGTCTCTAAATAAGCTAAAGTGGGCCCATGAATACTATACTAATACCAGAATGCCTAACAGGTTGACAACACAGTTAACAGACATGTTTGTGTCTCAGGATAAGTCAAACTCAGCTCGTTTTACTTTATTTTATTAAGTCACATCACTTGTTTTGTTGTTATGGTGTTATTATTGGTTAAGCTTTATTTATTTTTCATTAACCTTTATTATCCTAGTAATCATCTTGATTTCTATTTATTTGTACTTACGTTTTTTATGCCGTGCTCATTTGTAAACCTGCTCCAAGATAATTATAACTGTTAAGGGCTGTATAAAAATAAAGCTGACTTTCCTCGTACATTCCAAAGACATGCGTAGGCTGTTGTAGGCTTATTGGTGGCCCATAGTGTATGATCAGATGTGTGAATATGTGTGTCTATGCCTGCTTTACATCTTCCAGGGTAGTCCATGCCTTTACATCAACCAACAACTCTACATTGAAAAAGCTTCACCATTTTAATCAAGTCACCATCAACCTGGCAAGTGAATAACATTGATTATCTCATTACGTTGGCGCCACAATCAGTTGTTGTGTTTCAAGTAGGAAGACTGGGCAAGGAAATAATGGGCAAATTTTGATGGTTAGACACCTGAGTCAGAGCATCTCCAGAACCGCAGGTCCTGTGGGGTGTTCCTGGTATGCAGTGGTTAGTACATCACAAAGGTGGTCAAGGCAAGACTGGTAAACTTGTGACAGTGTCATGTTTCACTGGTGCATGTTGGGAATGAAGGAGTGCCCATCTTGTCTGATCCCATCGAAGAGCTGTTTTAGCACAAATTGTACGACTAAGCATCGGAAGGTCACAGTTTAACCCCACTGTTGGGCAATTGAGCCCTTAACCCCTAACCACTCAGATGTATAATGAGCTAAAAATGTAAGTCACTCTGGATGTACTGAGAAAGTGTCTTCCAAATGCTGTAAATGTAAATGTAAATTAGGCTGCACAGATACAGACCTGTAAAAGTGGCTATGCTGGTCCGTGTCCACTGTAAAAAGTGTCCATAATGGGCACATGAGCATCAGAACTGGACCATGGAACAAGGGAAAAATGTGAAAAAGTAAACTTTTCCTTTTTTGCCATGTGTGTGAGGGAGAGATGGCATTAGGATGCCTTATGGGAAGAAGACAATCGGATAAGACAATCGCTAGTAAAAAAAAGTACTGTATTCATGGGGTGTCAGAAATAATCTGAAAAATTTATTATTTCCTTCGGACTTCGGAAAGCTTTGATAATACAAATCCAAAACATTGTTGCAGTAATGTTACTGTCCATTTTATTTATGTAGATTAAAAGTTTATTAGATTAAATTTAAAAAATTTAAAGCACAAATCATCTGGAAATGAGACCATCCGAGATGCGCGTGAAGGCATCTTGCGTTACACTTGCTCTGATGGCAGCAGGTGATCTACCGCTATCTTAACTTGCTAAATTAACTTTAGTTAAAATGCCTAAAACTAAACGGTCGAAAGTGTAGCTATATTTCACAAGAAAAGATTCCGACACCGCGACGTGCAGTACATGTTTTACAGCAGTTGCGTGTAAAGGGGGAAACACAATCTAATGAAACATTTGAGGGCACACGGAATAAACTTAAAGCAGAGGGATGCGCCGTGTTTGACAGCTTACGTACAACAGCTGGCACTATCGGTGTAGATGATCCCAGCCCCAGTCATACCAACCGTAGCAAAAATGAGTCCGTCGATTATGATGACGACAGCAGCCTTTCCGCAGGTTAGTAGTAGGCTAATGTAATGTTAATTGCAAAATGCAAATCTTGCATTCATGCTTACAAATGGTCAAACGATTTGTAAAATACTAATGTAACATGGATTCTGTTCATGATTATGGCTTTCCAGCTAGTACTTAAACTTTTAATATATTGTTCAATTTTAAGCTTAAATTTTTTTGTTCAACAAAAATGTATTCTTGAGTCCACCATCATTTTGTGTCTTTTGCAAAGTATCGGTTCAGTCACCATTTTGGCACCGGTATCGGTTTAAAAATATCGATTTGGCACCGGTATCGAAAAAATCCCAAAGATACCCAACCCTACTAGGTACTAGGATACAAGCACAATTGGCTATACACAGTATATTACAGTACATTAAACGGAGCGGGACCCGACACTGATGCTGACCCTGCATACACACACTGAGAAGTTTCTCCATCTATTCTATCACCAAAACCACTTGCACACTTGCAGAGGATGCAGGCTGAACACGTGTGACAATGTGCCGCGGACACGTGATCTACCTTTTGCAACTGAACATGCGCGAATGCATGTTCATATCTTTGAAAGTTTGTAACTCAAATTGTTTTATGTAGGGGATATACTTCCATGGAAATTATATTTTATTGTCACACTAAAATTTGCAATGGATTGAGGAACATAGATTTCAAGGTGTCGACCTCCAAATTCCACAGATTTCAATCTGATCGAGTAATCTCTTGGATGTACTGGAAATACAAGTCTGATCTATGAATGTCCCTCCTGACAACTTTAAGGCCTTATAGAACCTGCTGGTACCAGATAGCACGGCACACCACCAAAGGCCATGTGGAGTTCTTACAGAGTTGATGTGTGAGAGGTGTTTTGGCACCACAATAAGGACCTACACGATATTAGGCCCGTGCTTTACTGTTATGGCTGATCGATGTATATAATCTGTCTATTGTGTAATATGTAGCCTTCAGACCCAATAATGCAGATAGCAATATTATTATTACAAATAAAAACTATAATAACGAATATTTATCACATATCTGTTGTTGCAGTAGATGCGTATTAAAACAAGTGCAAATAATGGTAGTAGGAGGTACACTGATACCTCACCGAATGGAGCTACTTAAATAGGGAGCATTTGTGAATGCAGAAGAACAAATGAGCTATAATTAGTGGTATTCATCTCCGGACGGTCGGGTCATGCACACAGACTTGTATTATATTGCAGATGACAGTGTTGTTCAAACAAAGAGGGAAGAAAACAATTAGCTTAACACTGTGGCTGTGATTAGGAAAATTTCTGTTTGCAAGCACTGAATCTCACATCTCCTCTTCCCCACACTTTGAAGGCAAAAACAATCACACAGTGTCTTCCTTATCACAGAAAAACTGAATCAAATATAAACACTGTAGTCAGAACGGACTGGATGTAGAAGGTGTGTCTGTGTGTTTGTGTGTGTGTGTGTGTGTGTGTGTGTGTGTGTGTTTGTGTGTGTGTGTGCAGATATTAGCATATATTATTGACTCAGTTTCCCATGGCATATGACAGATTGAAAGAAAAAAAATAAATAAACACCTGGTCTTTTTTTCTGGTCTTCTTCTGCCCAGTTTCAGTAACCCCGTCCCATTCTGTAGCTCATGCCGTTTCCTGATGTGGTCATCTGCTTTTGTAAGCCAAGATCTTTCCACTTGTAGAACGACCTGCTCTGTGAGTCATTTTTGTTTTTTTACCCTCAATCTCTTGAGGGTAAACAAGAAATTGTTAAATTACTACACTACTGCTCAAAAGTTTAGGATCACTTGCACATTTATTTCTTTTTGTTCAGTGATTTATTTTCTACATTCTACAACACATATGGAATTAGGTAATTATGTAACAACAGTCAGTTGTTATTTTAAGACATGAAGCACCAAGATTATCAAGCACCATGACGAAACTGGCTCTCATGAAGACCTTCCCAGGAAGGCAAGACCAAAGCGTACCTCTGCTGCGGAGGAGAAGTTCATTTAAAGTTACCAGTCTTAAAAATCACCAATTAGGGTCTCTGAGTAGCGCAGTGGTTAAAGCGCTCGCCCTATCATCCGGCGATTGCCAGTTCGATCCCGGGTGATGCTGTAACCTCTCGCAGCCGGAGGTCTAGAGAGAGCTGATTGGCCGAGCTCCCTCACAGGGGAGGGATGAGAGGTACATAGTGCTCCCATATTAATCACGGCTCTACAGCCAATCAGGGGCGTCTGTGAGCTCGCGCAACAGAAGGAGCGGATAGCGCTGTCCCAACGGTGCGTGAGCGAGCAGTTCGAAAAGATGCGGCCGGCTGGCGTCACATGGTTCTGAGGAAACACGTGATAGTCTTCGGCCCTCCCGGCTGAGTGGTAGTCTTAATGTGGGAGCCCCCTAGTGACTGGGAGGAATTGGACACGAGTAAATTAGGGAGAAAATCGAGGGTAAAAAAAAAAAAAAAAAATTACCAATTAACAGCACCTCAGATAAGAGCCATTATAAAGGCTTTACAGATCAGACACAGATACATCACAACATTAAGTGTTCAAGGGAGATTATTGCACATTTTGGACGCCTTTAGCATTCCTTTACACTATAAAAAGAAATAAAAATCAAGAACGACCATAGAGGTAGAAAGTGAGGCCATGGTCACTGTTCCTGATAAAATATATAAAACACCCACACACTGGTAGTGGTTTAATATTTAATCAGTGCACTAATGCTAGTGATATCTCCCTGCCATAAGCAATCTATTACATGTTTTGATGTACTTCTGTAGGACTACTAAAATAGGATCTTAAACATTTAAATGCATACTATTTTTTTTTTGTCCTTTTGCATACATAAATAAAAATCTGAACAGCACTAGAACAGCAAAATTAGCTCCGACAGCCTTAGTGTGTGCATGTGTGCATGGACTGAAAAACAGTTTGTGAGCAGACACTCCAGGAAGCTTTCTGATATATACATTTCACCCTTAATGAGATCCTCAGTGTTGTATTTCTCGATGCGGGGAGAAAAAAATACTTGTAACTCTACAAACAACAAAAAAGTTAAGACTGAAGAGATCCAGACATCTTGTGATAACTTACTGTGTCTGGGAGAGGGGAGGAGCATATATTTGAATCTCGGGTTAGAATAAATGTCTCCGTAAGAGTAGGGATATCTGAAAATTTTGACTTTTTTGGGGGGGGAAACCCCACATTGAAAAAATTAATAAAAAGGTCCTCATACAGATAGCAAGACAAAGTTCTGTGTTTTTGTGTGTATGTGTTTGTGTGTGAGTCAGAAGGTCAAATTCCCTCTCAGTTTCCCTCTGCGTCTCTCTCACCAGATTTGACAGGTAAGGAAACAAATCATCAGAGCATGACGGCTAACAATGACCCTCCTCTCTCTCCCTCTCTCTCTCCAAATACACACCAACCTCTCCTCCTTCCACTTTATCCAATCCAAACTCTGCAGTTTGTGCTAATGACTCCACACACACACACTCACACAAACACACACACACACACACACACACACACAAACATACACACACACACACACACACACACAAACACACACACACATACACACACACACACACACACACACACAAACATACACACAAACATACACACACACACGCCTCTATTCAGGCACTACGCTGACTAGTGCAGGAGGGCAATCTAATATATTTAGCAGTACGACTTAGGAGCAGTACGAGCATGGCATTCGTCCTGCTAGGGACTGTGTGGAGTGAGTGTGTAGGTGTGTTTTACTGCACCTGCTGTCAGCACTGGACATGATGCTGACAGGTCAGTTATGGAGGATTAGGCTGGGAGGATTGCTGCTCTGCTGAGATGCCCTTGGAAAGCACAAGGACACAGTCCACGCCGCAGTGTCCAACTTCTTTTCCATGACGGGGTGTGCAGGCCAAAAATAGAGCGAGCGGCAGGTTTGGATTTATACCGTAAACTCAATCAAAACCGAATCTCATTTAACTGTGTAGGTGTAAGCACTCCACGGGGGGTTACATTTAACGACAAGACTGTTATGGGGTGGGGTACTGTCTGCGCTTTTGTGTGCTTCAGCTCTCTGTGCATATATGCTTAATCAATCTAAACCACCTTTAAACTAACAGTCACTACGCATTCTCTTCTGCAGCACTTCCATACATCTCTAATAGAACATTCACTCAAAAACAGAGAGAGAGAGAGAGAGGGGGGGGGGGGAATTTAAAGAACAAAAGAAAGTCTATTCTTTAAGTGTCCCTGTCAATGCAAAGCCTCACCAAGACACAATAGCATTTGTTGAATTTTCTACTGCCAAAATAGTGACAGATTAATTTCTCTTTGCTTCAGAGAAAGAGAGAGAGAGAGCGAGAGATAGACAGAAATTGAGAGAGAAAGAGGAAGCTGAACACCTAATTACCCTGCATTGTGAAGGGAAAATACAGAGGCGATAAGCATAGCTACTTAGAGGAGGATGGTCTTCTGTGTGTGTGTATGTGTGTAAGTGCGTGTGTAGGAGAGGGTACGGACTGCATGAACTCTGGGGCCGTCTCGGTCCAAACGGCAATGAAATTCGCTTAAATGACTAATGTCTTCATTGGTGAAAAATTAATGATTTTTCTAGCCAGGGTTAATGGACATGTCAAACTCAGAAAATGAGTTGTTTGAAAGTAAATTACTGTAATCTATATTTAGAAAGCTCTGTTAGCCTCAACAACACGGCAACAGCAGTAAGCCTGCACTGACCCTCCCTCTCTCAAACACCACACACACGGACGCACACGCGCACACACACACACACACACACACACACACACACACACACAAAACACCCCATCCCATCTGAGGGCTCGGCAGGAGATGAACCTTGCAAGCTGTTTGGCACCTCTGATATTAATTTTATTTATTTATGCATTCAGCTCTAATTTCTGCTAATCCGAGGCTAACCTTCTCCTCAGGCTATAGCACCATGCTGAGAGCTGGGAGCGGCTACTCGACTGAACCTTTCAGCCATCCATCACATGCATTAAGGAGGAGATGCAGCGGCTGAATCAGGCACATCATCCCAGTCTTAAGAGAGGTGCAAATAAAACACAGAGCTTTTAGCTGTCATGGTGAGCAGTGGCCTCGCCACTGCACAGGCTGGATAACTGGATGATACCCTGGATATCTGGATGATACATATGAACAGAAATATCTCTGTTGAATGTCTGGACTGGAAAATCAAATCCCTGCTAGGTTACCATGGAAGGATTTCGTACGCACTGATGTTTTATAGTGTCAACTTCAAGGCAGGTGGCTAAAATGGAGCCTAAAGCATTGTTATCCGTTTAAAATAAAGAGGCAATGAGAAGCAGTTCTGAGTAGTAGCAGCTGGACCCACTGATATTCATTTTGGCAACAGTGCAAATGCAAAGTATGCTGATGTGTGTGTGTGTGTGTGTGTGTGTGTGTGTGTGTGTGTGTGTGTGTGTGTGTGTGTGTGTGTGTGTGTTGCAGAGACAATACTTAAAAAGTTATCCATTAAAATGGTCAGCAACATTTTGGCCTGATCAGCATTGTGGTGCATGTGGAGCCAGGAACACTCATCACAAGGCAAGAACACTCACCCAGGATAGGATGCTAGTCCATTAAAATGCCTAATGTATACATAAACACATTCATTTACATACTCATTTAAACATAGGGATAGGTAAGCTTAGCCAATCTACCAGCTTTCATATTTTTGAATGGTGAGAAGAAATTCGAGAATCTGAAGGAACTCCACATGGACATGAGAAGAACGTTTGGTTTCTGTATACCACCACACTGAATTTTTCTTCACTCAAACCCTCAACATTAGGTCCAAAGGGGTAAAAGAGGCCATAATTACCCTAAAAAACAAAACCGCATAAACCAGAAAAACAGCATAAACATTGCGAATGACCAATACAACAGTTTGCAACACAACATTCTTTTGGAAAAGAAGGAATTAACAAGTTCAGCAAAAAGCCTGGAAGACCAGGGAAGACGATTAAAGTGTATGACCGCAGAATTCTGTCCATGGTGAAGAAGAACCCTCTCAAAAGATCTAGGCAAGTCATTCCACTCTTGAGGAGGTAGGCATGTCATTGTCAAAGTCTACAATCAAGACACAATTTCATGAAGTAAATACAGCTACTTCACATCAAGATGCAAACCAATGGTAACGCTCAAGAACAAATATGACAGTTTAGACTTTGCCAGAAAATGTTTCCAGATTCTTTAGACTGATTAACTTGTTTTATCATGATGGGAAGAGAAAGCATAGTGAAAGTAACAGCTCATGATCCAAAGCATACCAAATCATCTGTCAAACACAGAGGAGTCAGTGAGCATGACACTGTTTATTGATGACCTAACTGATGATAAAACTTGGAGGATTCATTTTGTAATTGCATAGGGCTATACTCTTTAATTAGGTTAAGCCAAATGCTGCAAAACTGATAGGACAAGGGTTCATATTGCAGATCACTATTGACCCAAAACATACAGCGAAAGCTACCAAGGCAAAGAAATGGGATATTCTTGACTGGCCAAGTCAGTCACCTGTTCTCATCCCGATAGAGCATGCCTTTCCCTTCCAGAAGAAAGGCTGAAGGCAAAAAGAGCCACAAACAGCAGCAGCTGAAGGTAGCTGCAGTAAAGGCCTGGCAAAGCAGCTTACATTTACAGTACATTTAGGCATTAGGCAGATGCTCTTATCCAGAGCGACTTAAAATATGCTTTAAAGTTTCCATCATTGGATATATACTTCCATAAATACCATCAGTTTTAACCCAAATATCTAAGAAACAGATAGAACGTTAGTCATTACTTAAGGTTTGCCAGTGACTCAGGTGTCACTGGCAAACCTTAAGTAATGACTAAATAGCCTAGATAGCCATCTAGCGGATGTTTTTTCCACCACCAGAACAGAAAACCGTCTAGATGCATGTCTTGCTCAATACCTGAGAGATGGTCGGACTAGTCGAGCAGTGCTGGAGGATTGGAGTGAATGTGGTGTGGTGGAGGGTGTGATTAGAGCTGAGAGGTATGTGGGTGCTGGGCCGTTTTTAGCTTTGTACGCGAACATCAGTGTTTTGAATTTGACACGGCACCTACAGAAAGCCAGTGCAGGGAGCGTAGAAATGGGGTGGTGCAGGAGAACTTGGCAAGGTTCCATCTTGAGAGAAGCAACTCAGCATTTGGCCATGTCCATGGGTTCCAGGCTTCAGGCTGTCACTGACTGCTAAGGATTTTCATCCAAGTATTAAACTCAAACCTTACGTTTGTAGTTATGTTAGATTGTTACATTAATTATGACCCTTAAAATGTGTGTTTCCCATCAACCTTCTTTTTCTGAATCTCCATCATCCATTCTCACAACTATTTTTTTTTTAATTGTTTATACTCATACAGCACTAGGTAAAGCCCATGAGTCTCACTTCCATGCACAGCCCCAAACCCTGATAACACCTGTGTTTGCATGTGTGTGTGAGCTTTCTCTGTGACTGACAGCCTGCAAACACAAAGATGTGTACCCAGGGTGGGCAGCGAGCAGTAGGCGGTTCAGCTTGTATACTATTAACTGGAGTAGTAAGTGAGTTTGACAGGAAGGAGATTGGAGCAGCCAAGCCTTTGCCAGCCTTTCAAAAGGGCCAGCTGCAGCCCACACAATTCATCCTGCTAAGTGCGGCAGGAGAGCCCTGGCACAGAGCAGTAGCGTCCACAAGACCGAACAGCACATGGAGCAGGCACTGGCTGTGGTCTAGCTGGTCGTTTTTGGCACATAGTTTGTTCACACAGCAGAATGCAATGCTCTCAGGCTACTTGGATTTGGTTTGTTATTCAGGTTCTCCAAACTGAAAGGAAAAACATATTGTGTTCCCAAAAAAACAGAAGGATCTCTACTTGTAGAGATGGTAGAACGGTATAAATGAGCCACTAGTAGAAACTTGTCAACAGGCAGAGATTTTCAAATGCTGTTCCTATTCCTATTAAGTTTGAGTAAAAGATATTTGCTTGGTGTATCTTCTTTACAACTGCTGCACATGTTGCCTTAGGGCTCTCCTCTCCTCATTGACAGTCATGTGAATTATCCCAGAACAGCGTGGTACCTTTGATTAAAAAGTAGTTATAAAGCGCTTACAAAATGTGACTGAGCAATTTTGTTGATGTGTCCCCTCATGCAGGCGAAGACCCATCAAGCATAAATTAGACATCGAGTTCAGCAAAACAGTCGCTGAGAGTCTTAGATTCACAAGATGAACAAAATGAACAGCTTAGGAAATAAATGGTTTAAAGCTGTTTATTTGGACCTTCTAATAGGATATTAAGGATCTTTCAGTGGTGTTTATAGTGCTGCCAGGTTTGACTTTTGTTCTCTGGCTAGTTTGACGTCTCAATTCAAATTTCTGAATTCTTTTTGGGTGATTTATTATATGTGAAGATATATGCTACGTGTGGTTTTATGCTGAAAGCAATTTCTGATAATGTCACAGTAAAGTAGCCAAAACAGCATGGAAGTCTTGAGATATTGTTTTACGAGACCTGTAAAAACGTGCTGTGCTGGGACAGTTTGATAAGGTAAGACAAATCATTCAACACAGGACGTTTATAAGTAAGAATTTTATGTAACATGACCTTCATAAATTTTACCCAGGGAGTATGAGAATGTTTATTAAGATCTTGTAATGGTTTTGCTAAATCTGGGGAGGTATAACACTTAAAGTTGCTGTTTAAAAGGGCACTGCAACACAAATGAATGAAATAACGCCTTCCTTTAGGTCAGTATTAACATTCTACATCAAACTCTCTAGGAATAATAACCTTCTATCAGTTCTTCTGTTTCATTGGTTGAGGATGCCAAGAGAAGGTCAGTCCAAGAGAAAGGTTTTGTAGAACACTTTCACATTCGAAGACCTGCTTGCCATCGGCATGCAAGGAGTCACACTGTCCATTAATGTTTTGATTTAGAGGTCAGCAAATGGTGACCAGGTCTGGATGCTCATTTGTTCTACCTACCTGTCTACTGTAGACTATATGAAATGTTTGTTTGCAGCAAAGCAACAACTCTTTCAATTATTTCTCATAACATTCACATACAGTATGGTACAGTAAGGTGGTCTACAACTAACAACTACACTAATCTGCTGCTAGAAAATTATGGAAATCTGTTGACATTCAGGATTACAGTAACACACCAACCAGTCCTGTGCCTGAATGAGAAATTCCCAAGGCTAAATTTTAAATGCAAAGTGTTCTCCAAAGAATAGATGCTGTTATATAACCTTGAAATAGAATGTTCAATAAGCACACATGGGCATTAATGTTAGGTGTCTACTTAGTTTTTTGTTTTACTGTATTTCTGTGTATGTGTGTGCTATAAATGCAGCCTATAAATGCAGCCAGAAGTTTGTTACATGCATACCTTTGTATACATCATTAAACCCAATTGCAATTACTTTGTTAAGAATTAAACATGGCAGTAATGCAATTCTGTGTGTGTGTGCTTGTGTGTGCGTGCGTGTGCATGTGTGTGCGCATGTGTGTGCAGGTGTGTGTGTGTCTAAAGCCCATTTCAAAATGTAGGTGTGAATGAAGCACAGCTGGGGAAAGGTGGCCAGTGAGTTAATGAGCCATCAGAGTCTGTGTGTGTGTTTATACCTGTGTTACACCGTTACTTTAGTAGGAGTAAACACACTGTGAATTTGCTCTCAGCATCACCTGATTGTTCTCCCCCGTGAGCCTGTGTATGCACACTTGTGTATCGTTCTGTAAAATGACACTCCCCTACTGCATGAAAGGGCTATCTCTACATTTCTCTTGCCATTACTTTTTCATCATGTTTTTTTTTTTTTGCCCTCTCATTTTTCTGCCTCCTGTTTTTCTCACTTGCTCTCTGTGCAGTTTTAAATTTAACCATGGAGAAGGTGACCGGGCTGTTCCTCCATAAACAGCAAGAGAGAGAGAGAGAGAGAGAGAGAGAGAGAGAGAAGGGGGGGTTGGGGAGAAAGAGGCAAGAGTAAGGAGCATTGCAGTGCAGTGGTACCGGGCAAGACTGCTGTATCAGCAGAATAAGAATCTCTCTCTCTCTCTCTCTCTCTCTCTCTCTCTCTTTCTCTTTCTCTCTCCAGCGCTTTCCCCTCCCTCCATGATGTGTCTAGGGAACTCAAGGGCAAGAGCTCAGCTGTCACTTCTCCAAACCACACACACACACACACACACACACACACACACACACACGTACACACGTACACACGTACACACACACACAGTCACCCACTCCCAGCTCCCAGCCCATACCGCTGCACAGCAGTTACCTAACAAGCCAGTCACCTATACTACACACAAAACACAGTCACCTATACTACACGCACAAAACACAGTGACCTATACTACACACACAAATCAACGTCACATACAGGATGGGCCATTTATGTGGATACACCTTAATAAAATGGGAATGGTTGGTGATATTAACGTCCTGTTTGTGGCACATTAGAATATGTGAGGGGGCAAACTTTTCAAGATGGGTGGTGACCATGGTGGCCATTTGGAAGCCGGCCATCTTGGATCCAACTTTTGTTTTTTCAATAGGAAGAGGGTCATGTGACACATCAAACTTATTGGGAATTTCACAAGAAAAACAATGGTGTGCTTGGTTTTAACGTAAATTTATTCTTTCATGAAGTTTGATGTGTCAAACGTTGGTGTTGATGTGTCAAACGTTGTCAAAAGTTGGATCCAAGATGGCCGGCTTCCAAATGGCCACCATGGTCACCACCCATCTTGAAAAGTTTGCCCCCTCACATATTCTAATGTGCCACAAACAGGACGTTAATATCACCAATCATTCCCATTTTATTAAGGTGTATCCATATAAATGGACCACCCTGTATATTACACACACAAACAAACGTCATATATACTACACACACAAAACACAGTCACCTATATTACACACACAGGGCACAGTCACCTATACTACACAGAACACAGTCACGTATACTACACACACAAAACACAGTCATCTATACTTCAGACACAGAACACAGTTACTTATACTACACACACAAAACACAGTCACCTATATTACACAGAAAACACAGTCACCTATACTACACACAAAACACCATCATCTATACTACACACAAACCACAGTCACCTATACTACACACACAGAACACAGTCACCTATACTACACACACAAAATACAGTCACCTATACTACACGCACAAAACACAGTGACCTATACTACACCCACAGGACACTGTCACCTATACTACACACAAAACACCATCACCTATACTACACACAAAACACAGTCACCTATACTACACACAAAACACAGTCACCTATACTACACACACAAACCACAGTCACCTATACTACACACACAGAACACAGTCACCTATACTACACACACAAAATACAGTCACCTATACTACACGCACAAAACACAGTGACCTATACTACACCCACAGGACACTGTCACCTATACTACACACAAAACACCATCACCTATACTACACACAAAACACAGTCACCTATACTACACACAAAACACAGTCACCTATACTACAGGCACAAAACACAGTTACCTATACTTCAGATACAGAACACATACACCTATACTACACACACAGGGCACAGTCACCTATACTACGCACAAAACACAGTCGCCATTACCACACACACAAAACACAGTCGCCTATACTACGCACAAAACACAGTCGCCATTACTACACACACAAAACACAGTCAGCGATACTACACACACAAAACACAGTCACCTATACTACACACACAGAACACAGTCACCTATACTTCAGACACAGAACAGAGTCACATATACTATACACACAAATCACTGTCATTTATACTACACACAAATCACTGTCACATATACTACACACACCGAACACAGTCATCTATACTTCAGACACAGGACACAATCACCTATACTACACACACAAAACACAGTCAGCTATACTACACACACAAAACACAGTCACTTATAATACACTCAAAACATAGTCACCTATACTGCACACAAAACACAGTCACCTATACTACAGGCACAAAACACAGTGACCTATACTTCAGACACAAAACACAGTGACCTATACTTCAGACACAAAACACAGTGACCTATACTACACCCATAGGACACTGTCACCTATACTACACACAAAACACCATCACCTATACTACACACAAAACAAAGTCACCTATACTTCAGACACAGGACACAATCACCTATACTACACACAAAACACAGTCAGCTATACTATACACACAAAACACAGTCACCTATACTACACCCACAGGACACAGTCACCTATACCACACACAAAACACAGTTACCTATACTACACACACAAAACACATACACCTACTGTATACTACACACACAGAACACAGTCGCCTATAGTACACACACAAAACACAGTCACCTGCACTACACACACAAAAAACAGTCACCTGTACTACATATACAGGGCACAGTCATCTATACTACACACACAAAACACAGTCACGTATACTATGCACCTAACACAATCAAGCTTTACTATGCACAGAACAGCTATAACACACAGAACAGATACACTAATCACCAGCCTGATAATATTAGCACCTGTTTCTCTCTGGTACATTCCTTAAATTATATGTTTTTTAATGCTTGAGTAATTAATTCTGTAGGTGTGACTTAACATACAAAAACCTTCTGAAACTGGACAGGTGCAGGAACTGGATTGAAAATTGGAGGTAAAAACAAGCCAAAAACAAGAGCCAAAAAGTTTTCACAGTACAGTGTATACAATGTAATATGGATGTATATAGACACATATAGATGTAAATATCAGGAAATGAAAGCTGAACATCTGGGCTATCCTCTTTTGATCCCATGTGATGTAAAGCAAAAGAAATAAAAATGTCCCTTTACCTTTCTAATATTTTTCAATGGGATTATTTTCTTAAATTTCTTTCTCTCTTTGACAAAGAGCTTTTATTACGTATATCTTTTTGCTTCCAGATCACACTGCATTTCTGCATTGCTACAGCTTTGTCCTTTGGCTCATCTTGCTCCACGAAAATGCTACCCACATCCTATACACAGCACAATGACTTTACTTCCTGCAGTGGGTCGATTGTGAGTCAATTCACTTTCTCAGTGTAATCGAACTGGGCCTGAGTTCACTTGAAAGTGAGACTACCTCGCTCAGATTGCCTGCGACCGGTAGTTGTCATCCGCACCTGGGTGTGATTGCTGTGTTCTCTGTGGCCTCAGCAAACCTCACTAAGGGAGAAAAAGCTTCAGGATTCAATTCAAAAGGACTAAATTCTGCATATGGAAAACAGTCCCTGAAGACAAATTTCTTCACACTTGCTGCAAGGTGCCAGCTTCTCTCTCTCTGTCTGTACAACCCTGCTTGATAGCCACTGTTCCACTGAACACTTATTCTCCTAAAATTGACATACTTTGCCAATGCCCTGAAGTACGGAAAATACATAGAAAGTATATACTGTATGGTACCTCACACTGGACTTTAAGAACTTGCAATGGAAATTAAGAGCTTTCCAAATTCACAGAATGTGTTTATATATGTATATAACATTGGTCTGTGGCTGCTTATATTGTCAGCATTTCTTCTTCCATGCATTCATTACTTCAGTCATGCCATTATCTGGGGATGCTTATTGAAGATAACAGCAGATCACAGATATTGCAGGTATTACGCATACACACATCCTGGCACTTCCTGAGGCCTGAGAAATAAATCGTTATAGCTTGGCTGTAAACTGAAATGGAGCAGGCCATCCAGTGATAATGCTGAGATAATCATTGCCTGCAATGAAGGGTGAGAAACAGTGATGACACTCCAGAAAGATCAAGTAGACAGAAAGTCACGGATGGTTTATTAATTACAGGGGCATGCTTTTCTTTTTTCTTTCTAGGTATTGTAAGGATAAGATAACTTAAAAAATGTGCTTTATAAATGATGTTATTTCCCCTCTCTCGTTCTCTCTTTTTACATTTTGAGGAGAAACACTCACTCGAACACACACACACAGACACACACACACACACACACACACACACACACCCTACATGAAGGTCGTGCGTCTGCGGCAGGAAGTGGGGAGAGGCAGAAGGGTGGTTTGCTCTTCTAATCAAATCTAAATGGGAAGAGGCTTCTGAGGGAGATGTAATTTCAGAGGCCCAAAAACAGCAGCTTAAAATGCGCCTGATCGCATTAGCCTACCATCACTGAATAGGTTTTTTCTACTGTAACAGTGCACAATGTCCATTACAAATGACTTAAGCTCTGCAGACTAGTAACTCAATAGGGAGAAAAAATCGATTCTTATAAGAAATAATTATACCCCCGTCCTACGCGTGCACGTACCCTGTGCCAGTTCTGTTCTCTCCACTCACCAAACCTTTTCCCGAACACTCCTGCTTAATAAAGTACAGATCTGACGTTAATCACTCTCCGATTTCCCTGCTCACAAGGATAATTAACATGAGAAGGAAAGTGAGGGAAAGCAAGGATGAGATTGGAGGGCAAACTTAATGAGGCGTGTGTGAATTGCAGAGGACAGCATGATAGGTAGGGGCTGGCAGTTTGGGATAAGGATCATGATGACTGTTTTAAGGGTAAGACATGAAAGAGACAGAGTGAGCAAGAGATAGAGAGAAAGGGAGAGAGAAACAGATACAGATGGGAAGAAAGAGGCCACAGTGTGTGTGGTTTATGTATATATATCTTATACAGTACATATATAAGAGAGAGGTAAGAGCTCTCCAAATGACTGCAGCGATTAATGTGTTTCAGCTGGCAACAAGTTATTTAACCCCAACTCATGCAGTGAGCAGTTTCTCATTTCTTAAACAACCACATCGTTTCAGAAATATTTCAAATTATTATCACGAATCATTGTCCTGCATCAAAAAAGAAACAACTAAGGAGATTTTTAAAACCTGGAAGGATAGCGGTGAACCATCATCTTTGAGGGAGCACTGTTGCCAGAAAAACATCCTGAATGATCGTAATGGGAAATCAATTCGTAAAAAGCAAAAAAGGAAGAAAATAAAACAGTTTAACTCATGGGTATGTTTAATAGTAAGAGTAAGAACATTTCCACATGCACAGTATGAAAAGAACTCAAGGGATTGGGACTAAACAGGCCACTCAGAAGAAAAAGGTGTCACGGACTAACCGGAGATGATGCAGAAGACTTAGCAGTTAGCCCTGTAGCGTGGATGGTAAACCCAAACGCGGAAGTAGCGCGAGTAGGCAGGATAACCACGCAAGTTATTCTTAGAACTCTCCCGAAGCGAGAGCAAGAGTTTACACAAATAAACCCGCGTTCTAAATACACACACCCAATCAGAAGCGATAACCCAAGAAAGTGAGTACTCACGTTTGGACGAGCGAGGCGACGGCGATAGCACGGGCATAACTCAATGACTGAGCGATGTGATGCGTCATCTTGTTTCCTTTTATGCTTCCTGAAACCCGACCGTATTACTTCCGGGTCCTAGTGCCGGTCGTGTTATGAGTGTGCATGACAGTACCCCCCCGTCCAGGACCGACTCTCGACGGTCCTGGGGTGGAGGATACCCGACGACGGTAGTCCCGGATGAGTTCGGGGTCTAAGACGAACCGAGCCGGAATCCAAGATCTCTCCTCGGGACCGTAACCTTCCCAATCCACCAGGTACTGGAGCCTTCTGCCCCGAGGACGTGAGTCAAGGATCCGGCGAACGGTGTAGGCGGGACCACCCTCAATCATACGGGGAGGAGGAGCAGGGTGGGTGGGTGGAACCATAGGTGAGGTGGTGAAGGGTTTGAGCTGGGAGGTGTGGAATACCGGATGGATCCGGAGCGCCGCAGGCAGCTGGAGCCGGTAGGTGACAGGGTTAATCCGGAGGTTGATGCGGTATGGTCCGATGAATCTGGGTGACAGTTTCCTTGACTCAGTCTGCAGGTGTAGGTTTTTTGTTGATAGCCATACCTTATCACCTACTTGGTACATTCGTCCCGGTGGGTGTCGACGGCGATGTTGCAGAGTGTAACGGCGGTTGGCCTTTTGAATGGCGTGGTTTGCTTGTCTCCAAAGCCGTCGACACCGGCGAACAAACTGTTGGGCCGACGGCACCTCCACCTCCGGTTCTTGATGGTCGAACATCGGAGGTTGGAAGCCGTAGCATACCTCAAATGGGCTTAGGTTGGTGGCAGAAGACAGGTGGAGGTTGTGAGACAGCTCAGCCCAAATGAGGTAGCGGGCCCAGGAGCACTGGCGATCAGCAATAAAGCATCTCAGGTAGCGCTCCAGTTGTTGGTTGGTCCGCTCCGTCTGACCGTCTGTGGGTGATAGCCGGAGGACAGACTGCAGGTGGAATTGATCAGACAGCAGAAGGCCTTCCAGAACCGGGACATGAACTGGGGCCCCCTGTCCGAGACGATGTCCTTTGGGAAATCCATGCAGGTGGACTATGTGCTCTAATATCAGCTCGGCTGTCCTTTTAGCTGACGGGAGACCGGAGAGAGCCATCAGAACAACTTTGGAGAACCGGTCGATGATGGTGAGGATGGTGTCTTTTCCTTCGGAAATCGGCAGGCCCGTGATGAAGTCAACGGCAATGTGTGTCCAGGGCCGGCGGGGAACCGGGGGTGGTTGAAGTTCCCCGGGGGGTGGTCTGTTGCTGTCCTTGGACCTGGCACACACTGGGCACGCCTGGACGAACTCATCTACGTCCTTCTTCATACTGGGCCACCAGAAAGCACGTTGTACAAACAGTAGGGTCCGCCGTCTCCCGGGGTGTCCTGAAAGGGGGGAGGAGTGTCCCCACTGAAGCACTTCGGCCCTGATGGCGTTGGGAACGTAGAGTCGGCCAGGCGGCACACCTGCTGGTGCGGTCTCCGTAGCTTGTGCCTGGCGAACCCTCGTCTCCAGGTCCCACCTGAGCGGTGCGAGGATCTTGGTGGCTGGTAGTACAGGCGCGGGGTCCGCCCGGGGGACGTCTTCCTCGTGTTGTCGGGAGAGGGCGTCGGCTTTGGTGTTCTTGGACCCCGGGCGGTATGACAGGTGGAAATTGTAATTTTCAAAGAATAGTGCCCATCGCGCCTGTCTGGGGTTCAGCTGTTTTAACGTGCGGATTGTAATGAGGTTTTGGAGGTCGGTCCAGACGATGAACGGCTCTCTGGCGCCCTGGAGCCAGTGTCGCCATTCCTCCAAGGCCCACTTTATCGCCAGCAGCTCGCGGTCCCCTACTCCGTATCGCTGCTGAGTGGCGTCAAATTTCTTGGAGAAAAAACTGCAGGGATGCAGTTTTTGGTCTGGACCTCGCTGGGAGAGAACAGCCCCGGCGCCCACATCCGAAGCGTCCACCTCCACAACGAATGCTTTATCAGCATCCGGGTGAAGGAGGATGGGAGCAGTGGTGAAGCGGCGACAGAGCTCATGGAAGGCGGAGACAGCAGTTGGGGTGAGATTGAAAGGGTGAGATGATGGGCGGGTCAGAGCGGTTAGTGGCGCTGCACCGGTACTGTAGTCCCGGATAAAGCGGCGATAAAAATTGGCAAACCCGAGAAATCTCTGGAGCTGTTTAAGAGTCTTGGGTAGGGGCCAATGACTCACAACTTCCAGTTTCTGCGGGTCCATGGCCACACCCTGGCGCGAGATGACAAAACCCAGGAACGTGGTGGAGCGCTCGTGGAAAGCGCACTTCTCCAACTTACAGTACAGCTGGTGGGCGAGCAATCTCTTTAGAACCGCTCTGACATGCTGGATGTGCTCGTTGAGAGTTCGGGAGTAGATGAGGATGTCGTCCAGGTAGACGAACACCCAACGGCCTAACATGTCTCTGAGAACGTCATTTATGAACTGTTGGAAAGCGGCAGGTGCGTTGCAGAGACCAAACGGGATGACCAGACTTTCGTAATGTCCTGTTGGGGTGATGAAGGCCGTCTTCCACTCATCGCCCTCTCTGATGCGCACCAAGTTGTAGGCGCTCCGGAGGTCCAACTTAGTGAAGATGGGGGCACCAGAGAGGGCGTCCAGGGCAGAGTTGGTAAGAGGCAATGGATGTCGGTTCTTTATGGTAATATTGTTGAGCCCCCGATAATCGACACAGGGACGTAGACTACCATCGCGTTTCTTCACGAAAAAGAACCCCGCAGCGGCAGGTGAGGAGGAGGCCGGATGGTACCATGGCGAAGTCCACTGGAAACATACTCCTCCATCGCCTGCGTCTCGGTGTTGGACAATGAATAGAGATGGCCGCGGGGTGGTGTCGCACCTGGCTGAAGATCGATCGCCAGGTCGCATGAGCGATGAGGTGGTAGATGGGTCGCACGTCTCTTACAAAAGACTTCAGCCAGGTCCCGGTAGTCTAGCGGGATTTTATCTGTGTCGACATCGGGGGCCTCGGACTCCCTAGAGCACGTCCCAGCTTCGGCCCGTAGGCAAAGCTCAGTGCAGGTCGGCCCCCATTGGAGGATCCGGCTTTGGGTCCAGGATATGAGCGGGTCGTGCTGCAGCAGCCAAGGGTGTCCGGGGATGATAGGTGGTGAGGAGATAGTGGTGGTGTGAAACTGGATCTGTTCTTGATGTTGGTTAATGATGAGGGTGATAGGTTGGGTTTGAAAGGATATGGGGCTGGAGGAGAGAGACCGACCATCGACTGATGTAATGGTTACAGGCTGGGATAACGCCTCAATCTTTATCCCCAATTTTTTGGCATAGGAAGAGTCAATGAAGTTACCTGCTGCCCCGGAGTCGACGAACGCGGTACTTCCGACCCGTTTGTGGCCAAACTGGAGATATACTTTAACCGTGAGACGGGAATCATTGGTCATGGTGGTGGAGAGGGACATGGGACCCGGTGAGTTCCTCCCATTTCTCACCGGGGCTGCGCGTTTCCCGGCCGCAGAGGACAGATGGCCCGATGATGTGCAGAAGATCCACAATACGCGCAGAGCCCCTCTCTGAATCGGCGTTCCCGTTCTGCAGCGGTCAAGGAGGCGCGCCCTAATTGCATGGGTTCCCCGACTCCTGTGTCAACCACGGCGGGAGGTGGAGTACCGACGGTCCTGGTGGGTGCTGCAGTGAATGGGGCGTGAACTTCTGGAACTGGTGAGCGGGAGAGGAAGGGCGTGGTGTGTGGTAGTGCAGTCATGGTGGGTGGCAGGGTACGAGGAGCTGGCTTGGGGCGAACGAGCAGCCGTTTGTCGATCCGGAGGGCGAGTTGAATTAAACCCTCCAAGGTAGCTGGAAGCTCTCGTCCGGCGAGCTCGTCTTTTATCCGCGCAGCCAGTCCCTCGTAGTAGGCCGTCCGGAGTGCGGAGTCTCCCCAGTCGTTCTGTACGGCGAGAGTACGAAACTCCGCGGTGTAACGGCTCACGGACGACCCTCCCTGCTTTAGATGATACAACTTGGAGTCGGTCTCCACCTCAGCAGCTGGATGTTCAAAGGTGAGCTTGAGCTGGCGGGTGAAATCGGTGTAGGAGTAGGCGACATCTGAATCCGAACGAAGAACCGCCGTGGCCCACTCAGCTGCCTGCCCGGATAGCAACGAGCCGAGAAGAGCAATGCGCAGTCGGTCTGTGGAGTATCTGGTGGAATTAAACTCAAACACAAGATCCAACGCAGTTAGAAAAACACTGCACTTCCCATCCGTGCCATTCCATTTATCCGGTAAAGATAAGAAAACATCAGAAGGTGGAGGGGGAGTTGGCGGCGCAGCAGCCGCTGCGATGGGCGTGGCCACAGCCGGCTGAGCGGCCGCCCCGCGGAGGACCGCATTCTCCTGTCGCAGCTCCGCCACCTCGCGGCGCAAGGCCGCGACGCCCTGCAGCTCCGTGCGGAGCGATGCGACCTCACCACGGAGCTGATCGATCAGCTTAGCATGCCGGTCAACCACATCGCAGAGGTGAGCAAACTCCGCTGGGTTCACTGCCGGAGGCTCAGTCATTCTGTCACGGACTAACCGGAGATGAAGCAGAAGACTTAGCAGTTAGCCCTGTAGCGTGGATGGTAAACCCAAACGCGGAAGTAGCGCGAGTGGGCAGGATAACCACGCAAGTTATTCTTAGAACTCTCCCGAAGCGAGAGCAAGAGTTTACACAAATAAACCCGCGTTCTAAATACACACACCCAATCAGAAGCGATAACCCAAGAAAGTGAGTACTCACGTTTGGACGAGCGAGGCGACGGCGATAGCACGGGCATAACTCAATGACTGAGCGATGTGATGCGTCATCTTGTTTCCTTTTATGCTTCCTGAAACCCGACCGTATTACTTCCGGGTCCTAGTGCCGGTCGTGTTATGAGTGTGCATGACAAAAGGCTTCAATTTGCAAGAGAAGTGAATAAACCCATCATGTACCCATCATGCCTAGTGCCTTGTGTAAAAATCAGTGGGGGCAGTGACATGATCTGGTCAGGTGTACAGTAGGTTCAGCAACCGTATGTGAACAAAAAAAATAAGGTCAGCTGACTACCTGATTTAACCAGGTTTTTCCATCAATGGATTTATTTCGCCCCTGATGGCACGGGCATATTCCAAGATAACAATGTCAGCATTCATTAGGCTCAAATTGTGAATGAGTGGTACAGGGAGCACTCGGTCAGCGTTTGTATACGATGCACAGAAAAGAAAAATTAAGGCAGAAAGAGTGAGATGATTTTATCATACATCGGAGCAGAGCTTCCAGAATGTGCAAATCAGCAAATCATCATTAAGTAAAATTTCCTGAAGGCAAAACCAAAAGATCAAAAGATTCTGGCAGACTTTTACCTCTTTCTTTGTGTAGTGATCACTTTGTGGGTGTGTGAAAGAAAATGAGTGTGTACAATGTGTACTTTTGAGAATGTGAGAATGTATGTGCCTCCAGTGTAATGACTGTTTGGCCTTGGTAGCCCTGCAATGTGTTGTATGTGTGTGTTGTATGTGTGTGAGGGAGTGAGTGAGAGAGAGAGAGAGAGAGAGAGAGAGAGAGAGAGAGATGCTACGAGGCTTCTGCCTGCCAACATCTCCATCATTCTCTGCCAGTTCCACCTTATTTCATCTACTGCTGCTGGAACAAATAGGCAGTAGGGAGGCAGCAAGCACTGAACTGGGAACACATAGTCCCAAGAGCAGAGAAAGACGGAAAAAGCTGAGAGAAAGAAGAAGAGGGAAAAAGTCGGCATCTGCTGTGTCATTAGCTGGTGCAGTTAAAGAAGTATCACTGCAGCCAGACCTGATACAAAGTGAAGAAATATCCACCTGGAGACAAACTCGAAGTTGGAGATGGGCCATTCATCATGGAGAGATGCTGTGAGTGCAAGGGAGCAACACAGCCATAGCTGATCAGCCAGAAGCAGACATGTGGTGGAGCTATGTCTGCCTCTCTCTCTCTCTCTCTCTTTCTCACACGCACACACACACACACTCACACTCAAACAACTATTCAGTGTTGTCAAAGCCCGGAATTTTAGAAGCTCATCTTGACATGAACCACACAGACCAGGCATTTAGGAGGACAGAGGAGATCATACACACTCCAGGACTCATCAGATGGAAAGCTGTTACTCACAGGCAGTAAAGCCGGACACCTAATGGCAGAAAATACATGAACGAAGCCTTCCGAATAAGAGGCGTGGACTTAAGATATTAATCTCAAAATCCACCTTTCAATCAACAGCAGCCAACTTAGATATCAAACTCAATCACCATCAGCAAGGTACAAAAGTCTGAACCTACAATACAAGTTTGTATTGAAAAACCTTTACAATTGTTCTGTAATATACAGTCATGTTCAAAAGTTAGTATCATCTTTTAATTCTCTGCTTTTTAATATATATATATATATATATAAATATATATATATAGCTATATATATATATAATAACTCATCTGAGCATAGTGGCTATTAATGCCATTATTTATTTAACAAAAATCAAACAAAAAATAGCACAAAAAAAAAAAACCTGTTAAAATAGGACCCCCAACTGCTCCCACAGGACTTAAATGGGTAAGTTGCAGCCAGGTGCTGCTAATCATCAGCTCTTGATTAATTAATTAGCAGGAGGTGTGTAGACCTTCAATAAAAGCAGAAGTTTTGGCAGGTTGATGGTCTGGAGCATTAACACAATGTTAACACAATGCCAAGAAGGAAAGACATAAGCAATGGTCTTAGATTGTTGCTACACATCACTCTGGAATGGATTATAAAACCATTTGAAGTTTAACAGTCTACAGTTTATAAAGCATTCAAGGCAGTTGCCGATCTTCCCAGGATTGGACGTCCCAGCATATTCACCCTAAGGTCAGACTGAGAGATGCTCAGGGGAATACAAAAAAACACAAGCACTTTCCTGATCCTTTGGACAGCTGAGACCAGAGTGGAGTTGTTTGGCATTAATACCCAGGGCCATGTTTGGAGGAAAACCACAGCGTGTTTCAGAAACACCTCATACCTACTGAAGAGGCTATGATTTGGTCTTGTTTCGGAGCCACAGGACCTGGCCCCGTCCCCATCAATAAGTCAAACATGAATCCTAGAGTATTCTAAAAGCAAATGAGGCCATCCAAAAATTGGTTGAAATTGGGACAAGCGCACAACTAAATTTACATCAGAATGGCTCGAAGATAAAAGAATCAAGAATCTTTTGGAATGGCCTAGTCAAAGTCCAGACCTCAACCCAACTGAAATGCTGTGGTGGGACCTTAGGAGAGCTGTGCATGAGGGAATGCCCAGAAACCTCAATAAATCCAAACCAATATTGTAAAGAAGAATGAACCAAAATTCTCCACAATGATGGTTGTTGCTGCTAAAGGTGATTCTACAAGCAGGTAAGTCATAGGGGCACTTCGTATTGAACACATTTTTTAGTATTAAACTTTTTTTTTTCTTTTTGGCTTCATTGTTATTAAATAAATATTGACATACTGAAAAAAGTCATATGTTGTTGTTTGTCTATGGTTGTATTTGTGCAATACTGAAAACCAATGATCAGAAGATTTTTAAGATTTATTTATTTTTTTAATTAAAAGAGAGGATGCTAACATTTGAACATGACTTTTAGGTTGGTAGGTTGGTTTTATTATTAATATGATTTATGAAAGCTGTATTCATACATTTATAGATGTATGAATACATTTTCACAATCATTATACTTTTAACAATAATTATTATCTTTGTTAAATCAGGGTAGGTCTTAATGTGTAATAATAATAATAATAATACTTTTATTAACATATTAATATTGCTTAATATTAATATTTAATATAATACAATATAATAGAATATAATTAATATTTAATTATGCACTTCGTACAGTACTGTGAAGGCAAAGCAACGTTCTCTGGTCTTGATGTAATGTATTATATTCACATTTCATAATGCATGACAAACATTGCTATAGAGTTTAAAACATTTTCATGACTAATTGTAAGGTTTATATCTTATAAGTACACAGTATAGCCTCAGTATATAGTACACTGCTCAAAAAAATAAAGGGAACACTTAAACAACAATGTAACTCCAAGTCAATCACACTTCTGTGAAATCAAACTGCCCACTTTCTGTAGGAAGCAACACTGATTGACAATCAATTTCACATGCTGTTGTGCAAATGGAATAGACAACAGGTGGAAATTATAGGCAATTAGCAAGACACCCCCAATAAAGGAGTGGTTTTGCAGGCGGTGACCACAGACCACTTCTAAGTTCCTATGCTTTCTGGCTGATGTTTTGGTCACTTTTGAATGCTGACGGTGCTTTCACTCTAGTGGTATCATGAGACGAAGTCTACAACCCACACAAGTGGCTCAGGTAGTGCAGCTCATCCAGGATGGCACATCAATGCAAGCGGTGGCAAGAAGGTTTGCTGTGTCTGTCAGCATAGTGTCTAGAGCATGGAGGCGCTACGAGGAGACAGGCCAGTACATCAGGAGACGTGGAGGAGGCGGTAGAAGGGCAACACCCCAACAGCAGGACCGCTACCTCTGCCTTTGTGCTAAGAGAAACAGGAGGAGCACTGCCAGAGCCCTGCAAAATGATCTCCAGCAGGGAACGTGCGTGTGCATGTGTCTGCTCAAACGGGCAGAAACAGACTCCATGAGGGTGGTATGAGGGCCCGACATCCACAGGTGGGGGTTGTGCTTACAGCCCAACACCGTGCAGGACGTTTGGCATTTGCCAGAGAACATCAAGATTGGCAAATTCGCCACTGGCGCCCTGTGCTCTTCATAGATGAAGGCAGGGTCACACTGAGCACATGTGACAGACGTGACAGAGTCTGGAGATGCCCTGGAGAACATTCTGCTGCCTGCAATATCCTCCAGCATGACCGGTTTGGCAGTAATGGTGTGGGGTGGCATTTCTTTGGAGGGCCGCACAGCCCTCCATGTGCTCGCCAGAGGTAGCCTGACTGCCATTAGGTACCGAGATGAGATCCTCGGTCCCCTTGTGAGACCATATACCGGTGCGGTTGGCCTTGGGTTCCTCCTAATGCAAGATAATGCTAGACCTCATGTGGTTGGAGTGTGTCAGCAGTTCATGCAAGACAAAGGCATTGATGCTATGGACTGGCCCGCCCTTTCCCCAGACCTGAATCCAATTGAGAACATCTGGGACATCATGTTTCGCTCCATCCACAAACGGCATGTTGCACCACAGACTGTTAAGGAGTTGGCGGATACTTTAGTCCAGGTCTGGGAGGAGATCCCTCAGTAGACCATCCGCCACCTCATCAGGAGCATGCAGGCACGTGGAGGCCACACACACTACTGAGCCTCATTTTGACTTGTTTTAAGGACATTACATCAAAGTTGGATCAGCCAGACCTCCATGGGTTAATAAATTTCTGTTGATCATTTTTTGTGTGATTTGTTGTCAGCACATTAAATTATGAAAACAACGAAGTATTTAATAAGAATATTTCATTTATTCAAATCTAGGATGTGTTATTTTAGTGTTCCCTTAATTTTTTTGAGCAGTCGTAGATAGGAATGTGTTCATGATGCATTATAGACAAGGCCTTACAAAGTGTCACCTGCTTTCAATAATACATATTTTTATTGTTGCTTTATTCATTTACAAATAGTTCTTACAGAGCTAAGAATAATAAGTAAGCTAGTCAGTTGAGTAAACTAACCGACTACAGGATATTGTAGAGATTATTTTAGAGATGGGGAAAATCGATTCAGTTATGTATTGCAATTCTTTTGTATGTCAATTCATGTTTCGCCACAATGACTCCAGAAATGATTTTTTTTTTAAATAAACATTTTTTCATTTATATATATTTGCATTTGTAGTAAAATGGTGCCATTTCTCGATAATTGT
>QNUK01000480.1:507515-523020 GCA_013621035.1 Clarias magur | reverse complement strand
CATTCTCAATATCATCATCATCATCATCTTCATCATCATCATGATGGAGCTCATCCAAAACCCAATGCCAGTCCTCAACACCCACATCCAGAAGACTGAAAGGAAGCAAGAGTGCTGAGCTTTAGCCTACAGAGACGGATCCCACACCCTTCAGTCTTTACCCGTACAGGCTACACAACATTTAAAGGCGTTTTCACGTTAGGGATCCAGGATCGTTTCTGAGAACACTTGACCCCAAAGTCTGGTTCATTTTGATCAGGATAGAGAACACGATTGTTTCCGTGACCTTAGCTTGCCGGAAAAGGTGGTCTCGGGAATCATACAGCATCCTCGGGCACGGATCTGATCAGATATGGAAGCCAATTGTACCTAAAACGGAAGTAGATGTGACGTCATCAGTGCTGTCTGTCTCGTCCGAAATCTGTGTGTGTGTGCGCGTGTGTGTGTGTGCGCGTGTGTGTGTGTGTGTGTGTGTGTGTGTGTAGCAAGGCACGCAAAAGCACTGCTCTCTACATATTTTCTGGAATATTATTATTATTATTATGGTGAAGATTAACTTCCTCACTCTCTTGGTCTCTTTATGTTCATTAATGAACTAGGTGCGTACTGCCACCTACTGTATCGGAGGGTGAAAATACGCAAGCCCACCAGAGCGCACGCTGGCCGATGGGGGAGTGGGGCGGGGCGAGCAGCTGTTCCTGGGCACGGTACAAATCAATCATGTCTAGAGTGAAAGTGACCTTCCATAATTATGTGATGTAGATTTCAAACTGCCAGTCGTGATGACCAACATCTCAAATTTCGTAAAAATTGGATGGGAAAGGGTTGAGTCTCAGTGTTCAGTCAGCTCTTTTATCTTTTCTACAGAACTGGTGACACTTTAGAGTAGACGAGATCTAAATTTAGGTCACATGATCAATGATGGGCGAGTTACTCAACTGACCAGAACCAAAACTGAGTTGTCAAGTCCTCTGAACATCTTCAGCCGAGGATCTACTGTAGCTAAATTGCTAAAACCCAGCAAAGCTACGGGTCTGCTTGCTCAAAACGTTATTTGATGGCTGCATGAGAGCATTAAAATTAAATTTAGGAAGATTCACTAAAAATGATGCTTTATTACGCTAAAATAAATACTTCATGAGGATTTGCGTGTTGCAGCCTTCAAATAAGGTTCCAGCGAGCAACTCTGCTTTAACCCCAAGCATGTCTGTTTAAATATGTATGTGGATGCTGGAATGAAGAGAAAAGCTGGTTAGTGGCAAAGGGCATGCCATGGATGACGAGTTCTCCTTTACAAAGCTGTTTCAGAAGTGGGAAATTCAGAAAAATGAACTGGAGCAATAAAAAATAAAAAAAAACAATACATCACTTGTAATCGATGGATCTTTTATCCGTCACTTCGTTCAGGTTTTAAGCTGCACCACAAAACCCAGACCACACGAGCTCCAGTTCATTTCCCATAGTTAGCGCACGCTATACAGAAACGGTAACTCCCCCGCCCAGCTAAATTTTCACCCGGCGGCAAACTGGGGGTTACACGGCGCAAGAACCTCCTCTTTCTTGTCCATGTGGTCTTTGTGGCACTTGGTGTGGCACCGTTGGCACTCCAGCGCCAAGGGAGGCTTGACCATGCTCCAAAGGGGCTTAGCGCAGGCCTCGCACGTGGTGGGGAAGTGGTAGAAAATGGGCAAAAACTCATGACCCTTGTGGTGGATGAATTTCTCCCTGCCTGGAGGGGGCGCTGTGGGCTCCGCGCCGTTTTGCCCAGTCCTGTGTGTGTCATACAGAGTTGCACTACGTGACCAGCACCACAATTAAAAAAAATATATATAAAAAAAAAACAACATTAACATTTATTTAGACACAAGATAATTCATTTAAATAACGACTCAAGTAATGAAAACTACATGATTTTGGTTAGCATCAAATGAGAGAACGCTGACTTTTAGCACGTTTAGCAGCCAAGCTAACATTTGTGTGAATCAGGATTCATGGAAATAAGGACAAGAACAGCGTCATGACTGAGCTGAGGTTACGATCGTAGCCTTACACGGGTCGACGCGACACCGGATGGCGGTTTCTCACCTGGTTTTCCCGGCCTGTAGCTGGCGGCTGGTTCTCCTCAACGACTGGCTGGCCTGGACTTTAGCGGGGACGCGCGGGGACGAGCGGTGGCTCCACTCGGGGCCCGGAGGCTTTTTAGGGATCTTCTTAACCAGCCTGCTGACCCACTTCTGCTGCTCCTCCTGAGACGCTGCCAGCAGCAGCAGGTTCTTCGCCGTACTCACGTCGTAGTTCACTGAAAAGGCGACGACACACATGCGCGTTCACATACACATGCGGGACCCGAGGGGACGCTTGGTGATCAGGCTCATACCTTGCTTGATGCAGCCCGATAATTTGAGTTTTTCTTTTGCCGGGCAATGTGTAGAAATGATTAAAAGAAGTTACTGTAATAAGATGGCAAACTTTTATAAGGTTCTTAATTTTTTTTTTTTTTTTTTTTTTTTTTTTTTGACTGCTCATGTTTTAATTTAGACTAAAACAAAAGTAAAAATTTTTTAAATGTATTACAGGGAGATTTTCAAAACACCAGGATTTCTTTCCTTTCTGAAATATTGCATATCGTTACTGTGTGTTTTAGCCTTAAAAAGACAAAGCCAACATCCCGATCATGTGTATATTATACAGTATATAATTATATCAT
The DNA here is from genome assembly GCA_013621035.1 of Clarias magur. Taxonomy (NCBI): domain Eukaryota; kingdom Metazoa; phylum Chordata; class Actinopteri; order Siluriformes; family Clariidae; genus Clarias; species Clarias magur. Next base: position 520,313 of record QNUK01000480.1, on the reverse strand, counting down.
TGGGCTTATTTATTTGATTACGCGGGAATTTTCACCTCTGCACGGTGCGATCACCTCCTCCTTCTTGTCCATGTGGTCTTTGTGGCACTTGATGTGGCAGCGGCGGCACTCGAGGGCGGGAGGGGGCTTGAACATGTTCCACAGGGGCTTGGTGCAGGCCTCGCAGTTGGTAGGGAAGTGGTAGAGCGTCGGGATGAACTCGTGCCCTTTGTGGCAGATGTAGCTGGATTTCTCTCCGATGGGCAGCGGCTCCACTTCCTGCTCTTTCTTACTCTCGCCCTCGTTAGCGTACAGGATCTGCGAAGAGGATGAAAGAACCTTAGACGCCATAACGAAGGAAACTCGAGTCTCGACTCTACACAGGAGCGCTGACAGTGTTATCTTACAACGACCGTTTCTATTGTTATTGAATCAGGAGTGTAAGCAGGGTCTGTTCACACACCTGGAATATTCGAGGGATTTCCTTAGCGTCTGCGCGGTACACGTCCGTCTGGGTGACCGAACGCACGTGGAAGAGTTTACTGAGGACGGAGCGAGACAGAAGAGTGTGAGAGAATGGACACGAACCGGAAGGAGATCTCACATCAATACTAATTAACTGAATTATTTGAGCCATGAGCCACACTTACTCACATACTACACTTGTTTAAATGCTATCGATACTCAAGGATTGTATCAGCTACACTAATACGGCAGATCTCATCATTTATCATCTGCCTTAATACCGTTACAACAGACAATACAGAAGAATTTATAAAAATATCAGTGTTAAATACCAAAAATTGCCAAAAATCACCTGATCTACGACTATACATTCATAGGCAGAAATATTATCAATATATTAGCATACAATATATAATTAACAATATTAGTACTAATTCTATTATTGCTAGAGATAATCGGCATGCGCGTTGTGAACTTATCGCCAAGAACAATCTGCACTGTGCACTGTGCATTACGAGACGCTGCGAGTGTGTGGGAGCGGAGACGATACTGACTCTATATCCAGCACCATGTAGGGATTGGAGAGCTCCTTGTCCTGCTCACTGCTGTAGAAGAGGATCTTCTTGCTGCTCACCACCACGTACTGCGGCAGAAACACAAACACGACCATTAAACATCAACTATTAAACGGACGAAACATTCAAAAAGTGTGTTTGTGTGTGTGTGTGTGTGTGTGTGTGTGTGTGTGTGTGTGTGTGTGTGTGTGTGTGTGAGAGAGAGAGAGAGAGAGAGAGACTGCTACACAGCTCACTTTTCTCTCCCAGCCGAAGCGCTTGGTGTTGTTCCTCACAGGGAGAGACAGCCAGCCCTCTAACCGCGTCTCTGGAGGACGACATTTGAAGGTTAAAGTTGAATTAGAAATATAAAGTTTATAAACTTCGGTAACACTATAATTACAAGCAAACTGGATGTGGTATACTTCTATAGCTGGAACAAGATTGAACAAGCATTAATACTGTTACTAAAGAATACTGTAGTATACAGTACTGCAACAGTACATTATACGTATATATAAAATATATATAATAGGATATATAAAATACTATTTATTTTTAAAGATTGACTTTATGTATTAAATACACTCTAAGAAGGTAAACGCTGTAGATCAAAGGGTCCAACTGCACAGATATACAACAGCTCGTTTCTATATATAATAGAACGGTTTAAACATGAACTTGATGGGAGGTTTTTAAAAAAATTAATGAATTAATTAATTTTTTTTAAAGTGTGGAACCTGGGAGTGATTCGTCCGTTTCGAACTCGGGCCCGCTGCTCATGCTGGCCGAGTCGAGCGAGTGCACGTTGACGGAGTTGAGGAGTCCTCGGAGCTGCTCGATATCGCTGTCTTTACTGTCCAGGGCCATCTGCAGCTCCACGCGCATCACCGACTCGTCTGCTAGTTGCTGTAAAGAAAACAAACAGACAGACAGACATTGCTAATTTTATATTATTTCTATCAACAATAAAAGGTGATAAATGTTATAAGAAGAGGAAAACATGGCGTTATTCCGGAGCGCTGTAAAATTCACTGTTAAGAAGCGTCTAGAAAATTTAGAAGCACAAAGCTATCTAGCTAAATATGACTTAGCTGGTTTAAAGAATAAACTGAAAGGACCAAGTTTCAATTTAACACATGAAAAACATGTGTTCCTCTGTGGTGACTAGCACTGTTTAACGGTTAGCATGGGTCCATTACAATTTGACGCTTACCAGAAAATTATACTCATAATTGCTGATTAGCATGTGATTAAATTAGCAATCTGTAATGTATAGGAATAGGATATAGGAATGTGAATAAGTTTATGGTTAGCATTGTGCTAAAAATTTGTGTTAGCATGAGGCTACAATAGCAAACAGTGAGCTGCGAGGCTGCAATGCTACATGGTTAGAGTCAGGACCGAGTTGACGAGGTCGAGGCTGTGCTAGCCCCGCGGGCGTCTTGATGTTACAGCCGTACCGCCTGCATTTCGCTGATTTCTCGCTGATATTTGATGATGGTGCTGTTCAGTTTCTCGCGTTCAGATCGCAGCTCCAGCTGCAGTTTCCTGTTTTCTTTATCCTTCCTTTTCACATCCGTGTCGTTTCCACGGCGACTTCCAGGGACACGCAGATCTTTCCTGTTCATGATTTCAGCTAGCTTGTTCACAGCCTGATAAAAAAAATGATAATAAATGAATAAATAAATAAATACATAAATAATACAAATCGTGAGTTACATTAAAAATAAAATAAAAGTCACAACCAAAAACTTATTTGCTACTAAAGTACATGGTCACCATAGTAACAATCAGCATGCTTTGGCATTGGCTAGCTACAGTAGCTAATTAGTTTGCTAGTTAACCATTTCATTTAAATAAAAGCTTATGTAGCTTTGCATTAGTTACCCATCTATGTTAGCTCACTATTAATACTAATGGGTTAACAGTTAGCAACATATTAGCGGTTAGCATTTTAACGACTTTAGCGTGTCCTTGAGCGCCTGCTGTACTTTACCTGTGTTTTAAGAGTCCTCTCTGACTGCAGCTGCTTCTCGAAAGTGAGCTTCATGTGTGTGATGGACTGTTCATCATCCTTCAGCTTCAGCATGTCTGAGAAATCATTCAAAACAACATGAATAAAAATATGTTTATGAATACTTTAAAAACTTTATGAAATAGTTTGGTAAACTGTTAAGTGAATTATGAAAAAAAAAAAACTCTTACCATCCAGCGCGTCCTTCAGTTTGTTGTTCAGTTCTTCCTTTTCGTTAGCCAGGTTTGCTACATCACTCGTTAGCATACGGTTAGCTTCCTCCAACTAAACACACGGCAGGATTTTAGTGTTAGAAAGGCCTCTGTGATCACGTTGTGTCTGAAATCTTACAGAATTTTGACATTTGATGCAACTTAATTCTTTTTTTAACCCCTATGGCTGTCCAGTTCATCTGACCCTTTTCGTTTCCCAGTCTCCCGATTTATTCATAGCTTTCTGTTCTCTAAATCCACTTTATGCCTTAGTCATGTTTTATTTCCCACTTTTTGAGGTCCCTCCCTCAATCCCTCCTCGCGCTCTGAGGCTGACCGAGCTGATTGTCGTGTCCTTCTCAGCGAGTTCCTGTCTGTGTCTGGCCATCATCTCCTTAATCTCCAGCTCCTTCATGATCTTCTCCTTCTCCAAGTCAGAATACTGTTCCTCAGCGATGGAGCGAGCCAGCTGCTCCGAGTCGGCCTTCGTCAGGGTGATCTCCAACTGAGCGGCCAGAGAGTCCCTGACACACACACACAGAGCATTTAGGAGCTCCTTCATGAGCATCTTGATGTTCAGATAAACACACACACACACACACACACACACACACACACACACACACACACACACACACACACACACACAGTGCTCACCTCTCCTCCTGCAGCTCTTGCAGATTCTGTTGCATATCTTTATAAAGCTTATTCCTCTCCTCACACTCCTCCTTCAACTCCCGCACCTGAGTCTTGTACAGCGTCTACACACACACACACACACACACACACACACACACACACACACAAATCACTCTTCAACCTGTTTCCCTACACTCTAACTTGCCTTTTTGGTTTTCTGGCCTTCCTTATTTGGTTTCAACTTCCTGTTGTTTGGTCATATTTCTGTCCAGCCATTACACCCCATCTCATCCTCTTTATTCCCCATGTTCCATATTTGGTCATATCTTCTCTTCTGGTTGTTACCACTACGGGTCCCTGTTTTTGTACTTTCCATATTAAGTCACATTTTCCTGAACTCTAACACTTGAGAACTTTATATCTGCCTCCCATCTGACCTTTTTTCACTCCACTTACATATTTGGGCGAAGCTTCCTGTTGTAGTTCCACACGCTACACCTCATCTCGCGCATTTGTTTTTTTTTTTTTTTTTTTTTTTTTTAACCAAATGGCTTTCCATATTCTGATCCTTTCCAGTTCCCATTTTCCATGTATGGCCACAGCTTCCTGTTTCTCACTTTCCTTATCTGGACATAGCGCCCTCCCTGTATTCTAACCCCTATGACTTTCCACATCAACCGCATTATTTCCTGCTATCTTTATTTCCTCATAACTTCCTGTTTGTTTGTTTTTTTTCCCACCTTTATTCCTTGTGAATCTTTGCACATGTGCAGTATGTAGCTAAACAGTCTTACTGAGAAGTATTGTTCTGCCTCCAGCTGATCCTGTAGCTCCTTCATCTGTCCATCAGAATCCTGACGCTCCCTGGCGCGCACACACACATACACACACACACTTAATATAATCAGTATATTCCCATGTGACTGGGACATATCGATGCATCATAAGAGTTTCATCTAACTCTAGTACTCATTAAGTGTGGCGTGGTGCATTGTGGGATGCCATACTTGCGGAGCTCCATGATCTGCTTCTCCAGGCTGCGTTTGATGTCCAGCAGGTGATTCGTCTCCTGTTTGAGCTGCTTCTCCGAGGTCTTCAGAGTGCTAAGCTGCTGGTTCTGTACTTTCAGGTCGTTCTGGGTCAGAATGCGCTTCTGAACCTCCTGCTCGATCTTCAGGGAAAGGTTCTTCACCTGAGGTCGTAAATGTTTAAACATATTAGGGTAAAGTTTTTCTCTCACACGCACACACGCGCACACACGCGCACACACACCTCCTCGGTGAGCTGGTCCTTATGTCTGCACTGCTCGTCGAGTTTGTGCATCGCCTGCTTGTAATCGCAGTCCAACATGGAGTTGTGTTTCTCCAGCTCGAGCAGCCGGTTCTCCACCTGCAGCTTAGCAGAACGCTCGGCCTGTAGCTTCTGCTCCAGATCTGCGCGCATGCACGCGCACACACACACACACACACACACACACACACAGTTAACAAAAATACATTTGCTCCCACATTAAGAGTGCATTCTGTACCACCTTGTCCAGCATACAGGTTCAACTCTTTGAAAGAGTGAGTGAGCCTTCGTACGCACTCGTACCCTCATAAGCAGCATATTGCACAATGTCTTGGCTAAGCGAAGCCCTCGTACCCTTCACCGCCTCTGACTTGGCTCCCTCGATGGACTCGCTGATCTTGTTCTTGTCGGCGAGGCGGGTCTTCGTAGCTTTGTGCGCCGACTCCTCCTGGTCCAGACTCTGCTGCAGAACCTTCAGCTTGTACGTCATGTCAATCTCCTTATTGCTCTTCTCCTATTCGAGACCAGACAGCAGGGGGCGGAGTTTAAGGACTAGGGCTTGCTTATTAAAAACGGTTTGTGTTGGGGGTTGGAGAATGTGGTACCTTTTCCAAATCAGTGAGTTTCTCCTGCAGCTGTCTCTTATCGGTCTCTGCTTTGGACAGCGCCTGTCTCGCCTGCTTCACCTCGTCCTCCAGACTCGAGAGACGCGCTGGAGAGAAAAGGCAAAAGGACAAATGCAGCAATAAAACTTACCTAAAAACATTAACTACATTCTACTGCTACATTTTAAATTCAGATTTGTTTTAAGTTTTCACATTAAATTATTTCCAGTATATTATACCGGTTAATTAAAAAAACTTAATGTAGTAATAAAAATATATTAAATGCATTTTTTTTTATTCATTATTTTAATATTATGCTTATTTATTTGTCTTTACAAATAGATTTATTTCTTACTTTTAAATATCTTAATATATTTGAATAAATATTAGATGTACTAACAAAAATAATAATAAATAATCAGAACAATAACATTTATATTTAGATGCAGCTGATTATCTTAAACATTTTAAAAGTTACTAATAGAGTTAATTTAAAAATACATCATATTCCTAATGAGGTTTTTTAAAACTATATATGCCTGTATTTCAGATATTTTCCCCTCAATTAGAAATATGCTATATAATCAGTTTCTATGTTAACTTTTACACACACACACACACAGACACACACGTCTCACCCTGCAGGTCAGCGATGGTCTCGGTGCGCTGTGTGTGTTCCCGTTTCTCTGTGTCTAGCGCCGCCTGCAGGCTGATGTGCTCTTTCTCCAGCGTCAGTTTGCTGCTCTCCAGCAGGCAGCATTTATCCTGCAGCTCTCGCAGGTGCGTCTCCAGCTGCTGCAGCTGTTTGCTGCCGTCCGTCTGCGACTTGCGCAGACGAGCTGCGGCTTCCGACTCCGCCCGCAGTAACGCGTTCGCCTCTTCCAGCTGAGGAGACAAAACACACGACTACTGCTCGGGACACCGGACAAAAACCGTCAAAGACTAGTCTTTATTTATTTACGACATTTTAAAGTCAGTATATTGAATAAAATAGTTTATTGTTCTTGTTTCTTAAAATAATCAAGTTTATCATTTCATTTTCTTATTCATTTTTAATTAACTAATTTGTATTCGTCAAGGTTTTAGTAATTGTTTAGTCTTTTATTGCTTTTAATCTTTTCTTATTGTTTTAAAATAAATTTTTCATGAAACATTTTATGAAAATCATTAAAATGTTTACTAAAGTTAAATTATTTTAATTTTAATTAAAATTTTTAAAGTAAAATTATTATAATTTTTTTAAAATGGTATTTTTAATAAATCAGATTATTAATGAATTTATTTACAACATTTTGTAGAAATTATTTTGCTAAATAATATAATTCAAGTACTGCAGTGTGTATGTGTGTGTGTGTGTGTGTGTGTGTGTGTGTGTGTGTGTGTGTGTGTGTGTATGTGTGTACCTGTCTCTGGAGGTGGATGTTCTTCTCATTAGAAATGTGCGAGTTTTGGTTTTTCTTCTTCATCTCCTCGAGCTGATCCCTCAGACTGTTCACTAAAAACACAGCACACACACTGTATGAGCTGCTCCAGCTGTGTGTGTGTGTGTGTGTGTGTTTGCGCGTGTGTGCGTGCGTACCTTCGTTTTCGAGGCAGCGTTTCCGATCCGCCTCGCTCTCTGCCTTTCTGTGGCTCTCGACGCTTTTGTGCTGCAGGAGAGCTTTTTCTCTCTCCAGCTGTCTGAGGGACGACTCCAGAGCTTTCCTACTGCTCATCTACACACACACACACACACACACACACACACACACACACACACACAGAGTTACAGCAATTTGTTTGGTTATAAAATCCAATTTGGACAAGTCAGTGTTATTAGAACTAGTTGTTCCACACACACACACACACACACACACACACACACACACACCTCTTCCTCGAACTCCTTGGCGATCTTGTCGAGTCGTGTGCTGCTCGTCCTGTACTTGTGCTCGAGCTCGTCTTTGGCCTGCATCTCATTATTCAGCTGCTCCTCCAAAGCGTGAAGCTTCTTCTGGAGCTGCACACACACACACACACACACACACACACACACACACACACGATTAGCATAGTGAAGAACTCTCAGGCACACAAAAAAGGAGTGGTTTATTAATGACGTACTCACCAGAACACCGTCCTGCAGCACAAACACACAAAAACAGGGACGTTAATACATCGACCACGAGATACACCCATCACAATTATCTTACAAAGTGTGATTATTTGAGTGAAACAAAACCAACACGAAGGAATCGTGTGTGTGTGTGTGTGTGTGTGTGTGTTACCTCTTCCTTAACAGAAGTACGCTCTGATAAACTGTTGAAAGCCTTTAACAGTCTGTAGATGAAACAAAACACACAATTCGATGAAACACACTCACAGTATGTTGTAAACACGTCATACGCTTATGAAGTTACGCATTGTTATTATTAATAGAGAGCGTGTGGGTGTAATAAACTCTTACTGGTCTTCTTTGAAATACGTGAATCCGACGAAGGGCAGCTGGTTCCCTACGAAGGCTTTAGGGGTAGGGAACGTCTCCGCGTCGCCCTTATCGTCCTCAATGTTGTCGAAATTACTGGTGTCGATGTCACTGCTCAGCTCGGGTACGACGGGGGCCACGGCTGCACCGTGAACGACAAGACAAACGCTCAGTGTAACATGGAAAGGCTGAACACACCACCTGTGTAGTAGGGATGGGAATCGCCAGGGACGAGCCGATACGATATCATCACGATACCCGGGGCTGATACGATTTGTACTGTGATTCTGTGTCGTGATTTTAGAAATATCCAGATTCAATATAATTTTTACTACAATTCTAAACAAACTGAGACAATTATTTTGCGAACATGCAAAAAAATTAGAGCACACCACCTGCAGGATTATGAAGGAACTACACCATCTCAATGGCCGCACAAAAGAATCGTGATACGTCAGGAGATTTTTTCCCCATCTCTACTGTACAGTGTGTAGAGGAAACGCATTAGGAGTTCCAGACTTACTTTCTCTGATGGTGTCGAAGGTCCACTGGTCATTTTTGAAGAACGGATGTTTCTTAATCTCTTCCACACCGTTCCGCCCTAAACGCACCTCTCTAAAATAACCAAACATAGGCGTAATGAATTAAGCACTCCAAGTACTGATCTGTACTGAAGAACACACACTATAAACTACAGGAAAAGGAGCAAGCACAGGAACCCACAAGGACTCAACAAAAACTAAACATTCCTGTTGTCACATCAACATCATGATATCCATTAATGCAGCGGTACGAGTTCTCTGTAATGACGTGTAACATTCTGTGGACGGAGTCTCCAGTGTTAAAGCTGCAACATCTTCTGGAGAAGTGTGAATCCGTCATAAATAAATAAATTAATAAAAACTGAGGAATACAGGGATAAGAACATTCCCATGATGCCGTTGGTCACCTGTCAGTCAGGAACGCACAGATGATATTTTTGGCCTCCTCCGAGATCTCAACATCATCAGGAAAGTTCAGCGAGTTCTTATGGTCCATGATTTTACTGTAGGTTCCTACCAGGGAGTCGGCGTAGAACGGGGTGTCACCTGTTTCACACACACACACACAGACACATTTATAAAATGGTAGTGTGGGAATGTAACACTTTATTCTCTACTGCCCCACTCCAAAACTCACCTACAAGCATCTCAAAGATAAAGACTCCAACAGACCACCAGTCACACTCGCGGCCGTAGTACCCATCCCCTCCCTGCGACTTCAGCACCTCAGGGGAGATGTAGTCGGGCGTGCCCACCGCCGTGTCACAGTGCACCATGCCCGTCTGAAAAGCAATTACCACACACCCTTTTTATATAATGGGTTCTTGGCAGCTCCGTCATAAACACTAGCAAAATCAACACAACGGAAAATACCACGACTGCCGAGAAGGAGCAAGACGCTAGATGCTAATCAGAAGCTTTTATATATAAATGAAGCACCTTAGTCAAAAAAGGTAGCAAAGCTAATAATAAAGCTTACAACATAGCAGGAAGAAATGTTCTGTTTGTTAGGAAAACAATTTAATGCAAATTAACAGGGAGTTTTTTTTTTTTTAATAAGACATTAGCAATAATCTGAGCTGCACAGAATGCAGGAATTAGCAAGACCATGCTAGTCAGAGAGAGAGTGTTTTTATGCTAATTACCAGGAAGCTCTTGCTACTAACGAAAGCCAGAAAAGCATTTAAAAAAAAAATCACTCAGAACAAATAATTCCCAAGATTCTGATGTGTTAACCATGTTTTGTTTTTTCAAAATGTGTGAAGAAAAATTGCTGAAAAATTTAGCAGTTAAATTAACTTTCTACAGAGCCATACTAGCATGCTAACTGGCTAGCAAAGAGGTTGTTTAACAAACTTTATTGAGCAAGCAGAGTAACAAAACAGCTCTTTAAAGGAAAAACAAGTGGAAATATGGATGAAGCTGTTTCATGTCTCTGTCTCATATGGTTTCATCAGTCAAATTCTGATGGGTGCAGTTCTCTGTCTTCGCACTAGGTGGCGACAAAAGACCAACAAAACAAAAAAAAAACTGCTCACGAGCACAGCAATCAGGTCACTCAGAGTTGACTTAAACTCTCTGACCTTTCACCCCAGGCCTGGCTCATTCAGCACACTTTTTTTTTTTTTTAAGTGCAGACCTTACAGCATGCAAGCTCAGGGAAAATACAAAAGCATGTCCAGATGCAGCTCAATTCAAACCTAAACCAGTCCAACAAGTTATATGTGGAGCAGACGGAGCTCAAATGAAACACAGCCAATACAGGGTCGAAATAAAACGCGCGGTCCAGGAGATGTTTTAGCGTAACTGACACAGATTAGGTCAGATAATAAATATAATAATAATAATAATAATACGACCCAGACGTTGGAATGAAACACGGCCAAAACAAGAAAAGGACGATTTAAAAGGAGTAAGGATGATTAAAACGATCTCGGGAATTAGAAACTCACTCATCACCATCTATAACACCTTATCCTGTATTAAGGGTCATGGGGGCCTGGAGCCTATCCCAAGGGGACTCAGGGCACAAGGCGGGGTACACCCTGGACAGGGTGCCAATTCAGCGCAGGACACACACACACACACACACACACTCACTCATTCATTCAAGAACAATTTGGGAAACTCCATGCACACAGAGACGGAACGAATTAAAAACTTCCACAGACTTATCAATCAAATGTACAGAAGGTCTATCTGAAATCATGACGTGAATCTTCATGATAAAGTCAGTGACTAAAAGATGATATGAGGACGCTCAAACAGGCCGTGGTCTTGTCCAACAGTGCCATGTGTTATTAATTTGGAACACAGCCCGAGTACACCTGCAGCAGAGTGAGTACTCCTCGTGCCTAATCCAGGTGTGAGAGCCAGTCAGCAAGAGCGAGTCTTTCTTAAAACCATTCACTTCAAAGGCACACAGCACCTGCACAGCTACATCAGCACAATACGATCCGTCCCGAGTTGGGCCCGTTTCCAATCTCCCATTGGTTAACTGTTTTCTACTCACAAATAAACTAGAAGTGCACATGAGGGCCTCGTTCCCTCCCCGGAACGAGGAGGGAACTCCATGATCATGTCTTGATTTGGATCACAGCCCGTGTGGAGCTCCACCAACACACCGGGTCAGGTCAGTCTTAATCCCTAAAGTGCACATGGCTCACTTTAGACTGATTTGGGACGAAGCCTCTTACCGAGTCCATCTTCATGCAGGTGCCGAAGTCGGCGAGTTTGAGGTGACCGTTGTGGTCCAGCAGCATGTTGTCGGGCTTGACGTCCCGGTGGATGAAGCCCATGGAGTGGATGGCGTCCAGAGCCATGACTACCTCCGCCGTGTAGAACTTGGCCCACTTCTCAGGAACGTCGTACGTACTGGTGAGGTTGACCAGGTCTCCGCCCGGCATGTACTCCATCACCATGTAGAGGAACCGGTCGTCCTGAAACGCACAGCAAAGCTGGAGAGAGAGAGAGAGAGAGAGATGGAAATTCATTAGTAGAGTGTTGCAACTATGTGTATGTATGTATGTGTGTGTACATGTGTGTGTGTGTGTGTGTGTGTGTGTATATATATATCTCTGACCTGTACGACCCAGGGGCTGTGTGCAAACGCCATGATGTCTCTTTCCTCCCAGAAAAACGCAGAGTCCGACCGCTTGATCATCTCAAATTTACTCAGCAACTTCAAGGCGTAAACCTTTTGAGATGCTCTGTGTCTCACCTGTGCACACACACACACGCGCACACGCCTAAATACTCCAATGAATGCAAATTAGGAACACATGACTCCTCCCCTGAGAGCCCAGTCTTCCATAGTCTTCATTTGCATACTGATATCCGAGTGGCTGTTATAATTAATGATGCAATAGTTCTTGTTCTAATATTTAAGATGTCTAATATTTAAACCCAATCATGCAAGTATATATAAATTATATACAATAATTTTTTAACGGATACATCTTTACATTTGAGATGCTAAAATTCTGCAGTTCCTTTACAGTCCTACAGGTGGTGCTCTTAACTGTTCACACATTGGCAGTGCAATTATTTGCAAAGTTTGTTTAGAATTGCAACAAAAGTTCAAATCAAAATATTTATAAATATGTGATAAAAGTTCTAATAAAATCAACAATTAAACGTTTTTTTTTTTTTTTAATCTTACCAGGTGCACTTCCCCGAACGCTCCCCTGCCGATCACCTTCACCTTGTCGAAATCTTCCGGCTTCATCTGCAGATCTCTGATATCACCCATTACCGCTTCGTCTAAACACACACACACATGCTAACTGTTATAGTGCCAAGTCTAATTTCAGTTTTAACATCTGCAGTAACTCTGATACGTAACTGTGTGTATTAAAGAGAACATTAGCTAGGCGCTAGCTAGCTAACCTGAGCCTTAATTACAGTCAAAGATCTGTCCACGTATCTACAGTTCCCAGTTGCCTAGCAACAGTGTTCTTGTGAATTTAACTGCTCGTTTAAAGTTCTGCACTTTTAAAATAATTTTAAATGATTTTTTTTCCTCTAAAACA
>QNUK01000480.1:467515-502515 GCA_013621035.1 Clarias magur | reverse complement strand
ACTTGGGGGCGTTTCTGTGATTTAACCATGTGCTTACAAAAAAAAAAAAACCCTGCATGAATAATTCCGAGTTAGTTTAAAATATTTCATGTTGTCCATCATCACTTATTACATCTTGAGTGGGAGGAGACAAAGAACGGACGGATGGACAAAAAAAATAATACATTTTAAAAAAGGAGGGAACAATGTCAGAGCACTTTTCACCTCCACACTTATTCACGGAGTACAGAGTGAGTCACGCACACACACATGCGCGCACACACACACACACACACACAGTTACACAATGTGCTAACAACGTCCTACACTCAGACAGGGGTGTTATCACTAATGTCTCATATCCACCATCATTATCCTGCTCTCTCTCTCACACACACACACACACACTCTCTGGCTCCTCACTTAAACAGTCCTCATTTCCTCTCATCATATAAATTGTGCAGTATCCTGAGACGGTTCCGGCATCTAGAAGATTTTTACAGCTCGGCCTACTAGAAAAACAACTGGATCAATAAATGAATAATAAATTATTACCATAATTGTAACGGCGGCAGAATATCTGCAAAGTGACTACGCTCATTAGCATGCGTCCTCTAAAGTACATTTGTATAGCTGCCAATATACAGATGTATAGATGGTGGTGGGGGGGGGTAGAGTATAATACCACATTTTAAATTACTGCAACTCAAAATACTGCAACATGAACATACAAAACTCTACATGTTGCTACTTACAATACAGCAAATCAAAATGCCACTACTCAAAAAAGGGCAACAAAAAAAGGGCAGCAACTCCAAATTATGCCTCTCAAACACAAGCCAAGCAAAGACGGAAACTCAAATACGGCGGCAACTCATAACGCAAAACAAAAAAACTGCAAGTCAACAGCTGGAGTCAGCTTCAGTCAATAGACTTAAATGTACAGCAACTCAAAATGTAGCGACTCGAAAATACAGCAACTCAAATCACAGCTAAATAGTTTGAATCATATGTATTTTTTTACTTTAATGTTAGTTGTTTATTTCCTTCACTAGCCTGTTTTTGCTCACAAGCTAAGTTTTTGAATTTGACGGATGAACGCGAGCTGCGGTTAATTAGCAAGAGGCTCACTCAGCTCCACCCTCGGGTAGCCCCGCCCACTTTACATGGAAGCTGAACAACTGCAGTAAAAGGACAAGAGAAGTTTAGAAGTATCCGTATAATCAAACGTTTAGACTTTTTTCTGAATGTATTTTAATATAGACTTGAGCTCGGAGTGAAAATGAAGTCTGATGAGTTTAGTTTCTCTTTAATGGGAAGGGGCGCGCGCGAGCGAGGGTGTGTCCAAAGAGTGAGAGAAAGTCGCTGCTTTTCTGTGAGGAGGACGAGAGGAGGAACGTTGTGTGTGTGTGTGTGTGTGTGTGTGTGTGTGTGTGTGTGTGTGTGTGTGTGTGTAAAAATGGACAAGGCCACTATCACAGCACCTTATAAGGCAGTGTTTCTCCCTACTGCTCACACGCACGCACACACAATAAGTGAGGGGAATGAGGGAGTGAGGGGGAAGGGAGATAAAGAAAATGAGGAAAGGAGGAGAGAACAGGACAGAAAATCAGGAGTACTGGGGTGGAAGGACAAAGATGGGGCGTAAAGGAAAGAGAAAAAAAATGAAAGAGGGGTAAAGCACGAGTAGAACGTAGAGAAAGATCAAAGATGCTATAAAAAGTAAGTAAACACAAAAAGTAGAGAAAAATGACAAGAATGTGGAGATAAAAATAGAGTGAGAGAGAAGAAAGGAAAATACAAGGAAAAAAGGTGAAACAGAAAAGTGTGGAGAGACATTGAAAGAAAGATCAATAGAAAAACAAAGATCTTGCAAGAAGGACAGAGAGAACTGGGAGAAAAAAGAGAGCAGAGAGAGAGAGACAGAGAGAGAGAGAGAGAGAGAGAGAGAACAGGGGAAACTGGTGGGTGGACATAAGGATTTGAAACACTAGGAAGTAATTATTAGTTATTTAGAGGCATATCTATAAATAGTCAAACACTCGACCGTGTTCCCTCAAATCTGTTCATCTCTCCGTTCTTTGCTCTTTTATTAAAGGTTAATTAACCAGATAAATGCACCACAGAGATGTGCATCAGCAACAAAAAAGTCACGCACATACTGTACCTCATATAAAGAACAATGCGGGGAGAGACAGAGAGAGAGAGAGAGAGAGAGACAGAAACGGACAGAGAGAGAGACAAAGAGAGAGAGTGAGACAGACAGAGAGAGCGACAGACAGAGACACACAGAGATCGATACACAGTGAGAGATAGAGAGACAGAAACGGACAGAGAGAGAGAGAGAGAGAGAGACAGAAAGAGAGTGAGACAGACAGAGAGAGCGACAGACAGACAGACAGAGACAGACAGACAGAGAGAGCGACAGACAGAGAGAGAGAGAGAGAGAGAGAGAGAGAGAGAGAGAGAGACAGAAACGGACAGAGAGAGAGACAAAGAGAGAGAGTGAGACAGACAGAGAGAGCGACAGACAGAGACACACAGAGATCGATACACAGTGAGAGATAGAGAGACAGAAACGGACAGAGAGAGAGAGAGAGAGAGAGACAGAAAGAGAGTGAGACAGACAGAGAGAGCGACAGACAGACAGACAGAGACAGACAGACAGAGAGAGCGACAGACAGAGAGAGAGAGAGAGAGAGAGAGAGAGAGAGAGAGAGAGACAGAGACAGAGAGAGAGACAGAGAGTGAGACAGACAGAGAGAGCGACAGACAGACAGAGAGAGACAGACAGACAGAGAGAGCGACAGACAGAGAGAGAGACAGAGAGAGAGAGAGAGAGAGAGAGAGAGACAGAAACGGACAGAGAGAGAGAGTGAGACAGACAGACAGACAGAGACAGACAGACAGACAGAGAGAGAGAGAGAGAGAGAGAGAGAGACAGAAACGGACAGAGAGAGAGAGTGAGACAGACAGAGAGAGCGACAGACAGAGAGAGAGAGACAGACAGACAGACAGAGAGCGACAGACAGACAGACAGACAGAGAGCGACAGACAGACAGACAGAGAGCGACAGACAGACAGAGAGAGAGAGACAGACAGAGAGAGACATCACTGTATCAATCTAATCTCAATCCATCCTGCCCTGCTTTCTCCTTAATGGATTAAAAGCAGTGATGGCAAACACTGTATTATATACACGGTGTGTGTGTGTGTGTGTGTGTGTGTGTGTGTGTGTGTGTGTGTGTGTGTGTGTTTCATACCACCAGGACTCTCAGATGGTAAATTGTTCATTCATCCTGCACGACTTTTTATATTCATTTATTTGTTTGTTTCTTTAACTTTTCCAAAAGAATCTGATGAAATGTATGTTAAACATCAAATCCTAAATTAACAGATTATGCAATTAGACTGCGGTTTTGTTGATCAGTTTTCGATTCATAATCCAGTCACGTGTTTTGAATTACTTGGATAAAATTGTTTTAAAAAAAAAGTCCTTAAATCAACAAAAGTTTTTTGTCAGATTCGCTTTTTCATCTTTTGATCTTATGGGCAGTTGGTGCAATACTGCCCCTAGTGGTCTGGAGTGTGGAGCAGAAGATTAGGAGCAAAATAAAATATTATCGCAATGTATGGAGAAATAATATTTAAACAACCAACGGCAAAAGTTAAGCCTGACTTGTACACAGTGCCAACGCTATAGGTGACACAAGCGACACTACGCTGATGTGAGCATTTATAGAGACCCCACCGCCAACTAGTGGTTTGGAGGTCTAATTACAAAGCTGGCGGTGGTGAGCCGTGCTGAGACACACATCTTCACTAAACGCTGAAAGACAGTTAATCCGACAGAAATTACTGCAGTGCAGAAACAACAAAGGCAACAGAGGTGATGGTCAGTTCAACTTCAAAGTCATTTCAAAAAATGAAAGTATAGAAGATAGAGAATAGAGGATGGAAAACACTTTGCTCACACTCAGGTCGAACAAACAAAGCAGTCGCGGTTTTCCCACGATGCACCGCGACGTGAGGTTACAGTTCTGGGAGGTGCACGTGAGGCTCCGCCATAGACCAGACGCAGAAGTTTCAGTGTTTATTAGATCATTTAAGCAGTATTTATTCAAACTTGTATTCCATAAAGGAACACAGATGCTAGAGACAAATCAGACAAAAAACATGAGCGATACTGAACTGAAATCACATGATGCAGAAAATCAAATCGGATCAACGTCTCTACAACACACAGCACGACATTTCAGCTCGCTAACAACCTGCCAGCGCAACAGCGTGTAGAACAGTGACAGTTCTTTAATTGTGAGACACTAATCATCTCTAGGAAACAATAAGAATCCATGAGTAGGCGTAAAAATAAAGCTAATTAGCAAACGCGCTCAAAGTGACGATGCATGAAGTAGTGATGAGGGATTGTGCTGAGACAAGTGAGAAAGATAAGGAGCACTGCAAAAAAAAAAAAAAAAACTTATACCAACTAAAATTATAAATCATCATCTGTGTGTGTGTGTGTGTGTGTGTGTGTGTGTGTGTCATTAGCTATCACCCTGTTCACGCACTGCGTCTGGTGGATGCAATGCTCGACACACGAATGCTGATCCTCGAGACGTCATTCATCATTAATGAGCCAGAGGTCCTGCAGCTTTACACCGTCAGGACTAATTTAATTAGTGTGAAGACTTTAATTACGCTAATTTACTCTTACTGCAACACACAAACACGTGCGCACACAGATTTTGAAGTTAGTACACCTTCTACAAGAAGCTATCTCTGTGAAATACATTACAGCAGCCATAATAGTGTAGAAAACTGATCAATTAGAACTGAGCTACTAATACATGTATAGTACAAGCACAAGGACTAAAATAGCTTTTATTAATTCGTTAACTAAAACAGCCCTGGCTTTCCATAATACACACACGAATATAAAGTTATAATTAGTACACAATTTTTTAATTACTTTTATGGTTATTGTATTCATGTCATGTTGTGCTATATGTACGGCTGAGTTTCCTTGGTCGATTCTTCTAAAGCCTGAATTTCTGATCTGATGTTTACAGCCGGCGGTTTACGGATCCTTAGCGGGCTCATTCCCCACCCCTGAGGTGTACCTGCTTTATAAACGTCAATACTACACTGACAGTTAAAAAGGCTGCACATGAATCCCGTCTGTGCCCCCGCCCCCTCCTCCACCACACGCACGCATACGGAGAGAGAAACTGCACAGTAAGACACTCTTTTATTCCCAGAGTGATCTACAGCTCAGGCTGTAAAGTCTCGCACACGCAGCTCAGCACTTTTCCTCCTCTGAGCTCGATGGAGCCGTCACGGTTCACTGAGAAACGCTTACTCAGCTCGTTCGACACAAGACACCAAGAGAGAGGCCTCGCCGCGAGCCAAAGACGATTACACTCCAAAATTACCCTCAAGCTTATTATATAATTATCAAATTTCCCTGACATTCATCTCAATTCATTACGTTTAATATCATTAAGCAGGTAATTGAACTGGCTTGTTATTTCCCCCCACTAGAGCTACAAAGCCTGAGAGTGGCTAATAAATAACACAAAGTTAGAGCATGAGGTTTAGCATTATGTAAACAATGTCAGGTAGGAGGCCCAAAGAATATATGATTTCACAGTTGACAAAAAATGCGAAATCATGCGTCATATTAAAAGTCTGAATGAATAAAGCTACATTTGTTTGTTTTACTTTAAATGATTGAATAAAATAAACATGGATCTTACAGAAGGGGTGTGCGATATGACAAAAATTTTCACATCACAATACTTACAATTTAATAATGCATCAACGCTATCATGATATGTAGGCTTGTCATCTCTGCAACCTCAGAACAATATGTTATCATTTAAAAGACCGTTGATATAACATGATCATACCACAGAGGTCTAGTTCACATCAGCGTTATGATGTACTCGTGCACTTGCATAGCGCTCGTCTAGAGACCAAGAAGACCATCTGCTCCACTAATACGAGGTGGACGTGGAAGGAAAGGGAATCTCCTGCTTAATGAGGTTTCACTCACCAGATCATCCCCTAAAAATCTCTAATTCCCTTCATGTGGAATCAGGGACACTGCAGTGACAAGGGAGATAAAGTGTGTGTGTGTGTGTGTGTGTGTGTCTGTGTGTGTGTGTGTGTGTGTGTGTTTTATCCAGCATGAATGTGAGCAGATCATCTCTTCACTCCCACACACTGCTTCTCAGCTCTTCTCTCTACATCCACCTTCAACTCCTCCACTACAGGAAACAACACACACACACACGCCGGTCATCCTGCTGAAGATCTGACACTCACCCTCTCACACGACAAACACACTCGCACACCAGTCCTCCCTAGATCATCATCCCAACAAGCTGTTACTCTCCACGCACACACAGTGTCCTCCCTATATCATCACCATCAACACCGTTCTCACACACACACACACACACACACACACACACACACACACACACACAGCAGTTTTAATGACAATAATATTTCATTATTTATGTATTTATTTTTGTTCACATTTTAACAGATAAAATAGCCACAGGATAATTCCTGAAACTGAGCCACAAGCCTTCATTTACAACGTTGTAAATTATTTAGGTAAAAAAATATATATATACTATGTTTATTATATTGTTTGAGCTGATCAGAATCATTCAAGGTTTATATATGAATACACTGTGTTTATTTCAATTCCCTTACTTTCATGAAGAAATTTTAACTACTACAGGTAGTGTTCTATACACACACTCAAAGCGTATTACTACTAACAAAAAAGTTATATAAAAATACAACTTTTTATAACGTATTGCTATACGTCATATATTTATGTACATTACAATGTAATGATATTTTCAATATGATAATAATATAATATATCTCATTTATTTTTGGCTGTCTCTGTGTATATAAATAATGCTTGCGTTCAATAAATGTTTTTGTAGACATAAGTATCAAGTATTTTTTTTATTATACATTATTATTATTATTATTTTTATACATACATCATTAACATACCATTTGGCCAAAACAAAAAAAGTTGCACACTACATGATTTCGCTGACTGCCTTTAGCTTTTATTACAATTCACAACATGGTGTCCAGTTCATGCGTGAAAACGATTCCTCACGCTCCCAGAAGCACTCTCTCACACTCCATAGATGTGATGTCCTGGTGATTCAGTGCATTCAGGTGGTCAGCTGACTTCATTTTATTGCCCCATAACGTTGCTGAGTCTCGACCTGAGCGACTGAAGCGACCCCAGATCATAACACTGTCTCCAGAGGCTTGTACAGTGGACGCTATGCATGATGGGAGCATCGCTTCATGCGCTTCCCCTCTCACCCTGACACGCCCATCACTCTGGAATAGGGTCAGTCTGGACTCATCAGGTTACATGACCTTTCTTCCCTCACTCCAAAGTCCAGTCTTTATGCTCCCTAGCAAACTGAAATATTTTTCCTGACGAGTCTCAGTAGCAAGTGGTTTTCTTATGGACACGCAGCTGTTTAGTCCCAATTCTGTGAGTTTTCATCACATTGTATGTGAGAAATACTTTCACTATTAAACATAACCATGGTTTATACTGTCAACGTTTTGCCATGCGTCTTTACTAAACCTTTAAGTGATCTCTATTCATGACTTTTGTATGACCACAATTCTTCCATGAAGAATCCGGGTGTAATAAGGTCTTTGACAGCTCTTAATCCAATTCCAGTAACTTTGAAGCTGTTTACGTTTTTGGTGCTTGATACAGGCCAATAATTTGCCCCTTCTTAAATGGTGACTTATTATTTTTTTGGCCAGGCAATGGATTTGGCTGCCAGTTTAGTTAAATATCATGGTCATCACACTCATCCCTAACATGAATGAAAGCGAAAAATGAAAAGAATAAGGATTCAAAAAGTAAGAAGAAAATGCAATCACATCTCTTGTGCAATCGCAATATGATATTTTTTGTTGCCGAATTGCACAAACTTTATCCAAACATAGCTCTGTGTCAGTGTAGCAGCTCACATCTACCACAGGATGTTTGATTCACTTCCTGCATTCGAGTCGAAGAGCTTTTGTTAATCGCGACCACCTCGCACAGCAGTTGCCTCATCCTTCAAACCGACTCCAGCGTGTATGAGCTGGTCTGGAGCTGCGCGTCAGGTCAACTCTTTCTGGTTGGAGCAGAAAAGCCACAAGGGAGCAGAGAGAGAGAGATAAGGAGTCATCGACATTCCAGCCTGCAGAGAGATTATCTCTGAGCTCTGCAGCAGCAACACCTCCTGAGTGTTAGCGCCGTCCTCCCAACTGCCTCGAGCAGACGCACTCTGGAAAAGCACCAGGATCGGTTAGCTCTATCCAGGTCGGAGCTACATGACATGAAGATAACAGATCACCACCGTAGTGCATCAACAACACAATATGCTTTTCACCAATGAGTTTTGTGTATATAGCAAAATGTCAGTGTTTTTCAAACTAGCCAACAGCTTCTCTTGTGGACTGTCCTGTTTGTTTTTTTTAATCAGATAAGACACAGTAGTAGCTACAGTACTGTATCTACCGCATGTAAAGCCAACTAGTGAGCACAAATGTTAGCATGAACAACAATTCTTCAATTTTTATGCTCTGTGCTCAGCTTCATATTAGCTTTATTCACAACTTTAAACAAACTAGCCGTACTACACCAGAGAAACCACCAATCTCTACTGCTTCCTTTCAGGCTTCATTTATCTTTGCAACGTCTCCATGCAGTTTAAACTGATGCTGTTATAAGTTTTTCTGCTATTTTTTGGCAAACGTTAAACAAAGATCTCTTTAAATATCACGACACAATATTTTTTGTAATCATCAAGAGGGTGAAGTTTCATGATGTTGGTGGAAACGCATCTCTAAATGACATACAACACATTGAGCTCATATTTGTGCCCCTGTCTAACCATGGACTCTGTGCTGTGACTGACCTGTAAATCTCACCTCATCCTCAGCTAAATTCCTCATTTTTGCGTCATCATTTCCAGCATGCTGGCTAACCGCTAATGTCGAAATATAAATAACACCACAACTAGATGGTCACAACAAAGGCTAGCATTGCTAGCTAACAATAGAGGTGCATTACTGTAGGTATGAGAATTCATAACTTTAAAACTGAATAATATTAACATTGAATACCACTGAATGCTTGTAACCCGTGTCACAAATTACTTAATTCTTTACAAAACAATGCCACATTGGACATGTGAGCACGCACGAGAGGTGTGTGTCTAAAGCAACTTGCGCTGCAGCCAAACAAGCACATTATACTGCATAAGTGAATAATCAGCTTGGGTTAATGACTAAATAAATGAGGCAGCAGTAATGCTGCCAATTGTGTGTGTGTGTGTGTGTGTGTGAGAGAGAGAGAAAAAGAGAGAGAGAGAGAGAGAGAGAAAGAATGAAAGATGAAATTATATTGCTCCTAAATTAACAATTAAAAAAAAAATTGTAATATGGCAAGTTCCTCTGCTGACTAGCGTCTTTTACCACAGCGAGCTCCGCCTGACTAGCATCTTTTACCACAGCGAGCTCCGCCTGACTAGCATCTTTTACCACAGCGAGCTCCGCCTGACTAGCATCTTTTACCACAGCGAGCTCCGCCTGACTAGCATCTTTTACCACAACTAGTTCCGCCTGACTAGCATCTTTTACCACAGCGAGCTCCGCCTGACTAGCATCTTTTACCACAGCTAGCTCCGCCTGACTAGCATCTTTTACCACAGCTAGCTCCGCCTGACTAGCATCTTTTACCACAGCTAGCTCTGCCTGACTAGCATCTTTTACCACAGCTAGCTCTGCCTGACTAGCATCTTTTACCACAGCTAGCTCTGCCTGACTAGCATCTTTTACCACAGCTAGCTCAATTTGCTTAGTGTCTTTTACCATAATCAGCGCTGTCTGCTTAGCTACCGAGTGCTAATTTGAAAGATGGAACAGTTATTTGAATACAAGGCCATATAAATACCACAGCTAAATCCACCTAATTAGCGTCTTTTATCTCAGCTAGTGCTGTCTGGTTAGCGTCTTTCACCACAGCTTTAGCGTCTTTAGCGTCACCACAGCTAGCTCTGTATGATTAGTGTCATCACACATTTTCAGTGACATTCATAACATGATGACATTTTTGCGCAATAACGGAATGTGTGTTCTCAGAACACAACTGACTGAGCAACTGATCAATGAGACTAAAGCTATTAAACATGATGTTACATCGATGGCTACCTACAGACATGATATTAGTGAAACAATATCTGTACACAGGTATGTTCAGGCGGTAGGGACAATTTCCCCAACATGTTCCCATGTAACAAACACACACACACACACACACACACCGCTATCTACTTCACTGAGATAAACCAGAAAGAGACAAAGGCTATAAATGGCACACAGTCCGAGCGGGAGATCTGTTCACTCCCACACAGTGCCTCTTAGCTCGTTTCTCTACGTCCACCTTCCACTTTTCTCTTCAAGGAACAAAACGCACACATCCTTCTTCACCCTGCTAGAAATTCCAGTCGCATCAATTTTATACACACACACACACACACACACACACACACACGAGATCTTTAATATAAGACGTTTTATGAAAGTCACCATTTAATGAACACATGCAAACCATTTTATTCTTATGTTGGATAAAAACACAACCGGAACCTTTGGAGTTGAGTTAGCTCTCGCAGCAAAGCACATCAGCTACGTATAGTAGCTGGTTAGGATTAGCTGTCTTTTGCTAGCTAGAGAAACAAAGTTATCTCCTTCGGATGTTAAAAACAATTGGTCTATCGTTCATATTTACAGGATACTTACACAATTAATTCAGTTGCATATCATGATTGTATTGTACATGTTTGCATTTAAGGTTGCCAATCCTGTAAGAAGCACTCTAAACTATTCACAAATCAGCAGGCGGCACAGCACCTTGTGTGGTCGGAGAAGGTCATTTGCCAAGTTTGTTTAGGATTGTAACAAAACCTTCAAAATTTATATATATTAATTTTTCGTAATATGTTAAATCATGACTCGTACAGAATCACAGCACAAATCGAATGCGCACCTGAGGATCTTGAGATCATATCAGGTGGTCACTGATAATTCCCATCCTTTTTTTTCCTTTCTCAGAAAGCCATTGTGACATCTGAGCATATGTGTGTGTGTGTGTGTGTGTGTGTGTGTGTGTACCGATTTGTCCTGAACACGTGACTGCGTCACTGGAGAATAGACTTCAGGAAAGAGAGCTTCATTAAAAGATATTTTCATTGCTGCATTCCTCAGCTGTGAGTAGATGAATCTCCTGGCTCGTGTCTCGACACTCGTCTCTGAGTTATTATCGGGACGCTTGGCTTGACCGTGTGGCTCTGGTTTTGACGTTGAGCAGCAAGGCCACTGAAGAACGAGTCAATGTGTGTGGTGTAAACACACCAGTGTGTCTTAAGACTGCTCTTTTACACTTACACACACACACACACACACGATTCAACCCTGATGAGTAGTTAACGCTGTGCTGAGTTTGACTTCCGCTGCTGATGAAGGCATCCGGGTCACACAACGTCCTGTTATCAGCCAACACTGTTCCATTGGTTCATATCACATACACAAACATCAATTGTTCGTAGTTTTATAAATTGATTGGCTCATTTGTCTTTTTATGGGTTAAAGAGGTTTCTAGCCAAGTAGGCAAATATTCACAGGTTCTGATTTGAAAACGCACAATTTGTGCAAATCAATGTAGATTTAACTAATCAGTCGATTCAATATTACAAATGTTAAATAATTTTTTAAAAAACGTATCAATGCTTTAGCAGGAACTAGAAACCACTTTTTTTTTTTACTTTGCAAGAGTATGGCTTCTTCTTCGTTTTTAAAGTACGAGTGGTTGGTGCATTGCTGCCACCTGCTGGACTGGAGTGCAAAACAGATATTTAGAAGGAAAAAAAAGCTCATCGCTTTGTACGAGAAGAACAAAAGTTGCACAGAATTTCAGTGTTTTTTTTTTATTATACGTTTAGTAATTTTTAATACTTCTAAATGTGTAAGAAATAATGCAGCTTGAGACAAATCAGAGTTTAGTGCCACTGAACCAAACTGATTTACAGCTCTAGTGCTCAGTGTGTTCGAGTGGCGCTTCTCAGTTGCATTTCTGGAGCAACCCTTGGTCTTCCCCATTCCTACTCTAACACACACACACACACACACACACACACACACACACACACACTTTAACCTCATGATGTGTGTTAATGTATAATGAGTTAAATCCACAGTGACTGCAACATGATGTCTGATGTCCACATCGCCGTGGCAACCAAGTCTCCCCTTTGTGAGCCAGTTTAGTTATAAAATACAAAAATGTGTAGAATTTTCAGCATCCACTTTATTCACACACACACACACACACACACACACACACACACACACACACACAAGACACGCAAAACCAGATCCTCAGTGTCCGAAGAGTTCAGAGGATACAGATGGAACACACACCAACACACCTTTAGTACACACTATATATTTCAATAACACTCAACCTCTGGACTCTAATGCTCATAACAGGTGTGTGAAAAGACTGTCGAGCTAATGAACTGTGTTAGAACAGGAAACACGCCGAGATTACTCCTGTTATATCTGAGATACATTCCTGCATTACAGGAATAAATGACTCCACACACACACACACACACACACACAGTTTAACCATTTAGTCTTGTGAAGAGTGTGTTAATGAGCTGATACACCGAGTCACGTATAATGACGTAGGAAACATCCGAGAAACACTAGACGCGAACACAAACTAGGGGAGAAATTATACCTCGTTCACATCATCATGGCTGCAGTTGAGATGAGAAATAACACTTCGGTTGTGTCTGAGTGTGGAACACAAAGTAGGTTGTGCACCAAATCGATACTAATGCCCGCGAGAGTCCTTTAAGCATCTCAGAGCACTCTTCAGTGAAGCGGACATCGATACGAAACCAAGAGCGCTCTTTTAATAAAGTCAAAAATGTTTAATCTTTGAGGACCAATCAGAGCGTAGAGTTTAATTAAGAGAGAAGTAAAGCACAGCAGAAGGAGGAAAAAAATTATTTGTTAATATTTTTATGAATATGTACAGCTCCAGCTTCCCTGGTTCCGTCCTGAGCTCAGGTTTCTGAGTTTGTTTCTCGGGTTCTCTGGTTTTCTCCCAACATCAAGAACATGCTAGGAAGTGACTGGCTAGGATCAATTGCCCCTAACGTCACAACACTGCACATGCAACATTGACGAAACAAAAGAAGCGCAATATTATTTTATCTATTATTTTATCTTCCTCAAGAGAAACCATTAAAGGTTCAGTGCAGAACCCTGTATCTACGTATGGCAATAAACTCCAGCTATTGCGCAATGAACCATTAAAGCAGCTTTCTGTCTCAGAACGTACGCATGAATGACACGGAGCTCTCGAGCACGAGCAGCAGCTGGCGTCGTCTCAAATATTTACTCTCGACGGTGTGATCTCGTGCAGTTTCTGTTTAGGTGACGAGACTGCGTGGTGACTCGGCCTCGGGGCGTCGTCTGCTCTCTGAATGGAAAACGACAAAACTTTCACAGGATTTAGAGGAGCAGTCTCATGAATGTTTAAGTGAACGTCAATGGAAGGGAATGACTCACTAAAAAAAAGGGAGGAAAAAAAGTAGAGTTGTTATTACACAATATTTCAGGGGTTTTTTCGCTATAAAACAACAGTAATTGTATTTGAGCACCAATGCAATACACAACTGAGGACTTACAGCATCAAACAGCAAATCAGTGAGCCTTGATGCACGATTTCCACCATTTTGGCACAGATCAGACCTGAGCTGAGCTACACCCGATTCCAATGTTTCCATCATTCCCCTGGCTGAAACTCTGCACCAGTAGTAATGTCATGGTGGTTTTAGAAAAGACGAGTCAGGTCTGAGTGTCTCCTCGCCCTGAGGTGTCTAACGCCACATCCTCGCAGACACCCGGGTCTCCGTGACTACCCTGCAGGCCTTTAGTGACCGATCAAGCTGTTTGCATCATCTGGACTCCTCTGACCACCCAGGTGTCATTTAAGCAAAATGAGTGATGACAGAGATGATAAACAAATAATCGCACAAGACTTGTTACATCTTGAGAAGAAAATCTTAACATTAACATCTTAATGATTTGTAGCAGTAAAGCCGTTTGGTGAAATGATGGCAAGAGTGTGTGTGTATGTGGGGGGGGGGTGGGGGGGGCGGATTTGGGGGGGAAAGATCCGACCGATCTGATTGAGAAATGTACTGCATGCTGTTGGATTTCTCCCTCATCATGCGTGAGTGTACAGGATACAGACTGTTGCATTTCTCATGAATGTCATGGAGAAAAGCACACACGCACGCACACACACACACACACACACACACACACACACACAGATCTAAGCTATTGATATAGAAGCAGGATCAAGATCATGTTTTTCCTTTGGCCTGCCGGGAAACTGAGTCAGCACCACTTCCTGACAGGTCCAGACATCAGCACGAGCCCTGGCATGTTTTGGAGATCCGTGCATCATAAACAGAACACACACACACCCTTCCGTGCGTGAACACACACTGCGTGTCTGCGCCGTTACTGACATGTGATCACCTCCTGAAAAGTTTACCTGCACGCGGAAAAATAAACAACGTACCATCATCACAACAAAAAAAACAACAACAAACAACAACTCGTCAGGCCGCAGGAACAGCACGCAGGAGGCACGTGAGAAAGTTTGGCCAACAGTATGACTATATTTGGTGCGCGAGGAGGAAGATGAAGACAGAACAGTGTGTCCAAAATGGCAAGACCCAGGAGCGCGAGCTCGCGCTGGATAGACACACACACACACACACACACACACACACAGAGAGAGAGAGAGAGAAATGCCCAGGCACATCGGGTGTGCGTCTGAGGTTGCAATGTTGCAAAAATACAGTGTGCGTCGTTTTGCTTTGAAGTTACAATGTTGCAGGTCTGATTCTTTCCCCCGCAAACCGGAAACATTCGAAACCAGGCGACAAAATAAAAAGGAAAAGAAAGAAACCGCGGCGCCTTGGCGCTGCATGAAACATTGATGAGAAACTCACCAGTAAACTTTCCAGGTTGATGGCAGAGCGCGGGTCCCTGATCATGGCCTCCAGTTTCCTCAGCCGCTTCTCCATCCTGCTTTCGGCTCCCAAAGACATCCTGAGATCAGATGAGATCAGATCATATCCTCAGATCAGACAGTGCTCGGTGAGGGGGAGAGGGTCAGATCCCTGCGCTACATTCAACCCAGAGAAAAGAACTGGAGCTCCTCTTCGGCCTGTCGGGTTTTCTAGGATCTCCCTCCTCACCGCCGGGGAAAAACAACTGTGGGTTAATCCAACCGGAAATGCTCCTCCAATTAAGTTTGAAAAGTCGGGCAGGACCCCAAAAACTCAGTCCTCCGCGCGCGCCATGCTCCGATCCCCTGGTCCCGGGCTTTCACTATTTATTATTTATTATGATTTATTTATTCATGTATTTTCCCTTTCGCACAAGAGGGGTGTTGAGAAGGGCGTTTTCTATCCCTCCCCTCTTCCCTGTTTCTTCCCTCTCTCTCCTCTCCTCTTCTCCCCTCTCTCTCTCTCTCTCTCTCTCTCTCTCTCCAAGCGTTTATTCGTCTCCGCACGCCTCTCACTGCTCACGCGCTTCTCCGCCGCCGCCGCCGCGTCGCGTCTCTCCGCCTAGTCTCTCCATTCAGCACCGCGGCGCGAGCTGGGGTCGGCGCGATCCAAACGAAATGCACGGATCGGAACACGGGTCGCTGATTAATTCATCACGTTTGTGAATTTCCCAGCACGCCTTTTGTGCCCCCTCGCTTTTTGGCTGCCGCGACCGTGCAGCGTTCAACGGCGCACACCGGAGTTACCGTAAATCCCGATCAGAGACTGTGACGCCAGACTTGTAACGTCTGTACCGCACATTTTCTACATCTAGTCCATCTTTTACATCAAATTAATACAGTAATTAAGTTTGCGTTAACATGACCTTAATAACAATAAACAAACACAAAAAAATTGTATGTTGAATCCCGAAACAAATATACCTATATATATTTATATAAAAAAAAAATATATATATATATAAGTTCTTTATTTCCCCGAGTGTACAGACATTATCAGTCTTGTAGCTTCAATTCCCTCTTCCCTACATTTACTCCAGTCTATCTATATATGTATATGTGTGTGTGTGTGTGTGTGTGTGTGTGTAGTGCATACAGAGTCAGCCAAAAATGTATACACACTTCAGGAAAATAAAAACTTGTATAAATATTTGAATAATAAATTAATGTTTTGTTATATATGATAATATAAGAGACTTTAATAATATGATAAATATGATTTATATTATATTAATATAATATACACCATAAAATATTTCTTTTCCTGAAGTGTGTATAATTTTATATGGTTGTCTTATTCCTACAATCATTCACACATGAACACTGTTTTTGGAAATAAAATACTGTTTAAAAAGTGCTTGTTAATACAATTATTCATTTAAAAAATCTTATAAAATATGATGCATGCTTTATGAGAAATCCCTCGCTGTCCTTTGCTGCCTCTTTACACCATTTATTCCTCATTGTTCATGACAATGTTCACTTTCCGAATGTACACTTAACACACACACTGCCAGAGTTGCCTTTCAGTTATTTCTGCCCGCACACACCTCTACTCCACGTTATGTGGTAAAATAAAAAGTTAAAAATTGTCTAATGCGGAAGTTGGAAATGTGAAGGCGCGCTTGAACGCTGCACGCTCCCTCGGTATTCCAGTAGTTCCCTCCTAGCTATTTTCCTCTGACGTCATCAAACACGACGGCAGCGTTCCTTTACCCATGGGCCTCAGTTTAAGAGGGAAAATAACCCACAGATGACATTTTCTGCCTTAACAAATACTGATGAGGAGAAACAGCTTATGTAATGATTAATAGGATAATATATATGATATACATGAGTAAATAGTAGGTAAGGAAATATTATTTATGTTATTTCCACTTTTTTCACAGTTGCAAAAAAATTCAAACAAAGCAGTAATAAGGAGGAATAAGTAGCAGTATATTAATAAAAAGTTAGTGTCTACGCATAATTTTCAAAAAATCTTACGATAAATGAGTCATTTATTTACATACTCAATTATCAATTAACACATGAAGGTTTTGTTATTTTTCTAAAAAGTCCACGATTATTCCTAATACTAATGTAATAATTAATGTAATAATTAAGTGGCTCTATTTTATTAAAGTAAAATTCACACAAGCCATTTATAAATAGCTAATGCTAAATATAATAGTGGTGTTTTGGTATAGAACATATCACAATAATTGCAATTTTATTATAAAAAATATGTAATAATTGGTCTGCTTGATCATATTGTAATCAAATATGTAGGAATATTATTCTTGCTATAAATAGATAAATAACAAAATAAACACGATACAATTAAATAAATGCACATAATAGTGCTCTTCGCTGTTTTTTATTTATATGGACAGCTTTACAGATCAATTCTTACAATTTCCCTTCGGGATTATATACTGTGTGTGTGTGTGTGTGTGTGTGTGTGTGTGTGTGTGTGTGTGCAGGGGTGTCATGAAGTAGAAACCTTGAGAGTAACCAGACTAAACCCATCCTCATTTGGGTGATACCAGATCATGAGACCATAAATCAGTCTCTTCATGAGTCCACATTGCTGTGGTGAGCAGTTGTTCACTGATGAAGACTTGGGTGCAAAATTGTTCATGGTAATTTCAGTCTTAAAACTGTTAAAGAAACTGCAGTCATAAGACACACACATAATAACACAACATTTATTTAGTTAACTGCCAAAACTAAATGAAAGCCTAAGACAACATTTACTATGAAGATGAGTTGAAATGGTTCGTGTTTTATTATTATTATTTTTATTATTATTATTATTATTATTATTATTTACATATTGTGTTGGAAATTGTACGACTTTTCAAATGCTTTTCTCACCGAAGTACATCACCATGAGAGACTTTAACCACAGCGCCCTCTGTTGGACAGAGAATGCTGTTACTCATGGACGCTTTCGGGCCTGTTTTTATCAACCAATTCAATATTCCCCCCATTATCAAACTTTTCACAAGTTAAACAAAGAAAAATTATCGATTTAAAAAGTGTTTCCAATTAACTTAGCAGTGAAGCTGCTTTAATTGTTAGCGAAGAAATACGCTAACTAGGTTAACTAGCAATGTTTTCCATGAGCAACGTTTTAAAGCATGACCATTTTAAAAAAGTTATTTAAGAATATTATTATCAAAATATCTCAGATTTACACCTTATTTTGTAATATTCATTTAAATTTTTTTTTTAGATTTTACCAATTTTCATTCTTTTTGTAGGTCTTTCTTTACTTTAATAATTGAAGATGGCTAAGTGTAGCATAGAAAGCTAATTCCTCAGAATGACAACAGAATACATACGGAATGGTATATTCTTTCTAATAAAGCCAGAAATGTCCTAAACAATTTTATTCCACCTCACTAATGTTAGATACATCCTTGTTGACACACTGAATGGTAATTCAGTTAAAATATTTCACTATATATGTAAATTCCAACTAAACTATTCTGTTGGCCAGTGTTAGGTTTCTTACCAACCCAGCGTAACGGTACCAACTGTATTAAACCAGTCAGTTACAATAATAAATCCTTCCTATTAAATATTTCTCTACATATGGAATGTATCTTACAGCAAAAATACTTGGTCTAATGCCAAAATGATATACTGTTACATTTACAAGGTGCAAACACTCAACCAAAGCAAAAATAATGGCACAATTTATTTCTTGGACAGATCCTTTATTGAGAATTTAAACAAAACTACAACAAATCTCTATCCAAATATTACAGAACTTGTTCTACAGTTTTTTAGTCTGTCCTAAATTCCAAACTAAGAAACAGATGTGAGCGTGGGTTTCGTCATATTCTGATTAATCCTTGGTGCACCTGTTTTTGTCGAAGGCATGAGTCAGTCGGTGATGAGTCAAAGCAAAATCAGAGCAGGCATCAGAACCATTTCAATGGAAGACATTAGAGACGAACATGCCAGACGCTCGATGTGATCCCACCTCCGTCGCCCACGCTCTGTTTCTCTCTCAAAGCCTCGACATGCCGCTGATATAAACGCCCACACACTCAACAGCATTCAGCGCAGCCAAAGCCAAAAAACACAAGGTCCAACCTGTTAGCTAGATGGGGTGTTCAAGCCAAAGCGGGACTTTTGATTGTGCAGAATAACAGAAAACAGTTACGTGAGTAAAAACTTCCTTTATTTCTCTATATAATCCCAATTAGTGATACACTAATGCACTTATCCCAGTCTTTCACTAGTGCTTGGACACCATCGAGGTAGAAAGTTATCTCAGTACACCAGAGCCATGATCGGACAGACTGCTTTATGTCTGAAACGCTGGCGTCCCAGGAACTCCTTTAACGGCCGAAACATGCGGAAATGGCTTGGAGCGAGGTCAGGACTGTACGGGGGATGTGGCAATAATTCCCAGTCGAGTTCCTGTCATGTGCAAGTGGTGTTGATGAATGAGTGTGTGTACAGTTAGAGTTACAGTTACAAGTTAGCGATGTCAATTTTCAAGGTACATCATTCTTGGACATGCGGCCTTCTTTGAATGTTTTACTGATCACTGTCAAATGATGTTTTTACGCCTTCACACCAAAAATTTCATCACAAGTCCTGGTTTGACTTAAACACCCCAAGTATGACAAGTCAATGAGAGCAGCTGTGATTACAAACAGGATTCTTTAACTTTATCGTCATTGTCCATGTGCCTGAGTCAGTCTATTGTACACAGTGATATACAAATACAATATTACAATAAACATTATATAAGTATTCTAAAGGTGCCACCTCGTGTAACTTTATCCTTAAAAATAAAAAAAACAAATGTATATTCATTTCAACTCATCATGATATTCCAAAAACACATGAACATGAAATATACATGTACTACTGCTCATCATTAGGAAGTTTTAGGTTTTGCATTCCACTGCAGGAATTTTAGTTTAAAGGATGACTTTAGCTCCTACTCTAGAGAGTGTTTGTATGTTTTTGGTGTCCTAGCTACTAAAGGGGCGGAGTCTGCTGTACTGTGGGGTGAAACACAACTTTTGCAGAATGACCAATGTAAAACATTTCTTTAAAACAGGCACATCAGTAATGTGCAAGTAGGATTTGGTAAATGGTTCTAGTGGCACACCGTAAATATGCAACCTACTGTAGATGGCGTTGCATGCTATGATTGGTGATTTTTCATAGCCGCATCATTTACACTGAATTAATCTGATTTGGGAAAAGATGTTGCAGACACACTTTGTAGCATTATGATGTAAAAACCCTAAGAAGAAAAAAAAAACCTAGCTCTTAACAAAGTTTAACATTAATTAGACAGAATTCATAGTTTGGTTTGTGACGAAGGTGACTTGGTTCGGTGGAAGGCTGCATTTATTAGGACATATAGATTTTTTTTTTTTTTCAATGTTAGCTTTAGCTGTAGTTAGAAATATATCACCGTAAAGCTACTTTACATAAAGTTTATGCTTTGATTTAATGTAATTGTGTCAGCACTGATTCATGTTATATTATGTTAAAAATATTTTTTAAATAAGTCACAGCTCCTGAAATGTAGAACACAGAACGGATCCGAGCCCAGGAACTGTGGAGTCCTTACTCACCTAAGAAACGTTTAGGAGCTTTGGTGGAAACAAAACGATAGTACCATACCTGCTGAGTTTGAAAGAATTTGGCACAAGAGCCAATCTGCAAGACCTAATAACAATATACCTGGCAAAAACATGCACTTTATATTCATAAATGTAATCTAAATAAAAGTAAACATAATTTTAAACATGTACAGTATGCAGCGCTTGTAATTGCTTAGCTTTGTAATAAGCTGTTGTTGGTTTTTGTGCCAAACTACCAAATTAAAACAGCTGTGTTTTGTGAGAGATGGGAGTTTAAATCCCAAATTTAATCTTACAATAATAATAATAATAATAATGTGTTTTGGCCAGATGTTATTAGGCAGTATACAGTATGACGACCATCACCTGCATATCTTCATGTTTGGTTTTCTTGCTAGAAAAAAGGATATAGTATAGTAGCATTTACAGCATTGTCTTTTTATACAACAGCACTTTATGAAGGATTTAATGTATTTAAGTTAAAGAACAATGCAGCAATGTAAGCTAGTTCCTGTTATTACTTGGATTTTATAGCAGCTGTAAACGGTGCGTCCTTAAGCGATGTAGCAGTAAACAGACACTTACAGAGATGCTAAGTGCACCTGTAGCAATCGGGACGTGACCAATCAAACTCTTAAAGCTTTGCTCAGCCATGTTATTGTAAAAATATCAGTAATAATATCAGCCGATGATAATTTATCATTCATCTCTTTCTCACACTCATCACATCATCTTCACCAACAAAGCGTTTTTTGTAACTGACATAATAATTATTTTTTTATTATTGATAAATAAAGCTGCCACTAACTCTCAGACCTCTCGTGTGGATCGAGACCTGACGTCAGCAGGGCTGCATGTCGGCACTCGGTTTAGTCTTTTGGTGCCTCGTCGTTAGCATGAGCAGCTTGTCCATGCGCATCAGCTCTTTACCGAGTTCGGTACAAATGCGGCTGCCGAACGTCTGGTTGCTGGTGTTGGGGAGCGTGTCGGAGTACAGAGAGACGTAGCTGGGGAGCGGCGCCTCCGTCCTGGGATGACCCTGATGGAGTGAGGAGATAGATCATGAGAAAAAGACCAACAATAAGTACTTAATCATCACAGGGTATATTTTTATACCATTAATGTATTGTGTGTGTGTTGTTGTTGTTTGTTGTTTTTTTTACACACATATATATTATATATACATATATATATATATATATATATATATATATATATATATATATATATATATATATATATTCCTAACACTAAAAATGTTAGCATACAAAGATAACATGACAGGCCATGTAACATTAGCAAGCAAAGTTATTAGGGGAAGACCGGGTCCTTACCAGTTGATCAAAGTCTTTCAGAAAATTCCAGTTTTTCTCCCTGGGAGCAAAAAAAAAAAAAACCATTACAAGTCACTAATAAACAGGAAAAAGAGTTAAAAAATAGTTAGGAAACATGGACTTTGTACCTGCACTGGACACTTCTACATCACTGGTGTACAGTGGAGGTGTTCAGTTAGAAATTTACACTGGAGCTATAACAAGACCAGTTTCTGATTCACTGTTTAAAAATACAGAACTATTCCATGTTATAACTACAGTAAATACCTATGGTGGGACGTATTCAACTAATGTGCTTAATATTTGATTATACGCATTGAACAGATTCATCAGTCCTCTGATTATGAAGAGGTGAAACATTTCTTGTACACTGTAGTGGTTGCTAAATGCAGCCTATTTGTACCTCTAGAGTCTGTGTTCAATTCCCCCCTCGGGTCTGTGTGCATGGAGTGGGTTTCCTCCGGCTTGTCCGGGTTCCTCCCACAGTCTAGAGGCATGCCGATTTGGCTAGCTGGCGTTCCCAAATTGCCCGTAGTGTGTGAGTGTGTGTGCCCTGAGATGGACTGTCACCATATCCAGTGTGTACCATGCCTTGTACACCAAATCTCCTGGAATAGGCTCCAGACCCCCCACAACCAGGATACAGGATAAAGCGGTACAAACGATGAGTGAGTGAGTGAGATTATCTAATTACATTTGCCTCCTTAAAAAAAGAAGAGGGCAAATATAAACACTAATTATGTGATTTCAATGACCTTCAAATTACAGCTGAAACGATGCACAGTTCGCTCAAATTGATTATTGTATTCATTTTAAAACACTCCTGAGTACTCCCATGACTACACCCATGAGTACACCCTAAATACCCCTGAACACACCCATGAGCACTCCTGAGTACACATCTGAGCACACTCCTGAGCACTCCTGAGTACACCTCTGAGCACACTCCTGAGCACTCCTGAGTACACCTCTGAGCACACTCCTGAGTACACCTCTGAGCACACTCCTGAGCACTCCTGAGTACTGCTCCATGCCAGGGGTGTGCTCATTAGGAGAGTGCTGCTGAAGTGAGAGACGGGAGGAACCCCGTGTTTTGTGTACCGTATCCACGGCTTCCAGCGCGCACGCGGGACCAAGCAACCGTGTAACGCACACCGTGCACGGGGCACGCGGTCAACCGCGAACCTTTCCGTATCGTATGACAGAGAAACGGAGTGTCACTTAAAGTGCTGACACACAAGAACAAGGTCAATTCAAAAAGGGGGGGTGGAGGGGATGAAGAGTGAAAGACCGGAATGAAAGTCTGATAAAGCCCCTCCGTTACCATTCTTTAAGCCCTTCTCTCTCCGCGCGCACGAGCTCTCTCCAGACGCGGTCCTGCTGCACCGGGTTCCGGGTGTCGGGGTTCCGCCCGGGGTCCGGCTGCGGCTCGCTCGAGCTCCTCGGCGGCGGTCTCTTCACAGACACCGAGGACTGCGAGGCCAGGGGGACGCTGGGGCGCTCCGGTAAGCGGTAACCGGCCGATGTGGCGCGTCTGATTCTGCGGTCCATCCCTCAGTGCACGAGCTGGAAAGATGCTAAGGAGAGGGGGAATATCTGCACCCGAACCCGCTGAGTCTGTCTAAACTGCTGTTCGTCATCCCGTGCTGTGTGTGTGTGTGTGTGTGTGTGTGTAAACTCTTCCCCTCCCCCGGGCGCGATCCCAACGCGACAGTCGTCATGCCAGCGCGGAAATCTCTCTCCGCGCGCGCCCGCTCCTCAGCTCCGGATTCATTCACACCCGAGCGCTCCGAGTCGACTCACTCACACACAGAGTCGGTTCTCTGAAACGAACTTGTGGAGTCGATTCCCAACAGCGAGCACAAGACTCTTTCGTACCCTGAATAATTAACGTTTAGGCTTTAATCCACCTAATTTTAAATATACTAGATTTTAATAATATCTGTATTTTTAATTAAATTAAATTAGCTAGGCCTATTAAGATTCAGTTATTTGTCACATGACAAATAATTGTTATTTGAGCCCTTCTCAAGGGCTCAACAGTGGCAACTTGTCAGTGCTGGGGCTTGAACCTCTGACCTTCTGATCAGTAATCAAGAGCCTTAACTGTCTAAGCCTCCACTGCTCATATAAGCTAGACCTAGGTCCGTTTGGGTATCTTTGGTGTTTTTGCAGTTTTAACTTGGCCTTAGGCAATATTTTGATGATGATTCACTCACTTCAGGGTTGCAGCAGACCTGGAGGCTATCCCAGGAGACATAGGGCATGAGGTGGGGTACATGCTGGACGGGGTCCCAATCTATCACAGGGCACTCACACACACAGACACACACACACACACACACACACACACACACAGACACACACACACACACACACACACACACACACACACACACTCAAATGCTCATTCACAGACTACTGGCAATCCGGGAACACCAATTAGCTTAATCTGCAATGGCTTTGGACTAACCACAACAATTTACAAAATGACTTTCATATGTAAGACCACATGGTTTTCAATTTTGATTTAAAAAAAAATCAATTAATTATTAGATCTGAGTAGTTTTTAGTCCAATTTTTGATAAACATTTTTTATGTGCAAAATCATTTATTTTGCAATTTGATGCTAAGTTTTAAAGTCTGTCATTGGTGTTACTCACAAAACAGCTTACATCTAATAATTAATTGATTTTGGCATAGCTGAAAACCACGTGATCTTACATGTGAAAGCCATTTTGTATATAACTGTTTTTCTCAAAATTGTCATTGTTGTTACCAGGAAGAGAAGTAACACCAGTTATTACATGTATAAAAAATATGCATTAATCTCTGGTTTTTATGGGTTTATAAAGGTTAAAAGTAAGTCCATCTTCTATTAAATCTATTCTAATAAGAATCTAATCTAATCTATTTAATATTCTATTAATCTTATCATTTTGATTCATACACATTGCATAAAAACTTACTTCTTTTTATTGTGTAAAGCTGCTTTGCGACAATGTCAATTGTTAAAACTACAGCAGGGGGCAGAGCTTTTTCATACAAAGACCCAAAGTTATGGAATAGTCTTCCTGTTAATGTTCGGGACTCAGACACAGTCCCAGTGTTTAAGTCTAGGCTAAAAACTTATTTATTTAGCCAAGCATTTTTGTAAATAGATTAACCTTAGGTAAAGGAGCAGATCTGGGGGACTCATGGACGTAGAGTATTCTGGTGAACTGCTATGTTTAGATGCTGTCCTCCCCACTCTCATTGTTCACTCAGGTTTGCTGACGGTGAGGTGATTGGTTGCTTTACATCTCAGGGAGCCCTCATGTTTGTGTTTCCTTCTGGCTCTCCCTTTTAGTTATGCTGTTATAGTTAGTCCTGCCGGAGTCCCTGCTTGCACTTTGCACTAATATACATTCACCTTATACATGTTGACTGTGACCATACCTAACTGCCATCTCTCCTTATTTTCTGTTCTCTCCTTTTCTGCTCTCTTTCTCTCTCTCTCTCCTCTCTCTTTTCCTCTTCTGTTCTCTGTCG
This sequence comes from Clarias magur, assembly GCA_013621035.1. NCBI lineage: Eukaryota > Metazoa > Chordata > Actinopteri > Siluriformes > Clariidae > Clarias > Clarias magur. Next base: position 476,842 of record QNUK01000480.1, on the reverse strand, counting down.
AAGCTATACATAAACAGTCTGAGCTGCCAGTGATCCATCCTCTGCCCTTCTGGAGCTGGGTTTAACTGGCCCCAGTCCAAGTCAAGATCCGTCACATGGATGCCCCGTAGGGAGCCTGCCTGGATGCGCCAGGTTGATGGTTTCACGGTGAAGACTATCCATCATCGACAGATGCTCAATTCAGACTTCAGTTGTTCGATAGCTCAGGACTGGAATCTCCTACAGTCTACCTGAGCCTCCAGGAACAAACTGGACTCCTTTTAATTTTAATTTTAATTTTAACACATCTCCTGTTACACTGAACTTCCAGTACACATTATTATGCTGATCAATCCCTGCTATCCGTTATCACTCAGATGAGGATGGGTTCCCTGTTGAGTCTGGTTCCTCTCAAGGTTTCTTCCTATTACCATCTCAGGGAGTTTTTCCTTGCCACCGTCGCCCTCGGCTTGCTCATCAGGGACAATCTTATCATTTTGATTCATACACATTGCATAAAAACTTATTTCTTTTTATTGTGTAAAGCTGCTTTGCGACAATGTCAATTGTTAAAAGCGCTATATAAATAAAATTGAATTGAATTGAATTGAAAAGCGCTATATAAATAAAATTGAATATTAAAGTTCTATTAAAGGAGTTTTAGATGTGAAAGAAGAAATATATTTTAAAAGATTTTTATCACCCAAATTCCACCTTTTCTGTAGAATGACCCATATAATATAATATGATAAAATCCAGGGCTTTGCTTTATTTCCTATGTCGTATATTTAGATATTAATTTCCCTTAACGAAAGTTTAGAATTTGACTTTCCATAAAAAATAAAATGTCACAGACTTTTGAAATTAATTAGACTGAAATCAAATCTTCATTATCAGTTTTCGTAAACATGCCCTGAAAGAACTTTGTGTGGAGTCGACTCTCAGAATCGATTCCTTCACCCCCAGACATTCTGAATCAGACCCTGAGCCGACTCCCAGCCGACTCCTCCGTTGCCCCGGGAGACAGTGCAGGGATTCTCGCGCTCAAAAGATTTGTTCATTCACAAGAAAGTGAAACATCCTGTCCGGAAACAGAACAATGGGTTTTCTTTTTCAAAAGGTTTAGGGGAACAAAGAGGCGCTCTGAGGGGAATCGTGTGAAAGACGAGATGTGACCTGGAGGAAGGTTTACGCGCGGGAAAGTCAGAGTCACGTGCACAGCTTACGGTTTATTTTTTTTTTTTTTTAACTAACAAATAAAAACGTTTTCTCTTTAACACCACAATTATTATTTATTGCCTAGTAGTTTCTTTTTGTGGATAAGTAAAAAAAACATTTTGGTATTTTTGGCTCTGTAGTAATTGTTTTAATTATATTATGTTTAAACTGTTTAATTGATAACTTAAATACGTTTGTCTTTCTGTGTACTCCGGAAAGGCAAATAAATCAAAACCTCAGTGGAACTTCACGGATAAACAAGTTGCCTTCAATTAAAGTTGCAAAAAAAAAAATATATATAATATATATATATAGTATTATATATATTATATATATATATATATATCTTATATATATATATTATGGCATGCCGTTTAGAAAAATATTCATGAGAGAACTTAATGAAAACTCTGAATATATTGAATGAAACGTGAGAATATTGAATGGATTCCGAATATATGGATTGAAACTCTATATATATTGAATGAATTCTGAATATATGGATTGAAACTCTATATATATTGAATGAAGATTCTGAATATATTGAATGAACTGTGAGAATATTGAATGGATTCCGAATATATTGATTGAAAAATATATATATGAATGAATTCTGAATATATGGATTGAAAACTGATATATTGAATGAAACGTCTGAATATATTGAATGAAAAGTCTGAATATATGGAATGAAACATGACGTCATCGAAACACAGCGCCATCTTTAGAAAGGATGAGCGAGTCGGCGAGAAACTTGGTTGCTGCAATTGTGAGAAATGAAGAGATGGTGAACACATTGATGAGTGCGTGTCCGGCCCAAAGCGGTGGCACAGGCCGCACTCGGTATCAGACTACGGATGAAGAAATGTATTCGCTATTTCACCGCGGAAGACCGGTGTTATGCGCTAAAATGCCCCCTGCCACAGATTGCACCCCCTATTTAATCTCCGTCGAATATTATATTAGACCAGAAATTTCTAGGTTTATGATTTAGAAATTACAAATTAGACCAAATGGATTTGATTATAAAATAAGCATTATAAAAATTACATGTAGTATAGGGAAAAAATATAAATTATTATATTTTTATATACAAGATGTATTTTTGATATTGCTTATTTAATAATGAAAATCATTTCGTTAAATTTTTCATCATAAATATTTATTTAGTGCAAGCATTTTTGTATTTCATGACAAATCCCTATAAAATAAATGTGCCACAAAAGAAACATTATATGAGAATTTGTATTCATGGTCTCGACACCTGTCACGTGCCAAGGGTTAATTATAATAGTTATATCATATTTGATAACAATAAACCTATAAATTTATGTTGTAATATAATATTTGATAGAGATTATGTAGGGATGCAATCTGTGGCAGGGGAGCATTTTAGCACATAACACCGGTCTTCCGCGGTGAAATAGCGAATATATTTCTTCATCCGTAGTCTGATACCGAGTGCTGCTTGTGCCACCACTTTGGGCCGGACACGCACTCATCAATGTGTTCACCATCTCTTCATTTCTCACAATTGCAGCAACCAAGTTTCTCGCCGACTCACTCATCCTTTCTAAAGATGGCGCTGTGTTTTGATGACGTCATGTTTCATTCCATATATTCAGACTTTTCATTCCATATATTCAGACTTTTCATTCCATATATTCAGACTTTTCATTCAATATATCAGTTTTCAATCCATATATTCAGAATTCATTCAATATATATATTTTTCAATCAATATATTCGGAATCCATTCAATATTCTCACGTTTCATTCAATATATTCAGAGTTTTCATTCAATATATATAGAGTTTCAATCCATATATTCAGAATTCATTCAATATATATATATTTTCAATCAATATATTCGGAATCCACGATCCAGTACATTCGGAATGTACACTTAAACTAATGAAGTAATAAAAGCACAAGATATTTAACCAAAATGCTTAGTCATATAACATTTACAAATAAAAAATACAAATGAAAAAAAAAAACTTTCCCTGTAAACTAAACTTTCAGATGGCACGTAAGCTAAAGTTCACGTGTGTAAATGTTTCCTCGTGCTCCCAGAACCGCGCTCGCTCACACTCTGAGTCCTGGAATATGTCACGCGCCATCAGGGGCAAGAAACCCTCCATGGATGTGATGTGCTGGTGATTCAGTGCATTCAGGTGGTCATGTGACTTCATGTTATTTCCACATAACGTTGCTGAGTCTCGACCTGAGCGACTGAAGCGACCCCAGATCATAACACTGTCTCCAGAGGCTCGTACAGTGGACGCTATGCATGATGGGAGCATCGCTTCACCCTGACACGCCCATCACTCTGGAATAGGGTCAGTCTGGACTCGTCAGGTCACATGCAGGGGCGGTTGGCAACATTTAACTTAATACCGCCTGTATTAGGGCAGAGGGCTTTGCTCAAGATTTTGTAAATCATGCTTAATGTTTTCTAAACCAATATGTATTTCTAATTGAATCTGATTTCCCATGCACCCCCTGAGTGCCCTTTGTGCCCTCCCTCTTACAAAATCCTAGAATCACCCCTGGTCACATGACCTTTTTCCTTCGCTCCAAAGTCCAATCTTTATGCTGCCCAGCAAACTGAAGTGTTTTGCTTCACTAAGTGTTTTCCTTATGGACACACAGCTGGTTAGTCCCAATCTGGGGAGTTCTCATCACCCTGTGTGTGTATGTGTGTATGTGTGTATGTGCAAATGCTCATAGTTTCACTATTAAACATACATCTGATTTCTTTCTGCCATGCATCTTTATTAATCACTTAAATGATCTCCATTCATTTTTTTTTTCTGACAACAATTCTTCTATGAAGTTAAAGTTCAGCAAAGTCCTTTCAGGTTTTAATAATAGTTTCAACAGTGCTTAACTCAATTCCAGTAATTTCCTAGAATTATCCGGTGTTTAATGCAATAATTTGACCTTTTTTCTTACTATATATAGACAGGTGTACAAGCAGTGTGGTGTGTATATAAAATGGTTTTGTTTTACTAAATACACCTTAGTATATTCTATATAGTGTATATATCCTGTAGTATAGTATATAATGTACAGTACTATAGCCAGAGGCCCAGACAAGGCAGGACAGTAGGGGGCCCCCGAGGGCTGACAAACTTATTTATTATTTATAAGATAATGGAACAAAAAATTCCGGAGACCCCCAATAGACTCTAGAATGACCTCAGAATGTATGGTATATACAGTAGTGTGTCATGTGCATTATGGCATAGATAGATAGATCGATCGATAGATAGATAGATGGATAGATAGATAGATTCCTATTCTTGAGGAATTGTGTGCTGAAAAAAAAAACACCTGCTACACACTCCTCAGATTGTTGATATGATGTAGGTAAAACACACGTCTGACTTGGGGAAAGTTCACAAGGGGTGTAAAACAACAGTATAGACACACTCTCCTGGTCTCGTAAAAAAAAAAAAAAAAGTTTTTTGTTGCTATTTGTCTGTCATGGAGGACACATGAAGAGTGCAGATGTGATGAGCGGTACACAGAGTGCTACTGACTCACCCGAGGCATAATACAAGCATCAGAATGCGTGTCACACTCTCTGTGTCTCTCTCTTACATAAGCACACACCTGTGATTAACACATTCAGAAGCGCAGCGAGTGCACAGACGAGGAACAACGTGTGTTCCAGTCCGCGATTTCTCTCGGTTCAATTGGATCAACCCAAAGCTGATTCAGAAACATTACAGCTGCTATAAAGTAAGTGAATACGGGAACTAATTCATTCTGCAGATGTTCCACTATAATGTCATGCAACGCAATCATTTGTTTGGATTTTTCCGATTACATATTTATCGCTTATGTGTATTTATTTATTTTCAAACCAGATTTGTTCGGCCCTCCATTGTTGTGCTAAGATATACAGTAAAAGTCTCAGATGCACATGTCCACCTTTCATTCTTTCACAGCAGCATTTCAAATGAGCTGCTGCAAACTTTCTGTCCTACTGAAGGTAAGTTATTTTAACCACCAGCAGTCAAGAGGTCTGTTACTGACTCCCTCAGCATCTCCGTGAAGCCTCCTTCAGTCTGGAGTATCGATCAGAACACCTCTCCAGAGCTCTTCACATCTCGGCGTTTTAAACGCAGCTTATTCACAACTCCGCTATTAGATCTCTGTTCACCGAGACAGCGTTGTATCAAATTATTAGAGGATAGACTTCCACTTCAGCACACACACACACACACACACACACACGAGTCTCACATCCACCCACACTCCAACACACAAACCTACACACCAACAAATACGCACACTCCTTGCGTACAGCCGAGTGTACTGTAAATACTGTGAGACTTAGAACTTCTTCTAGTCTTCCAGGTTGCTCGGCAGGCGGAGAAGAAATGAAATGTTCTAGAGAAACAAAGTGTTAATAAAGCTATAGGAGGTGAAACTCACTGATCTTCAAAATGAATCTGTTATAAACTCAGAACCGTCACTCCATATGGTTCTGAATGTTCCAACAGAGCAGATAAGGGTTTTCTTCTTCTTTTTACTTCATCGCTGCCATGGCAACAACATGGCAAAGCTAAGGGAGATGTCATTAGCGTTACGTGTAAAGTGTCAAATCTTTCATTCTGGTGGTGCAAAGGAGCTCGGATCAAACGATTAACCCAATCAGAAACAATCTCAGCTCTCCTTCAGTGAATAATTGCCCTGTGAATCTAAATATAGACAAACGGTCAGGTTTAGTGAACATGGCAGCTCCAGGGTCCTGGATTTAAGTCTGAGCTCATATTACTGCCTGTCGTAATTACTTTATTATTATTATTATTATTATTATTATTATTATAAGTCTTCTCCAGCATGTCCCATAGACTCTCAATAGGGTTAAGATCTGGACTCTGTGGTGGCCTTTCCATGTGTGAAAGTGAGTCTCATCCTTCATGAACCACTTCAAGGTTCATCCTTTCTGAACCACTCTTTCACAATTTGAGCCTTGTTGCCAAGTTGTCAGCTGACCTCATTTTTTTTGGGCACATAGTGTTGTTAAGCCTAGACCTGACCAACTGAAGCAACCCCAGATCGTAACACTGCCCTCTACAGGCTCATACAGTATGCATCACTTCCTCCGCCTCCCTGATGCTCTCATCACTCTGGAACCTGTCTGGACTCATCAGACCATGTGACCCTTTTCCATCGCTCCACAGTCCATTCTTTATGCTCCCAAGCAAACTGAAGTCTTTTTTTTTTTCCCGACTACCCTCACTGATGAGTGGTTTTATGGACACACAGCTGTTTAGTCCCAGTCCCTTGAGTTCTCTTCGCATTGTGCATGTACGTTTATTAGTAATTTCAGCAATCTCTTCATTTGTTTTCTTTGCTTGATGCAGGACAATAATTTGTCCCTTCTAAAAAAGAATAATATCGTTGCCAAGACCACAGGATATGTCTTCAGGATATGTCTCCACTGCATCAGTTAGCCGTTAACAACATTTAAAGTCTCTACCAATGGATCAAATGTACAGTGTGTCTTCCTTTAATGAATAGAGATTGTAATAACTGACAAATTGCTAGGCTGCAAAAGCACTTCAGGATGTCCTGTTATGAAAGCATAAGCATAATTTTCCTCTAACTGCAAGCCATAGAGTGGTTTATACATCCACTTCACCTCGCTCAGTGTTTAACCCATACCACATAGGCTCAAGTTACACACCCAACAGAGGAGACTGGGTTTGTTTCCAACATGTACAAAAATGCTGATATTTGAAATTGAAAACAAACATAAGTTTTGGTGCTCCATTTTATTCTTTTAACCAGAGTTGAAACCCAACAGGAAACTGAATTTATGTGAGACAAGTTCTGATAATATTTCATGGCTTTCTGGACCATAATAGGGCACGATACAGATTAAACGCTTGACTTGAACTTTGGCACCAGACAAACAAATTCTGGTGATTTACTGCATTTTATTGGACATTATTATTATTATTATTATTATTATTATTGTTATTATTATTATAAAAGTAAAAACAAAATCTTATTTAGTGATTTCTGCAGTTAGTTTAGATTTATTAGGGGTTATTTCGGTTATGAAGCACATATTAACTAATTGTACATTCTATTTACATACATGTCTTTATGAGGGCATAACTTAAGAGGGCATAACTTTTTACCAACCAACAGTACTGCATTTTATTGGATATTATAGTTAAGGAAAAATAATAATAATAATGTGATTTTTGTACTAAACAATAAATGTGAGAAAAAATCAATTGTTTACTTATATTGTGAATTTTTATGTAAAATGTGTTGGTATGGCATGGGGTAATGTTCTAACCCCCAGATCAGACATTAGACCAGTAATGCTGTCTTCCTTCCTTCCTTCCTTCCTTCCTCTTTACACAACTTTGTAGAATAAAGCTCATCCATTTTTATCCATAAGTTTTGTTTTAAGTTTTGTAAATTCCAAGCAAATTTCTGAAAACTTGTCTAAATAAAAAGCCACCAAAACAACACCTGCTATATCATATTTTATGTTCCAGAAATGTCCGGCTTCTATCTCTCATTATCACACTTTCTTTCCACCCATATGCCAAATTTAACAGCTCGCCGGTCATGTGGAAAGTTTCAACATTTTGCAAAGTCACTTTTTCATTAGCATGCAAACAGGTGGATGGAATCCACACTTGAAGCTAACAGTCTCTAGTTCTGTACTCTCACTGTGTTATGTGACTCTAATCTAGTCTTTGAAGACAGCTAATTAGCACGACAAGAACATGTGCCTTTGGCTAACATCACCTCCTACACACACTGATCTGACCTTATCTTGGTGAGAAAACTTTTCTGTTTTATAGTCCTTGTTAACTCTATCCTTTGAGAGTACTCTCAGCCTGTGTTTTTATGTGTGTGTGTGTGTGTGTGTGTGTGTGTGCGTGCGTGCATGCGTGCGTGTGTGTGTGTCCTTGAGGTAATACAATATGCTTAATTAATATGGAATTTGTCATTGTTACACTGAGCATATGCAATTCTCGACAATGTGTTTAAAAGGGCATGAGTGCCTTCCACTGCAGGGGCTGTAATTTGTTTTATTCTAATCTACAAGCTACTTGTGGTGCAGTTCTTTATTAACACTTATTCAAGGTTTAAACTCTCCATACACACAAGTAGGAGAACCAGTGAAATTTCAGAAGTCAAAATTAACATGATAAAATTCATTTTAAAAAATTACTGAAGAAGCAACTTTAAGGACCAACTGACTATGCAAGTATAATATTAAGAGATGTGAGAATAGACAGGAAAAAGCTGGAATGGAAAACTGGAAAACCAGGAGATTAGGAGACTGGCTAACTGGGTGACTAAAAGACTAAATTACTAAATGGAAACCAAGAACCGGAAGAATGAGAGACTGGGTGATGTGAGCTACTAGGAGACAGGGAGACAAGGGAACTGGATACTCTAAGACCTGGAAACTGTGAGATTGGAGAATGACCAATTGGAAGATTTGGAGAACAGGAGACTTTGATACTGGAACATTTGAGACTAAATGACTAGATCACTGGATAACCTGGAGTGAAAAACATTTAAACTGGAATTCCAAGGTTAGGACAGTAGAAGAGTAGAAGGTTCCTGGAAACCTTAAGCATAAAAAGTGGACATTTGAGACTGGGATGTGTGGAGATTGAGAGAATAGGTGACTTGTAGACTGGAGAGTTATAGAGTCTTTGGCAACTTAAAACTAAGAATATGGAGATTCTGAGCTTTAAAGACTGAAATACTTTGAGATTTATGGACTAGGAGTCCGAGAGGCATGGACACTTAAAATTAAGTAACGGAACATTGGAGACTGGGATGCTTGTAGAATGGAAATATTGTGATGTGCAAACTGTTAAAAAACACAAAGACAAAGTGATTAGACGACCAAGTGGTCTGGAAGTTTTAAACAATAGGGGCCTGGATGACAAACTGACTGGAATACCAAGTGAATGCATGACCAGGTAACTGTGAGACTTGAACACAAGGAGACTGGATGACCAAGTGACTGGAAGACATGTGACTGAAAGACCAATTGACTTGGAGACGAAGTGACTGTGAGACCATGTGACAGGGAGAGTTGAACACCATGAGACTGGAAGACCA
>QNUK01000480.1:427515-462515 GCA_013621035.1 Clarias magur | reverse complement strand
ACTTCACTCGAGACTAAAATCACTCAAATGCTTCTTTTGTTTCCTCCTGAGCCGCTCTCGCTCTCGCTCTCTCTCGCTCCCCAATGAGCCGCAGCTTTTCAAACGGAAAGAGAAAAAACAACCTCTGAATGCTTCTCTCTAAAACGCCGTCGTCTGGGCAACCTCTATATTCCCCATATTATTTTAAGCACATGGTGAAAAAACACCCAGGAGGAATTAGAGAGGCTTTTTTCTTTCTTTCTTTCTTTCTTCAAAAACAGCTCACCTCCGATGTGGCGCGCGGCATGGGATAAAAAATATGAGTCACCTCTGCTGCTGCTGCTGCGGCTCAGACCTGAAGTGGTGAAGATTTCTGAACATTTCTACTCCTCATGAGTTTCGATTAAACACACATTTCATTTATTTAACATTTTAACCAGAAGGTGTCAAAGGTGTAGCTTTGCACCAACACAAAAGCAGATGAAGGGTTGGGGAAAAAGAATAATGCTAAAAGACAGATTTAACACTGTTACGCGAGGAAATGTCTTCGTCAGGACAATAGAAATAGAAATAGAAATAGAAATAATTCAATGCATCTCTTTAAAGCAGCTTCTCTCCACCCGACTAATCTCCTTTTTTCCCCTCTGGGCTGAGCTGTTACATCACATCCTTTTGTTTTTTCTTCATTTTTAGATTTTACGTCGGAAATTGGCAAACATGTTTATTACAAATCTCAAGCTGTTTCTAGAGCACTGAAGCTTGGTGGTGGTAGCATCGTGCTCGGCGCGCTCTTTGGCCTCTTTCTTAATCCCTCCTTAATTGTATTCTTCGCATTCTTAATTTAAATCTAATTTTACGTGAGACTGAGGGATGTTCAAAGTTTGGGATGTGTTTTAAACCCTAAACCCTGATTGATCGATGATTTTTCAGGTCGGTCCTTGTTCTTCATGATGCTGTTTGTTTCGGACTGTCCTACTCTACAACTCTTCCAGGAACAGGTGTATTTATATCGAGATCATGTTGACTCAGCGAATTATGTAACTTCAGCTGGTTGCACCAAAACGTGTCTAGCGGTTTCACAGCAAATGAGGGCGACTCCTTATGCAGTCGTTATTTCTTACATTCTAATTTATAAATCACTTTTGAAAATGAGACTCATTTGCCTTCGTGCAGATTGATGATTCATGCATCTAATGACAATTCAATCTATTGCAATTCCATCAAAATGTGGAACAGTTGTAGGAGCTGTAAACGTATATGTAATTCAATGTCAATTTCATTTGGTAACATCTGGAGATATGCCAGGAAACACATGGAAACTGTGACCTAATGTAGAAACCACTGCAATAAAACCTGGTATTAAAATAACCCGCACTTTTTTAACAGTGTTTGAACACGACTTTGACCTTAAGACAATTCTTCCCCTCATATCCACCCTCCCATTAACACCCATAATCCACTGTATCCGTGTGTCACCTGTTCGACATGTTCCTGATCCGGTGCTGCGTGTTGGTAAATCAATTAGAGAGCATGACTGGGTTTGCTAATGAATCGTAACAGGAGATCTGCGCTGGATCTGCAGCACAGGACAGAGATGCTTTGAGACGGGAACGCGACTGCCGGCTCTCGTCCTCTTCATCGTCATCATCATCATCATCATCATCTCCTCCTCGTCCTCCCTGCTAATGTTTGGATCTTTCAGTGAGCGTCGTTCTGGTTTTCAGAGATGAGAAGAGTTCTGTTGAATAAATGCCACATGCTTGGTGTGTTTAAACGGAAACCTGGTGTGTTCGCCTCTTCACTAACTCGCAATGCACTTAGTTACTAAGGTTATTCTTAGGGTATTTTCTAATTATTATTTTCAAATTTTGGCCGTGACAGCATTTTTATTTGAATAATAAACTTCGCAAACAGTACAGACCTGACCGCGCTCCAAGGCATTTCTACATGACTTTAAAGGAGCTCCTGGGAGGCCGGCGTTTCAGACGTGAAGCAGGCGGTCCGCTCATTGCTCCGGCGTACTGAGAAAAACTTTTCACTTGGTGTCCAAGCACTAGTGAAACCATGAGATAAGTGCATCAGTGTAGCAGGGGATTATATAGAGAAATAAAGAGAGTTCAGTAGTCCCGCTTTGACTTGAACACCCCTCGTATATCACACTGGTGCTCAGGTTATTTTATGATCCCTAGACAAATTTGGAATTTCTTACTGACCTGGAGCCTAAAAAAAAAAAAAAAAACATCACATCACACATCAAATCTTTTTTAGCTGGAACACACCGGAGAGACGTCCCGCTCCACTGACGGGTGACACAGAGCAGAGGTGGTCAGGATGGGAGGATGCGGAGGAAGCTGCACCATGCAGTATTTATTTGGATGCTGTTTGCCGTATGAAGGAGATATGCATTGACAGTTTCTCTCAGCGGATCGGAGCGATGAATAAACAGCGATGCATGGAGTCAGACAAGAGCTCAGATAGTCAGGTCCAACTCACAAACCCGTCTATTTTTATACCGGCTTTGCAGGATGTTACTGTAGCTACCTGGATTATTGAATTATAACACAGGTACTACACAGTCGAGGAAGTGTTAATTAACGTATCTGCAAAGACGCACAGCTTCAAATCACCCGTTTATTTTAGCACACATGGTACACAAGTACAGTACTGTGTAAAAGTCTCAGGCACCATATTAACTGTTTTTAGAGACAGTATGTCTATCATGTCTGCATGATTATGTACAAAGCCATTCACCTTTCAGCCGTCTCCAAACAAACCTTAAAATGTAATAACAGAAAGAAAAAAAAAGACATTATAGAAAAATATCTGCATGCCTGTAAGGAACACAACATGTTACATGACAGACCAGATTTCAGATGGAAACAACAACAACAACAGCAAAAAACTCCTGGGTTTTTACATGAAAATAAACAGGACTGAGTGTGACAAAGTTACCAGGCATATTCTCCAGCACACTCAGTAAAACCTACTGTATATAGGCCATGTGGACAAGAGCGTTACTCTTTAGTGCAGTTTAAAGCAGTTAGATCTCGTCCACTGATTGGTCGAGCGGCATTTCAAAAGTGCTTAACTCTTTCTGCAATGGCAGAAGAACGTTTCCCTGTGTGTATCGTTCCATTAAACTGCATTCTTCTACCTTCTAGTTCGAGCCGTTACTACATTAGTGCTAGAAACATCAGCAGTGAACGCGACTATATGATTGACACCCGATTTAAAATATGAATTAGATGTACAAACCTGAACTGGTGTATAAAGGCGGTATCATACTCACAGCCATGTGGTTACGCCACTTATCCTACATGGATATTCCACATAACTGCACTCGTGCTTGCATAAATATGAGCATCGTCCCAAACTCAGTTCTTTCTTGCTTTAAATACTTGTATGGCTATTTGTGCGGAAGGAATTGAGTGCACTGTAACTTTAAAAGATCCCAATGCAATGTAGCTCGCAGTCTCAGGTATCTCCCGTTTTTGCATAGAAATTTGTGATGGAGGAACCTGACTCTCGATTACTTACATTGTACGTGCATTCTGAGTGAAACTCACGGTCTGTATGCAGAGCAGGAAAATGTATTTAAATTGAATTTATTTAACGACGAAGAGCTATTACTAATGTCTTTAGAAAATCCAAACGGAAAAGCTAAAGCTCTAAACAAAAGGCTTGAAGAGCAGGTGGACCACATGCCAAGAGGTTGCTCAAGAATTTGAAGCTATGGATAAAAATCAAAAAGGGTCAGACAGAGTATGGAAGCCGAATGGGGTCAGAAGGTAGGGGAATAAATGAGCATGGATTTACCACTGATAAAAATGTCAGATTTTTGTTTCTTTACCCCAGGCATGAACTCTTACATCAGACAAAAAGGCTTTTTTTATGTAACTCCAGGCTCTATACCAGGTCCCACCGCTAAGCAGAAAACGCACCTCGGTCATATGCACATCCTTTAACCCCTCTAGAATTGAGTAAAATATTGATGCTAACTTTATCCTCAGCTGCACAGCAAGCAAGAAAAGTAGACATGTGTCCAAGGAGAGAGAGAGAGAGAGAGAGAGAGAGAGAGAGAGCGCAGGATCTGATACATTTTTAATATCCTAGCTTTGCTTTCAGATCTTTGTGCCTTCAGGCTCCTGCTCTCTTTTGGTACCTGTAAGAATTTTTAACATTTTGTAGCTACAAATGAAGGATAATTCTATAGAAAACCAGGCTCCATGATAATGATGATAATGATGATAATGCTTCCCAAAGGCTAACTTGGCTGTTAAATAATTATTTTGCTTTGCCAGGTTTAGAATGAACGGCACTTACGGCACTTGAGTAGCTATGGATGACTATTTATGATCGTCTTGGTGAACTGAACGTTTTGCTAGAATATACAGTAAAGTTCACTTTATCATGAGCGGTGAGGTTGGTGAATCATTCTGACTGGCCAATTAAAATGGTCTTCACATAAGCGTTTATCATAGAGAGTGTTACTCTTTCTGAGTGCCATGTTAGCACAATGTTGCATCACCGGTACTGTTCAACAAACTGCTCATGTAGGATCCAAATACAAGTGTTTCCAAAATGAGGTTGCGTATTTGCAGCTGGTAATTTAATCAGAACATCGCATTAGCACTTGTTACGTTTTATCCGTGCTAGCAGTGTCACCACGCTACAGTAGATTTAAGTTTTAAAGCACATCTCCCTGCAATCTCGCTCTCTCGCTCACTCTCACAGGTATTTATATCTACACACCATGGGGGGGGGAGGTGAGATGGTAGTGATCAGAGAGAACGCGAGAGATTAATAAAACAGTAGCGTGGCTGTGAATAATTCACGCACATCCTATCTTCATTCATTAGTCTCTTGCTCGGATCAGACCTATGTCGCTCGAAGACGAGCTGAAATAAAAAGAGCCGCCCGTGTCATGTAAAGCACGTGTTTGTTTGTTTTTACATACTAAAAACGAGCCATTCGACCTATCCTTTCAAACTTCTGGATTTATTCATTTTTATAGCACTTTGCAATTAGGACCTGGTGCGTAGCTGAAATCTTTTATTCAATAAAAGACAGATGAGCTGCTGTTGAAATGTAGAACTTTGATTAAGTTCGATTGTGCTTGATTGTGCTTATGAGAGAATTGTGGCGATTTTACTGAGATATAAACCTCTACAGCTGTGCACGTACATATTCTTATAAACTTGTGAGTCGATGGTGAAATGAGTGCACTGTTATATGCACAGAAAAAGCCCAGAACTGCTCGACAGAGATTAGTAAGATATGCTTGTAAACGATCAGATCTGCATCAACTTGACCTTGCCTGACCCCTGGAAAGTCTTATTTTCCGGCAGACATGTAAACCAGTATTCAAATGTGATGACATTCAAATTCCCAGAAGGATGCCCAGAAGTTTTCACATTACGTGAGAGCGCAACTCGAGGACTTTAATTCCACCTGCCTGTGGGTCGCTTCCTTGCGCTGACACACCAAACATCTGACTGGGTGGAGTTTAGGTAAAACAGAGGCATCGCCCAATTGACAACAATATGTCATGCTGACCTGATATAAAATTAGATTAAAATACATAAATGTAGCTGTTAATTAACACTAATTATGTCACGTTTGGTATCCGTCACGCCATGAGCTTCACTGCCTGAAAAGAGCTGCATCCGGACGAATATGGTGTGGGAAATCTCCGCTAAACTTTAAGTTTGCCAGATGTCCGAGGCAGAGTGCTTGGAAAGGTAGAATGCAAAGGAAATTTTGTGAAACGACCGGATACCTCATGTATGTGGATGTATACGGGAATCGGTGAAACTTTCTAGGAGTCCTCACAGCTAGCAGTGAGAGGTGACGGCTGCGAGGTGTAAAGGCCTTTTGTATGTTAATGACTAGCAGATGCTAGGTGGTGTCCTTCTTATCATAGCCGGGTGGAGGAATTGGCCATGTGAGGTTATCCAGTGTCTTGGTGCACTTGAGCACAAGTTTGACGAGAGAAGCCCGCAGGAAGAGTCAAGCCATGTGCATAGAAGGGCTACGAGTGCACATAACTAGGGCATGGCGGAAAGTTGAGTTTTATGCTAGCTGACGATACAGTGGTAAATTATACCTTGCCAAGTTAGTCTAAGCATTTGGCTACACATCTACTTTTTGCAGTTTTTTTTTTTTTTAACAACCAATCAATGTTGAGATAATAATAAAAATCAAAAAAAACAATAGGGAAGAGCAGAGTTGTGCAAAGGTGTAAAATGCAAATGGGGCTTGAGGTGTGAAGGTCTCCTGACAAAATCCTTGAGTGGATTATTTGCCATGGCAACAAATGGCTGCACCATGGAAGGATTCCTCAGCGAGATACGTCCGAATTGGTCTCAATCCGGAAGTATCCTAACTTGGTGGAATTTGATGTGTACGGTCAGTGGTACTGTAGATACTTCCGAAAATCAGTGGTGTATACGGGAGTTTCCTCGTACAGATACACCTCTTTTCATGCAGTGCTTGTCTTCTTTCATGTAAATGTGTGACTCTGTTTGTACTGTATCCCATAGTGCACTATGCAAAAGTGCCACTTTGTCATGTCTCATGAAATCAGTGTATATGCTTACTAGGAAACCAACTGTAATTTAAAATTTTGCACATATTTTAAACAAGCAAGATAATAAAATCTTACTGCCGATCTGGAACTGGAAAATGAATATCATTAATTTGATCAAAATTCGTTTTCAAGGGATCAATGAGCGATCTGCACTTTTTGTAACCCCGCCCACATGTCCTAGCCCGGCTCATACTGTACCTGTGCAAATCAGCAGGTAAACTTAAAAACACATTTTTTTCCCCTTTTGTAGCAGCGCTAGACATCGAGTCTGTTCTGCCGTTTTGGAGAAATGTCTACGAAAAGCTTCTTAAAGTTTCAGAAAGATATCTTTTCCCCAAACTCATGGAATGAATCACTCTGCACTTCATCCAGGCCTCTTCAGACTCACCTGATCAGATCGTCCCTGGGGTTCCCGTAAACCCAAACATGCCGGCGCTCGTGTTTCTCTCTGGCTCCGTATCCGTTTGCATCTGTCTGTATTAGTGAAGATAGAGCAGTTTATTTTATTTCTCGCTGACTCGGACCCCGAGACGTGTTCGATTAGTTAAGAATTCTGATTTGCGATGCTCGTTACGGACACAGGGTGAGGAGTTAATACCACTGATTGTGGGAATCGATGTCAAAGCGTGCTGGAAGTTTGATGGAGGTAGACGGTGATTTCAGGGTGGAAGTGATGCAGTATAAGGTCAAAGATTTATTTAAAAATATTTTACAAAGCTACAGCTTGAATTAACCTCCATAGGAATTATGTAAGGAATAAAAACGTCTATTTGACACCTGATAAGAGGATAAGTGTAATTTTCTTATTGTCATGCAACAGGGGGGGGGGCTCTGCGACTGCGACTCTTCTGTCCTGGAGATGCTGGAAAAAATAATATCTTGCCTCGGACAATTATGCCTCTGTTACTGGAGGCTCCTTCCAACAATGTTCACAAAGCATCTTATCCAGCATGGACCAATCAGACGCAGAGGAACATCAGCACGCGTTCATTATTTTAACTGCAATTATTAAACAGGAATGAAAACAATTTGACTATACAGTTCTTTTCAATTTGATTAGCCACCTACTCTTATTCTGTGTGTGTGTGAGTGTGTGTGTGTGTGTGTGTGTGTGTGTGTGTGTGTGTGTGTGTGTGTGTGTGTGTGTGTGTGTGTACAGGGAGCATGAGGAAGCTCCTCACTCAGCCCTGGCACATTAAGGATATTCAGGTCTCGGGGGAGCTCAAGGTTTTAATTACACTGTGTATATATAGGTGAGAGAGAGAGTGTGTGTGTGTGTGAGTGTGTGAGTGGGAATATACTGGTAAAACTCACAGCTACTCAATTTCAAAACGTCATATCCTCAGAAGGTCAGCGTGTGACGAGTGTGTCGGTGAGATACGGCTGTATTTCAGATGAGAGTGAGACAGATGTAAAAGTAAGGTCATGGGTCAGCTTCTTCTTAAACACACACAAAACCTACATACAAACAAGTGAACGGCTGTACAAATAAGTCAAAAGTTAGTATTAATATTATCACCAGGGTTCGAATAGTAAAGGGTAGAAAGTTAAGTTTTATCGGCATAAAACACGAAGGTGTGCAAAAAAATGTTTTATCTTCCTTCTCCAGTCGACGGAGATCTAACAATCTAGACTTGAGGTAGTTCTCCATTCCTTCCTCGTATGCATACTGCAGGTCCATACGTGCTGCACAACTCAAACCAGTAGCACGCACCAGCACTGTGTACAGAGTGCATGTTTTATTGATCACACACACCCCGAGTTTAAAGAGCAATGCAGCTGTCAGGACGAGCTCATCTCCCTCCCGCTCCCGCACACTGGAAAAGAATTTCTTTCTTATCAAGACCGGTTCAGACTTTTCTCCATTTTCAACAGCTCGGCAGGATGCTGCAAATGCCAGCAGGTCCGGCGACGGATAGACGAGAGGAAAGAACAGAGGGGAAGAGAATGAAAGAGAAGGAGATCAATGCAGTAAGCAATTCTGCAGCGAGTAATGGAAAAGGTAAAGGATGTGGAAAGGTCAAAGTAATAAAGGTCCTGGACCACCTGCTGTCCTGCAGTGGCTCTGTGTGTGTGTGTGTGTGTGTGTGTGTGTATGCAGACATGGGCACTCATGCAGAATTTTGTGGCACAACATGGATTAAAGTAAAACTTAATCGATTAGGTGATATGGTGTCAAAATACACCACATAAATAATCACATTTTTTATCATAGTGTATATAATAAATAAAACACACTGTGCCATGCTGTTAAAGGAAAATAATCAACAAGGGGAGTTGCTTTTGCCACTGTAAAGTCAGTTATTTTCCTTCAATAACTGACTGATTCGTGTGTTTTATTGCTCTTATATAACAGTAAATGGTTACAGTTTTTCTTTATTAGATAAAAACCACTTTATTAGTGGTCAGCACTGTCACCTTGCACCTCCTGTGTCCGGGTTCGATTCCCGTCTCGGGGTCTGTGTCTCCTTGTGTTTGGTTGGTTTTCTCTGGGTACTCTGGTTTCTTCCCACAGTCCAAAGACCTGCAGTTTAGGCTAATTGGCGTTCCAAAAATTGCCCGTCGTGTGTGAATATTGACCGGAGTTCCTACAACGGTTGTAAAAATGGGAATAAATACAATGGTCACCATTGGCCTCCATGGTCTTTAGGTAACTTCAGAGGTTCCCAGATGGATGGGTGGATTGATGGATGGATAGATAACAAAACTCTGATCAAGGGATTTCACTTTATGAAATGTTGTACAGCTAAACACATTCATGAACAACACAATGCAAAAAGGGGATATAAATCAGGAAATACACAGCATTCAACAGATAATAGATGGAGTGAGAGCGGAAGAGACTATATACAAGGTCAAACCAAAATGCCCATAAAAGGCTATAAAAGATATTCCCCATTGTACGGTTCAATGGAAAAACCACCCTTGTTGAAAATAGATACCGGGCCGAAGTGTAATGTCATTCCTGAAACTCTATTCGCAAAGGTCAAACGTTCAGAGAAACTGAACACGTCAAGAAACATGAACCTGTTGGGTTATGGTGGCGAGGAGATTGCGATGGCGATCCACATCCGATGAGAGTAAGGACAAACAATCTGTCTCCACTAATCCCTCCAGACGGCCCCCAGACGTCTCTCTCAACAAGAAGGTCCATCACCTCAAAGTGGACACTACAGGCTTCTCAAAGTAAATTCTACCGAATATGAAGATGGTTTCAAAGGCGAACCAGACAAGGTCCTACTGACCTCCTCAATGAAACTCAATCCGGAAGTAAACACTGTTGTCAAGACTGTACGCAAAATCCAATAGCCATGCAAGACCAAGTGAAAGGGGTATGGTCGGCTTAGGTGACATCGCTCCAGCCTCACAACCTACGGAATGGATTTCAGTAGCAACCCACAGAAAGAATTCTGATTACTTAAGCAGTGACTTAATGGATCTTAACAAAGCTTTATGATGTGGAGGGAGTCAACAAATCATCCATACCAACAGCGTTCGGCACATTCTGTGGAAGGTTCAGGCTACTCACCTCGGCCAGTGACGTATTCCAACATCTTTAAGTTTATCCATGTTCTACTGTAGTGGATGACATCATTGTTGGGGGAGAGGATGAAAAACAACAAGACAAAAATCATGTACAACTTGTGAAAGAGAGACTCAACACTCTCAAATGTAAGTTTCATGGTAATGGTGATCACAGAAAATGTGCACCACAGCGTTTTCCGAGGCATGATCAGGTACCTGGGAAAATTCCGGTGAGTTTTCAGGACCCCTCCATGAACCAACCCATAAAGAAAGTAGACATCGAAACAGATCATCAACCACGAGTCACAATACTCAACAAACCCATACACCCTGCACCAGCACCACTTCAAAGCATGATGTTGAGATGCCACAAATACAAGTTCACAACAGCCTCCAAGAAAGGAATACAGACGTACCTGGAAGACATCGTGTCACACGTGCGGAGGACAGACTTTAAGGTAAAGACAATCAAACATTTCTCTTCATCAATGCTTGACAAATTAAGCACATAGCATCAGAATGCAGAATAGTTACCAACGGGGGGTTGGGATGTCTAACAAAACTCCCAGCTGTGCTCCATGAATACTTCCCATACAGAGACGAGCTCACCGTCGATGATGACATTGTCATGAAAGGCCTGAAAGATGTCATACAGAGATTGTTACCATTCTTCATAGAGGACACTGGAATGGAAGCAACAAGAGACAGAGTGTGCAACATTGTATTCTGTTGTATTCTGGCCCAACTTGCACAAAGACCTTGAACAAGAGAGGAACAACAGAAGGAACCACTGTGACTCCATACTGTTCCTGATCGGCCCTGGTCAACTGCATCTGCAGAATGCTAAGCTAGCTATTGTGACCATGCAGTTTGCCAGCTAAAGCTTCAGTCAGACAGCTAGTGTAGTAGAACTGACAGAGCATGATTGATTGAAGATAATTGTAGCTTTGTAGCTTTGTATTAAAGTTGCTAGCTAACATGCTAATTAGTAGTAAAAGAAAGCGAAGGGATGCAATCCAAAACCAGCCTCGTTAGCTGTGCACAGCTAGCAGAAACAAGCCATACAGGAGGTTGGTAAAATAGCGCAGTAAAGGATCATAGCTAGCTAGTATGCTAATCAGTGGTCAGTACAAGCTTGTAACAAGACACATGAACTGTAAGCAAATATATGTCATAGAGTTCACAAGCTTTGTTTCATTAGCAGGAAAATGTGTTTCATGTCCCCTGTGTGAAGTGAAAAGGAGACGATTCCTGTTAGCGTCGATTCCACACGTCCTAGCGTGTAAGATTACAGAATTGTCTTTAAATATGAAGTGTATATGAAGTGTATGAAAAAGGAAATTCAAGTAAAGTGAAGATTCTGATTCGTCATTAATGATCATTTGTCTTTGCCTGAGAGACAGAGAAGCATAATGCTATAAATTATTATTATTTTTAATCATTGCCATTTTAACAGGTTAGTATTTATGGCTCTCTCTCTCTCTCACACACACACACACACACACACACACACACAGAAATAGTAGTCAGAAGCTGATATCTGTGTCTCCGACTTCTCATCTCCTCTTGTGGAAATTATCTATGGGAAAAGGATCGAGTTCACACTTTCGATGATTCATGGCAGTAATCTCTGTGTGCAGATGATTCACAGAACCATTTCAAATCCATCGGTGCAGGATTGCATTGTGGGTAATGTGTGTTTCTTAATGTATACAAAACCAAGGAGGTAGTTATGAAGGGCTTCAGTAACTGCAGAAGTGAAAGTGAGACGATAATCGTTAAATGTTAAATGAAGCTCAAGATTTAAGAGATGAGCGCTGGTAATTAAACTACAAATCAACCGTTATCTCGAACCTTCTCCAGGCTCTGGATGGAGAAAAGGTTTATTAGCTTAATGAAGCCCATATGAACCTACAATCAGGGAAATACACATACCTACTGTATATATAAATAATATCAGATATCAGAGTGTGTGTGTGTGTGTGTGTGTGTGTGTGTGTGTGTGTGTGTGTGTGTGAGAGAGAGAGAGAGAGAGAGAGAGAGAGAGAGAGATGGAGATGAACAGATGGAGAAATCCTGGGCCAAAGCCAGTTCCTTTATGTGCTCCATTTGTCCTGCTTTAGATTTTTGGTTCATAGCGAGTCCTCATGAATACTAAAGATTTTGCAAGCTTTTTTCTCTCCGCTATAAACTCTCTCTCGCTCATTCCTCCACCACTTCATTAGGAACACCTGTCCATCTGCTTATTCAGACAGTTATTTAGCCCAACACCAGTCATGTGGCAGCAGCACAATGCAGACAATCATGCAGAAACAGGACCAGAGCCTAGTTTGCCTTAGTTTGCACCCAGTGTACCCTCAAGTTCCCCATGTGGGTGTTCACTTCTGAGCTCTGAGATGCTTTTCTGCTCACCACAGTTGTAAAGAGTAGCTATTTGTGTCAGCTCGAACCAATCTCGCCATTTACCCCTGACCTTCTCTCATCAACATGGTATTTCCATCCACTGGATGTTTTGTTGTTGTTGTTGTTGTTGTTTTCTTTTCACACTGGAAACTCAAGACTAAACACAGAGGCTTTAGCAAGTGCGACACAAAATTGGGCTGCAATTCCAAAAGGTCTTGCATGCACTATACTGTATTGTATATTATGATTGTACATTAAACTAATACTCCCCCATCTTAGTACTATAAAATAATATATGAATACAGGCATAAAAATAACTGAAATTATCTATTTCAAATAATCTGGAAAAATTGTATGACCTGTTGTCTAAATAACATTTAAGGAAATGCGGTGAAAATAAGAAAATTAGGTAATTACACATTTGCACCACTCTCTTATCGGTTCTCTTATTTTAAGACATGCGTGATCCTTCTACTCAAATGCTTTCTGAATTCTTGGGATTGAATCTAAATTAAATTAAATGCATTAATGAGAATGTCAAGACTGCGACATCGCTAATCAAACATGGTGGAGTCACCCGGAATGGTTTCGTTACCAACATCCCAACCTTCCTACTAAAATCTCGGAAAAAAACGACGTGACGGCAAGAAAGACCACCCCTCCTCCCAATGACCAGGTGCTGTGTCTCACCACGCCTGATGTCAGGAAAACTCTACGCAGAGTCAACCCACGTAAAGCTGCTGTACCAGACAATTGGCCTGGCAGAGTGCTCAGAGACTGTGCTGAACAGCTAGCAGATGTCCTTACCAACATCCTCATCTCTCTGAGCAGCCCCATCGTTACCACATGCTTCAAGTCCACCATCATCGTGCATGCTGAAGAAGCCTCCTGTGTCCTGTCTCATGGGACACATCAAGACCTGGCTGCCCCCCTCACTAGACCCACTGAAGTTTGCGTATCGTCCTAACCGTTCAATGGAAGACGCCATCTCTATCACACTCCATCTGGCCTTCACACACATAGACAAGAAAGTTGAGTTCAGCATTCAATACTATCATGCCCCAACACCTGATTGGAAAGCTGAGCCTGTTGGGCCTGAACACCTCCCTCTGTAACTGGATCCTGGACTTTCTAACCGGAAAATCGGGGCGAGCACCTTCAGCACCACCACACTGAGTACTGGGGCCCCCCAGGGTTGTATGCTCAGTAACCTGCTGTTCACACTGCTGACTTACAACTGTGTAGCAACACACAATTCCAACCACATCATCAAGTTTGCTGGTGACAAGACCGTGGTGGGTCTCATTAGCAAGAACGACGAGTCGGGCATACAGAGAAAAAGTGCAGAGGCTAAAAGTGCAGAGGCTCACGGTGTAAAGACATCGTAAAGACAACTACCTGTCTCTGAACGTTGCTAAAACAAAAGAGATGGTTGTTGACTTTAGGAGGACACGAAGCAACAACTCTCCGCTGAACATTAACGAGCCGTGGGCAACAACACCAAAGTCCTGGGTGTCCACCTGGAGGAGGACCTCACTTGGTTCCTCAACATCCTTGCACAAGAATGTCCAACAACGTCTTTTCGTCCTGAGAAGGCTGAGAAAGGCCCAGCTTCCACCACAGATCCTTAGCATCGAGAGCTCCCTGAGCAGCTGCATCACTGTCTGGTTTGGGAACAAGATCCTACAGCGGATAGTGAGGACAGCCGAGAAGATCATCGGGGCCTCCCTTCCCTCTATCGAAGACATCCACACCAAACACTGCATCTGTACAGCTATCAGCACTATTGCTGATCAGACACACCCCTCTCACTCACTCTGCACCCTCCTGCCATCTGGGAAACGGTACCAAAGTATTCGGCCCCTTACATGGAGACTGTGCAACAGCTTCTACTCACATGCCATCTGTCTACTCAACAAGAAAGGTCTGGACTGATACACACACACACTCACCTCTATAAAATGGGACTGGACTGATAAACGCACATACGCATACACACTGATCTACAACCTAAATATTTTTTGCATAAATATTTAGATTATTAGCTGCTATTTGCACGAGGACTCTTTCTCGTCTCTGCTGCTATTTACAAGAATGTTTACTGTTTTTTTTTACCCATCATACCATTAACTTGCACTACCTCAATCAACTCCTGCAGAATATCACAGTTATTGGATTGTGTCGTGTTGTTGCTCCTGTTTGCACATTTGGATGTCTTTTGTATAGTACTTTAGATAATTTAAGGCGTAAATATGGTTTGTCTTAGGAAGTCAGTAAATTAGGCGTCCTAGAAAACTAGTTAGATCCTCTTAATTTAAAGTTACATGTACAGTATGTAGCACCTCGGTCCTGGACGAACGTCGTTTCCTTCCGCTGTGTACTTTAACTGTATATGGTTGAAATGACGACTTGACTTGACTTGAAAGTAAATGAAACGGACGCACTGCTCTAAAATCCGAACAGACGGGACAGGGTAGCGCTCCAGTTAGCGTCGTAGTAAAATGTCTCTCATCACCAGAGAAACATATTAAAGCAGATGACACTGTGGAGTTAAATAATAAATGTGGAGCTGAAAGGATGATGGAGCATTGCAGGAAATGCCACTCATGGGACAGGAAGCTGTTTTTTTTTTTTTTACTTTACAACTCCCAGCTAAAACCTTCACCTCGGCATCACTCAACTGTGTGAGAAGGCATTTATGAATGGTGCAAAAACAATTAGGTCTGGGATGTCTGTAACCATGGAGACGATCACACACACACACACACACACACACACACACACACACACACACATACACACACATTCAGATTTTGTATCCGCATTATGACCTTGAAATTCAATACTCCAGAGGCAACAGTGAATATAATGTTTACACAAAGCTTCTGGTCATCCTCTTAAAGGGTGCCAATAAAATGCCTCTTGTTTGGTGAAGAACAAGCAGCAGATGTAAACGATTTGTTTAAGAGCAGAGTGAAATTTCAGTCAAAGTGTGTATCCACGGATCTTGATTTCCATGTCAGTGAGAAGTGAGACAAGCACTGAAAACAAAGTGATCAGGCATTCAGTCACTTTACTTAAGAGAGTGGTGTTTGTAAAACCTTATAACAGCCACATATGCTTCAGTGTAATAGCTAATAAATAATAAGCAATTAAAAACTAAAACTCACACTGAGTAGCGTCATCTGTGAGAGTCTGATATAAGAACATATCAACACCAATTCTTTTGCTGCTCACACACAGGTAAAAAGGTCTTACTGTGCACGGAAGAATACCAAAGAGTCCAGGAGGTACATGCAAAGCCATGGGAACAGCTGAACTGGGATGTACTGGAACACAAGAAATTCATGTGACCGTGTCTATTTCTTAGAGGGATCAACAACTGATAATTCTGTTGTGGAAAAATGAAGTTTCTTTAAAAGCATTGTTGTGGCAAGCCATACAACAAAGAATACGTGGAAGGGCCGGGTTCGATTCCCACCCAAAGCCCAAACCCCAGCTACTGCATGAATTGCCGTTCCTGATCCAGGATAAAATGGGAGGGTTGTGTCAGGAAGGGCATTTGGAGCAAAACCTGTGCCAAAGCCGTGTGCAGATCGGATGGTCCGCTGTGGCGACCCCTTGATGGGAGCAGCCGAAAGACTAACTAACAAACTATCAAATAATGTAACTAATTTAATCACTGTGACACTCCTAGTCATTCTTTTTAAAAGATGCCTTTTGTGTCTATAAGAAAACCACTTGTACTATAGTGAAAATCATCGGGGAAAAGGCTTCAGCATAAAGACTGAACTTTGGAGCGATGGAAAAAGGTCATGTGGTCTGATGAATCCAGATTGAGCCTATTCCAGAGCGATGGGCGTGTCAGGGTAAGAAGGGAAGCACAATAAACCTCCGGAACAAAATAACAAAATTGAAAACACAATAACAAATCTGAAAACAAAATAACAAAAACAAAAACAAAAACAAAATGACAAAATCAAAAACAAAATTACAAAACTGAAAACAAAATAACAAATCAGAAAACTAAAGGACAATTTAGACAAACCGGAAAAGGTACAGTATGTATACTGTAGTTTGCGAATGAAATTCTTACTGCTGATTGAGACATCTGTCACTCAAGATATACTGGAAGTACTGCAGCCTCACGGCATATGAATGTCCGTCCTCAAAGTAAGGTTAAGTAAATTCCTTTTTTTCTTGCTTGCTAATTGAAATTTTCATTATTTCCTTAGTTTTGCAGAATGAAAGTTGCACTATCGGGAAAAAAAGGGTTTAAAGTGATCGCACTACACATATAAAAGAAAAAAAGATAGAGACCCAATTTCCTACTTCCAGTATATCTTGAGTGACAGATGCCTCGTCCAATCACAGGTAAGAATTTAATTCGCAACCTACGTGAAAATGATTTAAAAATAAAATAAAATAACAAAACCGAGAAACTAACAAATCCGGAAACAAAATAACAAAAGCAAAAACTAAATAGCAAATTTGAAAAACAAAATAATAAAACTGAAAACTAAATAACAAATTTGAAAAACAACACCTACGCCTACCTTTTCCAATTTGTCTGAATGTTGTTGTTTTTTCTGATTTGGGATTTTGTTTCCGGGTTGTTATTTTGTTTTCGGTTTTTAGTTTTGTCATTTTGTTTTTTGTTTTTATTATTTTGTTTTTCAAATTTGTTATTTAGTTTTCAGTTTTATTATTTTGTTTTTCAAATTTGTTATTTAGTTTTTGGTTATGTTATTTTGTTTCCGGATTTGTTAGGTTTTCGGTTTTGTTATTTTATTTGATTTTTTTCAGTTTTATGATTGTGTTTTCAGTTTTGTTATCTTGTTTTTGGTTTTCTTATCTTGTTTGCACTTCTCGGCCAGCGTTTGAATGTCCTGAATGACCAGGTTATCATACTTATCGCGTTTTTCTGTCTGATTGCACTCAGACTGTGAAAGATCGGTTCTGGGTGTGCATAAATCATTTTCACACATGACCTGGACACCACATTGTGTCCCGTAATCAAATCGTAAGGCAGTCGAATGAAATATTGGAGTGTCCAACTTTTTTGCTAGATGAAGCCTAGTAATGCCCTTTGAAAATAGATTTGCATGAGAGAAGTTATAAATGGTAGAATTAAAAACCTAAACATTCAGATACAAATACCTACACATTCAGCATCATAACAGATGTCACTATGGAGCTCGAAGCGTGTGTGATGTGTGATGCCTAAGCCACCTGCGAGCTGAACTCGGCAAGCAACCTGTGCAAACCTTAAACAGCATCTGTGCAGAGATGAAGCCTCTGGTGGGACTTTGTCGGACGGAAGTCAGATAAAGTTTACTGTTTCTTCCACATAATACATCAGAGTGAAAATCCTCAACGTGACATTTCTGTCACTCGACTCAGTCGGTCAGCACCGCTGAGTCGGTCAGCACTGGAATCACACAAATGTTACCCAAATAGTCACACATATTCAAACATGGTTCAAAAGTTACATCAGTGCATATCCTTGTGCTCAGACTCACGTAGCTGCTTAAAATGCATTCTCAATTTACATTATTGTTTGTTTACTCAAACCTCTCCGGACTCGATCAGTCCAAAAACTTAAAGTTTCATATGATGTTCCAGGGCTAATATCACATCCTCTGTTAATAATGCTCCAATTTAGTGTCGACTGCTATTCTTAGTGGGGTTTTTCTTTTTCTAGTTCTGTACTGTTCCGTGTTTAAGCTCCACTAAATTGTAACAAGTTAATCCCTCATTTATCTGTCATTTGTTTTTAGGCTAATTTGATGGAATGTTGTTTCATTTTATTCTACCTTCTTGGTTTTTGTTTTGTTTTGTTTGGTTTGGTTTGGTTTGTTTGGTTTTCAAATGATGAGGTCTAAGCTGCGTGGATGGAAATGTCATGGAAATGTTACACCTGCGAGGTAAAATAAAGCAACCTGGGCAAACTTTAAACAGCATCTGTGCAGAGATGAAGTCGTCGGCTTTTCTTTGCGCTCTGGTGGTACTTTGTTGTACGGCTGAGGGATATGTGCGACAATACATCGATGCTAACACTACTGCGAGCTGGTCCAATGCTGTAACTTACTGTAAACGCGTGTATAGAAATCTGCCTGTCATAACAAACACAGACGAAGCCCAGAGGCTCCAGAAGGTCCTAGGAAACTCTGATTCTTGCTGGATAGGGTTGTCCAGGAGCCCAATAAATGCAAGTCGCTGGCTGTGGAATGATGGAGGAAACTATTCTTACACTCAGTGGATGCCTGGCCAGCCTGTGCCTGATGATATTAATGCAACTCTAGATTGCGCTCAGACTCAGTTAGGCGGATGGAATAATTCTGATTGCAACAATCAGATGTCAGTTTACTGTTACAGGATCGTAGTGTTCATTCCACAGGCGATGACATGGGAGAAAGCTCTGAGTTACTGCAGGTCTCACTACAGGACCTTGGCCTATCCAGCTTATCAGTCTGACCTCCAGGCGGCTTACCTTGCGATCGCACAGAACATTACCGTGTGGACAGGGCTGCGCTTCGTGAATAGAGCATGGTATTGGGTAAGCAGATCTTTACTGCAGAGCGCGATCTCCATGCCTTCATGCCCAAAAGTACCCTACAACTGTGGAGCTCGTAACTTCAAGAAAGGAGTTTGGGAGAACAGAGCGTGCAACGAGGAGCTTCCTTTCCTCTGCTACTGGTGATCGGAGGTGAGTAATCTACAAAAGATCTACAAGAACTGAGCAGAAACAAAACTTCACCTGCACCTTCATTTCCACCTTAATGCTATCGAAAAATATAACATCAACAATGACGCCTGTATGTTTGTCTCCTGCTTTGAACAGAACTCTGGCTTTGTTCGAGTAGGACAGTATGCTCCCAGAAGAAAATTATGCCCGTTACACAGGATGCCCCAACCTCACATAATCAAGACATTTCCTGACGATTCTTTTTTTGTTAGTTATACAATTCTTTTTAAATAATAATAATAATAATAATATGACATGTAACACTGAAAGCAAGTCATTTCACAGTATGAATGATAATATGGGTTTTTATTTAAATAACTGTCTTCATCTTAGAGTTTGTCAATGATCTTGCTTCTAAAAGAATTTATTAAATAAGGAGAATTATATAAGCATGCATTAAAATGAACTCATTAGTAGAAACCCCAATCAATACATTCTGACCAACCAAAATATAGATTTTAGAGTTCCTATATTACTGTATAAATACAATCTATTGAACAGTAATAATTATATTTAAATATTATTACAACACATCAACACACAGGTGCTTATTGTCATTATTTAAGGTTTGGTGTTGGGCACTTTCTAGAAAAATAATGTGGAAATATTAATTGCATATTGAGGAATTGTTGGTGAATTGTAGAAGACAGAACTGTTGAAAAGCCTATTCATTTAGAGTGATGATGTTTCTGTGCATTGTGCCTTTAACTCACGTGTCACGAAAAGGAAGTTTAAAGAACACCAGGATGCTTTTGTGTCAGGCCCATTGTACTTAAATTTAGAAATAAAGCTTCTATGACCTTTTTGTCGTGCTCATTATTAATCAGCGTATTTAAGCTGAAGTTAAGCTAAGATTAGAAAAACTGTGATTTTTGTATTGTTATAAAAAAATTTTTAAAAACACCAAGGTGAGAGATACAGTGCATTTAGGCGTGGTTAGGTCAAATGCGGCGCTTGCTGCTGTGTCATGAAAGATTCACACACACGGGCCTGAATGCACGAAATCCCACCTCCTCCTCCATCGTTCCCTCCGTCTCCTCTCCCGAGTCTCTCTCTCTCACTCTAACTATCCAGGTGTCCCTCGCTCTGTCTATCCCTCTGTTATTGATTTTTGTTCTCAGTGTCTCTCTCTATCATTGCTCCTCATTGTCTTTCTCTATTTTTCTATTTTATCCACGTCACTCTTACATTTGTTTTATTTACTTCCCCATTCGTCTTTATTTTTTTTTACCTCATCCTATCCATTTCACTACATCCGTCTTATTCAAATTTTCTTTTCCTTTGGCCTTCTTTGCTTCTAGCTTTTCCCCTCACCTCTAACTGACATTCTGTTTTCTCTGAACCTCATGCAAAGGCACTTTCTTTTTCTTGCCCAACTTTTTTCATTTCTGTAGTCCCCCCCCAACCCCCCCCCCCAAACTCTTTCTCCACATTAATCATAAAGCAGGATGAAGTGAGGAAGGCAGCAGTAGTGCGTTATGGATGATTAAAAGAAACAAGTACAGTGCCGCGTTCATATGGTGAGTCTGAATCACGCTCACACTTTCTCATGATTCTCACAGGGCTTCTGTGTGTGTGTGTGTGTGTGTGTGTGTGTGTGTGTGTGTGTGTGTGTGTGTTCCCTGTCTTCTCTCCACCATGTCCTCGCTCTGTCATATCCCACAATGCCGAGTGTCAGCCAAAGAGTTGGCGAGATGCAGAGCAGAGATGCACTGACTAAAATAACATCATTAAAAGCACTGTATAGCTCATACATACACACACACACACACACACAATATGTATGCATATGTATACATGAACACATATTTGCATTTATACAGTGAGTGTCATAAATGTGATGATTGTGACAGAGATGCGAGCAGAAGTAACAGAGAGAGAGAGAACAACCGACATCAATCACACATCTGACAAGTTACAACTGGAGAGAGAGAGAGAGACACACAGAGAGAGAGAGAGAGAGAGAGAGAGAGAGAGAGAGACACAGAGAGAGAGACACAGAGAGAGACACAGAGAGAGAGAGAGAGAGAGAGAGAGAGAGAGAGACATACACACACAGAGAGAGAGAGAGAGAGAGAGAGAGAGAGAGAGGGCATCCTTTGTTTATCTT
Source organism: Clarias magur (assembly GCA_013621035.1). Classification (NCBI taxonomy): domain Eukaryota; kingdom Metazoa; phylum Chordata; class Actinopteri; order Siluriformes; family Clariidae; genus Clarias; species Clarias magur. The sequence goes on along the minus strand of QNUK01000480.1, from coordinate 441,161 downwards.
GAGGCAGATCATGGGCTTAATTATTTAATCTGGCACCGATTGAGAGAACAAAGTACATGTTTCCTAAATGAGAGACAGAGAAAGAGTGTGACAAAATAATGGGAATGCACAGAGACAGAGATAGAGGAAGACGAAAAACAAATCACAGAAAGAGAGAGAGAGAGAGAGAGAATAACCGTTATGTATGAGAGGCCGTGCAGGAGGAAGATATTTGAAAACCTCCACATACACATACTGATTCTGTCACCCAACAACCTGAAACACTTGCACTATCCTTTAACATTTTTATTATGACTCTACCACCACTCTCACTCCACCTGCACGCTCACTCCATCACCACTCCCACTCCATCACCACACTCACTCCATCACCACTCCCACTCCATCACCACACTCACTCCATCACCACACTCACTCCATCACCACACTCACTCCATCACCACACTCACTCCATCACCACACTCTCACTCCACATGCACTCTCACTCCATCACCACACTCACTTCAACTGCACTCTCACGCCATCTTCACTCTCACTCCATCACCACTCTCACTCCATCACCACTCTCACTCCATCACCACACTCACTTCAACTGCACTCTCACGCCATCTTCACTCTCACTCCATCACCATGCTTTCTCCATCACCACTATCACTCCACCTACACTCTCACTCCATTACCATGCTCACTCCATCACCACTCTCACTTCAACTGCACTCCATCAACACTCTCACTCCACCTGCACTTTCACTCCATCACTATGCTCACTCCACCTACACTCTCACTCCATCACCACTCTCACTTCAACTGCACTCTCACTCCATCTTCACTCTCACTCCATCACCACTTTCATTCCACATGCATGCTCACTCCATCACCATGCTCACTCCACATGCACTCTCACTCCATCACCACACTCACGTCAACTGTACTCTCATGCCATCTTCACTCTCACTCCATCACCATGCTTTCTCCATCACCACTCTCACTCCACCTGCACTCTCACTCCATCACCACGCTCACTCCATCACCACGCTCACTCCACATGCACACTTACTCCACATGCACACTTACTCCATCACCACACTCACTCCACATGCACTCTGACTCCATCACCACTCTGACTCCATCACCACTCTCACTTCAGCACCACTCTCACTCCACCTACACTCTGACTCCATCACCACGCTCAATCCATCACCACGCTCACTCCACCTGCACACTCACTGGAACTGAATATTTAAACCCTTAAAAAAACAAAGCGACACAGATCTCTGCTGACAAATTGATCTGCCAATGTGTGTTAATGGGGAGGCTTCAGACATCAAACTGTGCATTTGGGGTTTTGGATATGTCAGGTAGAACACAAGTTCTCATCACTTTTATAACGGGTAAAGTTTACCACTACTGGAATATGGAAAAGACTTCGCAAAAATGGAGAACTCTCGAAATGAGCACATTATTATAATTATTTTTACGGTCATAGAAACAACTGAAAACAACAAGAAAAAAAATGAACATTTATATCTACGCTATTTCTTTGCGTGAACTTTTTTTTTTCTCTTTTTGCTCAGTCATAATTGTGTGGTTGGGTAAGATTTATTCAAATTCAGTTCATCATATTGCCTAGGTTGTGCTGAAAAAAGTCTATACTGTACAATCCTGCACCCCTATATACAGTACATTTATAAAAAAGAAAAAAGAAAAAGAAAAAAAAAAAACAGCAAAACAAAAAAATGCTAAAATTCTCTGAGTTTCAAGGGCTACCGACAACCAAAACCCTTTACACTCCCTGATTACTGAGCAGAAACGTAACGACAAAATGAATAAACTGAACTCAGAGAACACCTCAGGACCTGATGGGATCATGAATGAAATGACTAAACACACCAGCTGTAAATTCTAATCTGACATTTTAAAGCTCCTCAATCTGGTTCTGAGTGAGGGTTCCTTCTGCAATCTGGAATCTAAGTCTAATAACACCAGTCCATAAAATTCAACCCCAATAATTACCAAGGTGTTTGCGTGAACAGTAATCTGGGGAAGATCGTGTGCACATGCTATCAGGGATTGTTTTATACGATGCTGGTGAATCCTTTGATCTTATCACGTCTACGTATACAGGAAACAAGTGTGGAATAAGAATCGGCAGCAAACGACCAAGCGTGGAGTGAGACAGAGCTGCTGTTTAAGTCCAACCCTATTCAGTTTATACGTACAGTGGCGTGAAAAAGTGTTTGCCCCCTTACTGATTTCCTATTTGTTTGCATGTTTGTCACATGTTAATGTTTCAGACCATCAAACAAAATTGACATTAGTCAAAGATAACACAAGTAAACACATCATGCAGTTTTTAAATGAAGGTTTTTATTATTAAGGGAAAACTAAATGTGTGAACAAAAAAGTATTTGCCCCCTAAACCTAATAACTGCTTGGGCCATCCTTAGCAGCAACAACTGCAATTAAGCATTTTCGATAACATGCAGTGAATCTGTCACAGCACTGCGGAGGAATTTTGTTCCACTCATCTTTACAGAATTCACCCACACTGGAGGGTTTTCGAGCATGCACCGCCTTTTTAAGCAGAAATTACATTTTATTGAACACACAGAGTAGACTACGTGTTTTATGGCCCTAAACAGACAGTACAGTGTGGCAGATTATCTGAGGACGCTGACTGGCCCAAAGCTGAGAAACAAAGACGGGGCGAGACAGACAGTCCTGGCTGCCCTGAAAGAAGAGACCCAGCATTGCACACTTAATAACACTTGCTGCACTTCCTCCCAGAATGCTCTAAATATTCACACCAAATTCTTCACCAAATATACCTGACGTTAACTGCCTGCGCGACCCTGAAAAACTGCCCCACATACCGGGGGAGCACAGAGAGCATTGACACACACACACACACACACACACACCTGCCTTCATGAGCGGGAGAGTTAGTGACCATGTCATGTGACAAACACACACTGACCTGTGATCCAGGACCGTGTTAGGTTGTCATCTTACAGTGTGTGTGTTTGTGTGTTTTATTCCCCTTTGGCTAGGTGTGTAATAAACCACCATAGGGTACATATGAATTGTAATTGTAGACTGTACTGTAGCTCACCGACACTGCCATGTGTGTGTGGTGACATATATGTCCTCCAACACAACAGTTTCAAAAGGGACAGAGTACATTAAAATCTGTTTATTTTTCAGTCTACCTTTCTTTTATTAGCTTATTATATTTAAAACATCTAATCGGATCATTTAATCAGATCCCTGTCCTAAGCGAACTTCTCATTTCGTTGAAAATCGTTTCCTTTTTAGCTTTTAATACTTCTAAAGAAATCTGTAGCTGTGAGAAGCCAAGACTATACCTTACAGCTAAAAAAAAAGTCTCTTCTTCCATCTCCTGTAAGTAACCTCGTCTGACCAGTCAGAATGCAGAATTCAGCAGCACAGTGTGTAATACCGTGGTATTACACACATTAACACACAGTTCAGCATTTGTGCGGAAGCAGAAGGTTGTGAAGGACGAGGTGAATCTGAGACGTGTGGTGTTAACAGGCGTGATCACTGACATTCACACTTGTATAGTAAAACAGCTTGTGTGTGTACGGAATATAAATGAGGTGTGCTAAAGCAGTGTGTGAGAGCTCCGGACTGGGATCGATTACGATTTCCTCATTACTTCACCGTCATGGTCTGTAACCGATTGTCACACTTAAAACCGCTCAATTCAGGGTTAAATAAAGATCGCTCTAGCATGGCAGGAATAATGGAGATTAAATGATGTAGTTAGAAATCTGACATTTTGTTGTCATGCTTCATCAGGAGCCGGTGATCATGTAATAAAAGAGTCCGGTGTGTGAGCCAACGGCGTGAATTAAGATCTGAACTAAAACATGATCGTTAAAAACCTAGGCTTATCTAAAATGATTCAGTCTTTTCAAACGATTCTCCAAAGTGAACGAATCACTGTCATGTGCCGTCATGGCCGGAGTCATTTCCTACAAACATGGAAGCCAGAGCACTAGATTTCTAACAACCTACACAAGCATCTCAACGATTTTCACGCTATATGGTTATCAGATCGAGGGTGCCGAACCACATCCGAACGCCTGAGTCTGCGAGTCATTACGGTCATGACGAAGAGTCGCCTTTCATTCAGGAAGTCGCTCTTTAAATCATTTGGTCATGGATGAGATTCACTTCAATCTTACTATGGCAAATCAGGGTGTGAATAAATGACTCGTTTGAGTATAGCCGACATTTACCACACACACACACACACACACACACACACACACACCGCTCCCTTTGAACAAATCAGTGTTCAAATCAGCAACTCTTTCCATCACTACAAAGATTCTGTCAAGCACATAGCAAGCGCGATGTCTGACTGCAGCACGGTCTACAAGTATAGCAGCAATTTACCCTGCTTCCCAGCTCCCCAGGGTAACCCAGTAAATTACTGACACACTCCTGCACACAATTACACACTACACTCTCTGCTCAGCTACTTAAACCCCTGACTTTTATTCACACGTTGCATAATATAGCATTGTGCTCCAGGCCCTGCATTACTAAGCGCTTCTCTTACTCCACTGATCTACGCTTTGGACCCTGCTCATGTTTTGCAGCTCCGTAAGTGTCACGGGCGTGCTTAGGGGTGAAGGATCCAAGCGCAGAGTGAGCCTTTACTGTTTCTCCGCACGAGCTCTGCAGCGCGAATGCAGAGTAGAGCCGGTGTATGTAGAGAGCGAGTGCAGCGCTTAGAGTCAATGAGCTCAGTGGCTGGAATGCGGAAGTGCCGAGAGCACGCTCACTGTTTTTCTGAATGGGCTCCATGGCAGGAATGCGGAAGTGCCGAGCCGGCGCGTGTAGAAAGTGCATATGCTGTTTGCAGGTGACGACAATCCCGCGAAGCGAGGCAGACGAATCGCGCAGGCTGCTAGATCCAAAACAGTAGCTCGTGGTCGATGAACAAATCCAAGGGTCAGCAACAGTAAATCCGTATAGATGAAAGATCCGTAGCGTGAGACAAAGACGATGTCGTGAAAACAGAGCGTGGTCGAGATCCGCGAGTTCAAAGCAGAGAGAAACGCTGGAATACTGGGCATGGATAGCACACAATAATCTGGCAGAGAGCTGTTGTCTGAAGGTGTGTTAAATAGAGAGCTGTGATGATCAGGAATTGAGAACAGGTGTGTTTGGAGCGGTGAATGAGGTGGTGAAAAGCAAGGAACGAGATGGATCGTGGAGCAGGAGTGTGCAGGTGATCATGATCTTGACTGAGATATGGGCATGACCTGTACCCCCCCCTCTACGAACGACACCTGGCGTTCTTGAGGGTGCCTCGGGGTGGAGATTGTGAAACTCTGTGATCAGAGAGCGGTCCAAGATGAACCTGGCTGGTACCCAACTTCTTTCCTCGGGTCCATAGCCCTCCCAATCCACCAGGTACTGGAGGCCGCGCCCACGGCGGCGGGACTTAAGGAGTCTGCGGACGGTACAGGCTTCACCCCCGTCTATAAGTCGAGGTGGAGGAGGAGGGCGTGGGGTTGGTGACAATGGACACGGGACCAAACGGCGGACATGGGAGACGTGGAACGTGGGGTTAATTCGGCGCATGGATAATGGCAGGGCCAGTCTGATGGAGCATGGATTAATGACACGAGAGATTGTGAATGGGCCAATGAACTTAGGCGAGAGTTTCTGGGATGTAGTCTTGAGTGGTAGGTTACGTGTGGAAAGCATAACTCTTTGTCCAACTCTGTAAACTGGAACAGCTGAGCGGTGGAGATTGGCCTTGCGCTGAACAATGGCCACGGCACGTTGTAATTGAGCACAAGCTCGTTGCCATGTCCTTTTACAATGACGGATGAAGGCTTGAGCTGAAGGGACAGCAGTTTCTTCCTCCTGGGTTGGAAACAGTGGTGGTTGATAGCCAAAGCAACACTGAAAAGGTGACATGCCTGTGGAGGAGGTGGGGAGCGAGTTATGCGCATACTCAATCCAAGGGAGGAAATGACTCCAAGAAGCTGCATCCTGTGAGGTCATGCATCTCAGAGATTTCTCCAATTCTTGATTCATGCGCTCGGTTTGACCATTGAACTGAGGGTGAAATCCTGATGAGAGGCTGGGGGTGGCACCAATAAGGCCACAGAAGGCTTTCCAAAATTGTGCAGAAAACTGCGGGCCCCTGTCCGAGACTATATCCGATGGGAGGCCGTGGATTCTGAAAACGTGGGAGATAAGGAGTTCAGCCGTTTCCTTGGCAGACGGAAGCTTTGGTAGAGGAATGAAGTGGGCTGACTTGGAAAACCGGTCAACAACTGTTAAAATGCAGGTATTATTGTTGGAAGGTGACAATCCGGTTATGAAGTCCAGTGAAATGTGAGACCAAGGGCGATGGGGAATGGGAAGGGGTCTTAGGAGTCCGTCAGGTGGACGATTTGTTGTCTTATTCCTGGTGCAGATATCACAAGACGCTACAAAGCTTTTGACATCCTCCTTGATGGTTGGCCACCAGAAGCGTTCATTGAGCATTGAGAAGGTGCGAGTCGCCCCTGGGTGACAGGCTAGCCTAGAGCTGTGGCCCCATTCTAAGACTTGGGAGCGAACAGAGAGTGGGACGAAAAGTAGCCCAGGTGGGACATTACTGGGGCCTGGCTCCTGTTCAAGAACTTGTAGGACCAGGTTTTCCACATCTAACCGTGTTACAGCTATAAGGCACTGGGGCGGAAGAATGGTTTCCCTTGTGCATATGTCCTGGGGGGCGGGAAACTGTCGGGAGAGGGCATCAGGCTTAGTATTTTTGGTTCCTTGGCGATATGACAGCATGACGTTAAACCGTGAAAAGAACAGTGACCAGCATGCCTCACATGAATTGAGGCTTTTGTCTGACTTGAGGTATTCTAGGTTCTTGTGATCAGTCCAAACAAGAAACGGGTGTTTAGCTCCTTCCAACCAATGTCTCCATTCTTCGAGGGCAACCTTACCTGCTAGCAACTCACGATCCCCAATGTCATAGTTCCGTTCAGGGGGCGTGAGCCGACGAGAAAAGAAAGAGCATGGATGAAGTTTGTTGTCCTTTGGTGTTCTCTGAGAAAGCACGGCTCCCACTCCTGTCTCGGAAGCATCAACTTCGACAATTAACTGGAGAGATGGATCAGGAAAGGTGAGGATGGGTGCTGTGGTAAAGTGCTGCTTGAGTTCATTAAAGGCCTTCTCTGCTAGGGGGTTCCATCGAAAGGGGATCTTGGTGGATGTGAGAGATGTGAGCGGGGCTGCCACCGTGCTGTAGTCACGGATAAAACGGCAATAGAAATTGGTGAAGCCCAAAAAGCGTTGAAGCTCCCGCCTTGACAATGGTGTTGGCCAATCCGTGATGGCCTTTACCTTGACTGGGTCCATCTGGATACCTGATGGTGAAATGGCATACCCCAGGAAAGAGGTGGACTCACGGTGAAACTCACACTTTTCAGCCTTGACATAGAGTTTATTTTCCAGCAGACGTTGAAGGACCTGACGCACATGGAGCTTATGTTCCTCTAATGAGTGAGAGAAGATTAGAATGTTGTCAAGGTAAGCGAACACAAAAACATTGAGGAAGTCTAAGGACACCATTAATGAGTGCCTGAAAAACTGCCGGTGCATTGAGAACAGGTGTGTTTGGAGTGGTGAATGAGGTGGTGAAAAGCAAGGAACGGGACGGATCGTGGAGCAGGAGTGTGCAGGTGATCATGGTCTTGACTGAGATATGGGCATGACCTGGCGTGCTGTGACAATAAGTCAACCCAGGCACAGTGTTTATTGATCTCCTGCTTTTCCCTGACTCTCGTTTATTCTTATTGCCGGTGTTTGTTTTGCTTTCAAGGTTCCCATTAAAGTGTTTGTCTGCACTTGCTTTGCGCTGCACAGTCCTCGACAGTTTCGCTCCTTTCCTTGAACAAATCAGTCTTGGAATCAATGGATGAGTTCACGTGTTTGGATCAGTGAATCTGTCCATCACATCCGGGATTCACTCCTCTCTCGTTCAGGGATGCCATGTGGGGGAAAACAATCTTCCATATAACATTATTATATAACAACAAATCTGAATGAATTATTTTACTGACAAAATGTAAATAACTCTGATGGTGAATCTCTGACACACAAACATGGACAATAACTACACAGTAAACGTTAAGGTTTGCCAGGGAGTGTTGTGCTGTAATGGACTACAATGAGAACAGGGCGAGGTTAATTATGTTGATGCATTTTCTTCCCTGCTGCGTGACTAATTATTGACCTGAAGAGACAGAAAGAGCAACGACACACACACAAACACTGGCACCGTGCTGAGGGATAAACTGAAAATGTTCTGGATTTGGGAAGAGAACAAAATTAAGAAACAGTGCACAAAAGGAGCAGAATACATATATATGTGAGTGTGTGTGTGTGTGTGAATGTGTGCGTGTTTTATTTAATGTTCTTGATGTTTCACCCTCTGTGCTGGTTTACTCGACACTGTGGGAGATCAGTTATGGAGCGATACGTGTAATGCGCTCTGCTGCTGTGTGCTAACACTCTTGAAACCCATGACGTCCTGCTGACCTTCATAAACCTCACGGCGGTTGGACAGGATAAAAACATCACAACACAAGGAGAAGAAAAAGAACAAGACGAAGGAGAACAACAACAAGGAGACCCTGGGACCAGATTAGTTGAAAAGCTGTAGCTGGAGGTTAAGGCAACTATGGGTCACCTTAAACTGTGTAGAATTGTGTCTCAAACCACACACGCTTCTTTGACGCCATCACCCAGATATGCTGGGACTTCATGTTCACTGTAAAGTTCACCTCTTCACTCAAAGCTGAAAGGTTAGCAGCTGTTTTTACAGTGTTGCAGTGTAAGCCCTGCCCCTAATGGTTGGAAATGGAACTGCACCAGAAAGCTGGAAGTGACGTCCATCGAGACTGAAGAGCGATGTTAAATTCTCAAACTGGATTGGTCTGAAGATGTTGATTTGTTTTCAGGTTTATATTAATGCTTTCATTTCTACGGTGACATATTAGAGTCGTGTTAAGATTAAAAAGTATACATACAACAGTTGAAATGGTGGAGTTTCCTAGACTTTAATGCAAGTATCGGCACTTTGTAAAGGTGTAACTTTTTTGTTAATGTTTTTTCCACATCTTCAAGAGACACAAATTTATGCTTTATAAAGAGAGAAAATTGCTGGTGATAGAACAACTGTTTATAGAGTCTTTAAAGTATGTGAAAAGTGAACGTGACTTAAATTTTCACAGCATTAAACATTATAAACATATAAAAAGTGGAAGAGGAGTAAAACATTTTAGGGATGTGCTATTATTGGGAAAACAATCAGATGTAAGAGGTGACTATTATGAAAAATATAATTGAAAGAGTAAGAAATTAACCTCTTGTGAATACAGCTTTTGCTGTGCATGTGTGTGTGTGTCTGTCTGTCTGTCTGAGTCATAGCAGATCAATACTAACAACAGGCGAAAGCATGATTCTTAGTGACTATGCATAAATCCATGTGACGTAGGATGAGTGCAAACGCTCACACACACACACACACACATCACGGTGATTTGTGTACTGTGCTCCACTCTGAGGGTGTTTCTGGTCAGCAGGTGCATGAAGATGATAAACCTTCCTCCTTTAAAATTAAAACCAAATCGACAAAACAAGAGACCCCAGAACCAGGTCAATCTGAAGTCGTGTTCAGGGTTGCCAGATTGGCAGCTCAAAATCCAAAAAGGAGCTCAGTACCAAAAATCACAATCAGAAACCTTAAGGAGCAAACTTTCAGTTTGTCCTGAAAATATCAGGATATTTAGAGCTTAAACTCTAAAGCTTAGACTGTTACAGCACTGGCACTGGAGACTCCTTCCATAAAAGGGAAATGAACCTCGCTTACAGACAGAATGTTTATTTGGAGCAAACACCTTCCCATCTGACCAATCAGAATCAAGGATTCAAAAGCACTGTGGTGTAAATTCAATGACTGTAAGTGTATGTAGACGTTTCAGCCGTACTGTAAGTTCGAAAGGCGACAGCAATGTAAATGAAAATGTCAACATTTGAAAGAAAAACTGCTAAACTTGCATTTTAAAATGGACAAAATAGAAAAACCATAGAGGGCCGTATCTGATGCGAGCGTGACTGTCTGTCTGGTGTAAAGCCGTGGGAGACGTCTCCTGAGGGGGAGGTGAGAAATGGCAGCCATTTGGTGAGCTGGGCAAAAGGCAGGGTTGGATTTTTGTCACAATGGGCCCTGGAACACGAAAAAGATCTACTCACGCTGCTTTTCCAAATAAAGTGTTTGCACAGGCACACACTCCTACACCTATAAAATTACATAAATAACAATAAACCAGTAGCCCAGTAATGTTGTCTAACCCTGATTAATATCCAGCACAATCAGCAAAGCAGAAAAAAAAGCAATAAGCCATTTACACATGCAAAAATACCAAATACTCACTTTAAATGACATTTGAAGACCTGTTTCTCAGGTAATTACGTAAAAAATAAAATAAAATAAATTAAAACAGCGAACAGTGCTATTGATGGCTGATGGTACTTCTCATCAATAACCTAGTGAGCCAGCAGGGATATACAGTACTTACTGATGGAGAATTCACAGCACTTATATACTGTTCGTTGCTCTGGATAAGGGTATCTCCCAAATGCTGCAAAAGTAAACGTTTGACAGTGTGCCCTTCACCAAATAGTCAAGTTACAATCCATTACACCTCGACAGACTAATAGATATTCAAATTAAGATATCTAGCTAATTAGAAAACAGTAATAAACGAATTAGCAGATATTAACCAAATATTTTTTAAACCATGGTTTAGCATTTCAAGTTCGTCCACGAATCTGTCATTCAGCATCATCGCTGTTTCAACTTGTGACTCCGCTTTCTGATCATCGATATGCTGTAACACTCTCTAGCCTGGTGCTCGCAGGTTACCGAACCGAGCTAATGAGAATTTTCGCTCAATTACGGCCCATTTCCCATGATTCTCTTGACACATTCACTTCCTGCTTCATTAAACTATTTAGCTGTCGAGGCATGACTGCAAGATAAAATTATCTTTCGAATATTCTCTCTTGATCCTGTCATTTCTCTTCGTTCTGAGCACTGCAGGTTTTAATCTGAAGAGAGAACGCTGCGAGAGACAAACAACTAGCTGTGTCATGTTTGCTAGCTCTAACTTTTTATATACAAATTATGTTGTTGTTGTTGTTGTTGGTGTTTCTTTACGCAGTGGAACATGATACTCCTATTTACAATAAACTGTTCACTACTACTGTAGAATGTCTTGAAATTAAACTGTTGCTCCAATAAAGTGCAAGCTAACAGCCTGCTAGCTAACTTTAACTTTACGTCACTTTAGCACAGTGATGGCTGGTCATGATTCTGAGTAGGATGGCGGCCGGTCAATACGGAGCGCAGGGGCGTCGCCCCACTTCAAGTTTGGGAGAGAAGAATGCTACTTTAACATGTATTTATTTAACATGATAATTATTTATTTTAGTATGAAATAATGTCATTTAGTCACAATATTCCGCTGTATTTCTTAATATTATTTATTTGCAATAATGGCGCCGGACAAACGAGCGTCTATGTAGGCACGTACATTTCTGAAAAGCATGTGACTTGAGGCTGAGCTCTGATTGGATCTTTTCGAATCATCCTTGGGACGCAGCACTGTGCGTCCCGAACCCTCCCACTTTTGTTCTTAGCGAATCAATATTGTTTTTAAATATTTGGGCTCATGTGATTGGACCATTCTCAATCCAGCACTTCTTATGGCGAGCAGAGCTGCTGACTGGATGTGATGTGAGTCAGGACTTTATTTTATAGTAGCAGTAATGATGCTTAATCACCGGATAAATGGCCATTTACAGGCGAGTATTAAAAGTTTAATTTTAATTTTGTTTTTAACATTTTATTATTAGCTACTTAACACATTTTTTTACAGAAAGGACATTCCAATTATTTTGCTCAAAAATGTTATCGATATATTTATTTATTTATTTAGCTGATTAGTTATTCATTTTTAAAATGAGGTCAGTTCTAATATTAAAGTATTTATCATGGACTTAAAAAAAAATAATAATAATAAATAAATAAATAAATAGATAACTCTCCCAGACAGATGTTCGGCAGACTGTGACTCGGCTGGAGGAAATTGTTTTACAGTAAAGTCTCAGCGGAGTGTTAATATTTTTTTCCCCCACACATACATCATCTTCATCATCATCTTTTTTTTTTTTTACTTCTTTCAACTGGTCTTTTTTGCTTCTCTGTTCCCTGGACGAGTGGACGTCCCACAGCTCGTGCCCTGCGTTGGTTTGTGCGGTGTTTGAGTAATTACCCGAGGCTGTGACTGGCAACGCAGCTCTAATTATTTTGCAGTTATAATGTTAACGAGCAGCACGATGGTGGGCGTCCTGCCTTCTGCTCGCAACATTTCTCCACCTCTCTCTCTCTCTCTCTCTCTCTCTCTCTCTCTCTCTCTGTTTTAGCAGAGTGGTTAGTTACCCTTACTATATTAATACATCAATAATTGTGTATTTTTATATAATAAACATTATACAACAATTAGTTCCACCTGAGGCATTCTACGAGTGGTGATACTAGACAGTAACAGCACTGGAATGTTAAACTATATGTATCCCAGATGTTCTACAGTGGTTAATTACAGCAGCCTAACTGTGGGTCTCAGCGTGGGTGAGAGTCGGTCTGTTAACGTCTGATAACTTTATGTCGCCTTAAACAACACGCTGTCTCCTTAATAATCACTTCTGAGTCGTTCTGATTTGCCGCTGAACCATTCGTGTTCCTTAATTTACTACGTTCTAACACAAGGGATCCCAAATCGCTCTCTAACCCCTGACCAAGGGCACTACTTGGAGTGTGCAACAGTGGTTTGGACACCCTAGTGTACTAGCCTTCCATTTAATGCTATTTGGGATTCAACCCCAGAGCGGAACGTGGAGATATGAAGGGAAAGTTACAAGATTAACAGGACTTTCCACCACCACCACATGCTATTCTCCTCACCTTTTGACTACATAGTGCAGTGAGAACATTAAACTCGATTGAACACACACACACACACACACACGCTCACACACACACACACACACACACACACACACACACACACACACACACTCACTCCGCCGCTGGCCAGCGTTCACATTGGTTTTTACTCTCCGTTCTCGGGTATGCACGCAGCAGATGGCACCATGCACAAACTTGATTTTATGAGCCGCTATTAAACACAAGAGAAGAAGTAAACCTTCTTCCCGCTATGCTTAATATTAATAACATTCCGTGAATTTCAAAAGTAATGTTTGAACCTGGAAAAATAACCCTCCCTCTCTCCTTCACATAAATGGTCAGGAGGTAGAAAGGGTCAACGACCTCACGTGACAAAGGATCTAACGTGGCACATTAGCACTTCCTACTTGGGGAATAAAGCGCAGCAATAACTGTTCTTTTTGAGTATTAGCTTAGCTCTCAGCTCTTACTGAAGTTCTACAATAGAGAGCATTCTCTGCCCCTGCGTGACTGCGCGCGACGCCATCTGCACTGGAGAGAACCGGAGAGACCTGGCCCGGATAGTT